>JAOXNO010000004.1:14310589-14337087 GCA_028565335.1 Limnodromus scolopaceus | reverse complement strand
TCAATCTGGGGAAGAGGAGACTGAGGGGAGACCTTATTGCTCTCTACAACTACCTGAAAGGAGGCTGTAGAGAGGTGAGGGTCCATCTCTTCTCCCAAGTCACAGATGATAGGACAAGGGGTAATGGCTTCAAGTTGCGCCGGGGAGGTGGTTGAGGCACCATCCCTGGAGGTATTCAAGAGACGAGCTGACATGGTGCTCAGGCATATGGATTATTGTTGGGTTGGTGTTGGTTTTGGGTGTGGGTTTTTTTTTTTTCTTTCATTGGTTGGACTAGATGATCTTAAAAGGTCCCTTCCAACCTAGGTGATTCTGTGACTAAAACTTAGGAATAATATGTTGTCAAGGGTTATTCAGAAAGCAAATCAAAATTAGCACCTAATTAAAAGTCCTTCTATTTTCACTGACTCCCCACAGAGTAGTAAGAGCTCAGCCGCAGAAATGGAGCGGGAGGTGACTATTTAATGAACTGTACATTGAATGAAATGGTCATTTGGTGTCAGTACAGACAATGGCAACCTTCCTTCAGGATTACTAGTTTCACCAACTTGACTTTTTTTGGACATGTCTAATTATACGGTTACTCTTACCTGTCACCTAGCAACCTTAGCTGTGATTTAATTACATTTTGAAAAAAACCCCAATATACTGGTTGACATAACAATACGTTTATTTTTGAGTTGAACAAGTAATGTAATTAAAATAATTGTAAAAATCCTCAAAACACACACATTTCCCCATTTTTCAGCTTATTACAGCTGATCAGTCAGGAAAGGTATTTGTATAAATACTTTTTTTTTTTTTTAAACTTTAGATCTTACTTATTTGGTATTTGTGACAAACAGTATTTTACAAAGACAGAAAGGATCCAAATTCAGCAAAACACATATCTCCATTCTTTTCTTCTTTTTCTTAGAAGAAAAAAATGACATCTATGTTTTCAAAGAAAGGAAGCTATTGAAAATGTGGCTAAACTAGCTATATGACCCTTTTGCTTTATTTTAATCCTTTCCATTTTTATCATCCTTATGGATATTACTCATGTCTTTCAGCTTTTATTTCCTCAATTTGCCTTTTTTTTTCTAGTTTATGCATTCTATTATATCTCATTTTTCTTCCTTTACATTTCCTTATTTTTTTTCAGTTCCATTTCCTTGTAGATATATTTTTCTTGTTTACCTCCCCTTTATCTATTGAGGTTTTTTTTTTTCCTACTCTCCCTCACCTTCTGCAGAGCTTTCCCCTTCAGCCTTTCCTTTCCAGGCTCACACCGCCAGCACTGTCTCTGGAGCAGCACTAGGTAACAAGACTAAAACACCACTTGCCTAGGGGCCCAAGGATTTGTCAGCTACAATATGCTCTAGAGAAAATGTTTTCTTATAACTTAGTTATATCATTGCCTTTAAAATGCCAGGAGAATTTAAAAGCATGCCGGGTTGGTACTTTAAAATATAGATAATGTGTATTTAACAAAAAACACCACCACAACCAAACAACCCAAAAACCAAAGAAGCTTTTTCTAGCAAAGTAGTAAGTCTAGTAGAGAGTTAATACCTCACATTTGATGACTTTGAACTTTTTCATTCTGTAGATCGCTATGAGGGATTAATGCGTCTGTGGAAATGGCTCACTGAAGAAGTTAGGATGTTGTAATAGCTGTATATGGCAGTATCTGTCACTGACGGCTGTACTGTAAGAAGTATGGAGATGGCATGAATGTATCTGGTTAAAATATATATAATTATATATTAAACCAGTTAAAAATATATATAATTTTGGCAAATGTCCCACTGACTTAAAATACTACGTTAAAAAAATACACAGCTAATTTTATTTATTTACAAGTGTTTTATTTATTTACAAATGTTTTGAGTTTTTGCTTGCTCAAATTTCTACATTATCATAGTATTTCTACATTATCATAGTATTTCTACAATATCATAGGTTGTTATACTGCAAACATTTGCTCATACTGAAGTCCATGCACTGCAAGTTAAAGTGGTCTGTTGACACTGTATACTGAGGTAAACCCCAAGTCAAGACCAAGTTTGCTCCCTATACAGAAGGCAAGCTCCCCCTCAAGCAAACCTTGTTGGATACATCAGTTATTCAGGCAGGACACAGAGCACAGCATGCGTAGTCACTCCAGACACTGCACCAGAGGTGTGTAGACATAGCCATAAACACCAATGGAATTACTTACATTGTCTAAAGTGAAGTCTGTGCATAAGCTTTTGTGTGAACGAGGCCTAACATTGTTTTTAACATAAAAACATTTTACACAACTCCTCCCACACTTCTTAAAACTGCATCCCTAATTATGGAGTGTGGAGATCTACTATAAGTGATTGATGTTGTTTTGTATGTTGTTATGGAAACAAACCAAGTAGGAGTCTCAGCTTTGCGTATAGAATTTTGACTCAGATTTTACAGTAAATAACTAAGCTTTCCAGTGTATAAGCAACAACACCATATGGCCATTAATCTCCACCCAAAGACTACGTCCTCACTTGCCACTACTTGTTAAAATTAAGGTCTTTCCAGGAATAGAGTAAAAATCAATGGACATGCTCCATCCTGTCACTGGTCAGTGAGCAACAAAATGTGGTCGTCTCAATTAGGGACAGTTTAGAAGTGTGAACATTTGACAAACTCAATCAAAACATTCATAAGAAAGCAATGCTTAAATCAAACTTGGATTGACAAATTCTGCAGCTCTCACAACAGACCACCTGCCCTGGGGATGCTACACAGGAATTTATCAAATGTAAGTTCCCACCAAATGAATGACATATCCAAGTTAAAAGATATTAATTTCTAAAGTATTAATTTGGTATCAAACGTGTGATGTGGGTACCTTCCAATCAAAAAGGAGACCTGCGCTCCCTAAGGAGCTTTCTATTCAAAAAACGGAGGTTTGTAAAAACGTTGCAAGTGAGATAAAAGGTGAAAGCCACACGAAGAAAAAAAACATCAAGGGGAAAATAGGAACATTAATTTTGCTTCTGTGGGAGTTAAATGACCTGGATGGACCACATCATGATTCCTGTCCTAATCATTTTTGGTTTGTCCACATAGAGATAAACTTCAGCACTGCATATCTGAATCCAGCCCCATGTTGTGGCCACCTCCTCTCCCGTCACCATACAATGGGACTGACTATCCCTTTCCTTTGGGTCTCCTCCAAAGGCTACTGTAATTCCACAAGGACCCTCTCTGCCACCAAAAGGCATTACTGATTACCTTAGCTCTTACTTCATACGCTCCTGGACAGGTTCCCAAGCAGATAAAAATCATTCTCCTCTGTATCAACCCAAAAAGGGAAGGTGCATTCGTTTCCTGATGAACTGCATTACCAAACAAATTGCTTATAAACATAGTGGCCACCAGTTCACACATCAGTGGAAGTCCAGTGGTATTCTGTCTTGCCCGCTTCTTCGTCTCTTCTTGGAGTCACACCAGAAGCACTACTGGATTTGCCCAAAGCAATCATTACTAGTCAAAATATACGATAATCATTACAGGCGGCTGTTCCCTGGCTGCTGAGCGGTATCAGACAGCTCTCAATTAGCCTCAGAGACACACACCTTGGTCAAGTAAAAACCTGCCCCACCATTAAGGCCCATCAGCAAACCCCAGCAATAGAGACTCCCTCATCTGGGTCCAATGAATGTTCTCAAACACCACCACAAATCTGCCTTTTTGATATCGCATTGGTTCCTCGCTGAAAAGCCAGCCACTCCACCCCCACAAGCCATGACAACTTCCCTTACAGCCCCAGGAGCTGCAGGAGGGGAATGGAAAGTGCGCCAGCCCTGCTTCATCATCTGCTTATTCTGGCTCTTGATTCTACCACTGATCCCAATTTTTCCTGCTCAAAATTTTACTCAGAGGGAGCGTAATGTCACTCTGGTTAGGGTGACAAGCTTCCTCACCCATTCCTGACCAAGAGACACTGATGCCCGGGAAAACACTAATAATGAGCCTCTTTTGACATTGGATATTTATGCTGCCCTAGCGCCCTTTGCTGCATCCCTGGGTGATTTCTAACCAGGCCTTAATGTGATCCCATTAGTTATTCTGCAGCTTTGGGGACATCTAATATACACCCTGTCTGAGTGTGTACAGCTACGGATAAAACCCCTAGAGTCCTCTGCTGCCTCCTCCTAACTCTTCTTACTGCTAATTCAGACATCAGGCTGGAATCTGGATGAAGGACAGGGCTTAAATATCCTTCCTGGTGCACAGAACAACATTTTGTCCATCATCTGAATAAGCAGTGCAAAGTGTCTTTACAATGAAGCATTCAAGAGGATTAGGAAAAATAAACAGTAGTCTTCTGTTCAGTCGTGTTTGCCTGAGCAGTGTTTTACAACCTTTGGGCCAAGTTTTTCTTTTTATATTAGAAGGGAAAGGAACGCCTTGAATATGGCACAGGAGGTGAATCATAGGACTTGTAAAATTACAGAGGCAGGTTATAAGGATATTATAGGGGGTTTTATAGGTGATATAATTGCAGTTATCTTTGATAATAAAAATCCATTGAAATTAGGATTTAAATTACACATAAATGTAGCCATAGGGCTGCGCTTCTAAAATCTCAGTTGAGTACTCGATTCTCATCTAAAAGTGAAACCAGGACTGAACACCCAGCAGCCAATGCTGCTCCTCTACACTAAGAATAACTAATACAGAGGGAGTGAAATGAAAAGAGCTAGCAATGCATTTCCCCCCCAGCATATCAAGCAGGTTTTCATATGGAAGCAGTGGTCATCAATCACTACCTCATTACCAACCTGTCATCTGGGTTTAGGCTAAATGTATTCTGGCTTGCTGCCATACTAAATGTTCAATGAAACATCCTTAAGGCTCTCTACAAGTTCAGCTGAAGTCGCACATGCTATACATCAAAGAAGAACATTAGCGTTATCATAGCTTAATAAATAGTGCCATTCTGGCAATGTAATCCTATGTTCTAGAGCTATCTTCCATTCCCAGTATTATACTGCTTAAGTAAACAATCTTGCTGTCTTGTGTGAAGTTTATTTAGTGATAAATGCATGTAAAGATAATTAGTCATACTGTTATAGATACACTTCCATCCCAGCTGAAGAACATGAGCAAAAACAGCATAGGATTTTAAAAGCACACAATGACATAATGAACTTTACCTTGAAGCATTAGTTCATAATTCTTGCGTATTGTAACTTATTATCCAAGTTTCACTGCACTGGAAAACAATGATGACAGCTGAAGGACCCCAAATCAATGTCTTTTCAAAATAACATTGGCTTGAATACGGGACTTTTGTATACCTCTGGGATGCAATACAGCCACAAAGATGACTGCAAAATATATTTCAACAGCTGTGAATACTACTCGCTTTGAGAATAATTCCTGACTTAAATAAGGATACTCATAATTAGTCATTCATTTCCATGTACACTTGGAGTACTAAGTCCTGAATCTGTTTTCAAATTTAAAAGTGCCAATAAAACATGCATCTAGATACAAGTGGCACCTTAAAGCAAAGCCTAATAACATGTTTTTATATACATGAATCAGTTTAGCTACTGAAAATTATTTTAAAATAATGAAAAATCATCTAGAAATTTAAGAATACTTTTCTTGTCCTTGTACAAAACCTTTACTTTATAAACACTACATTTGTCATGCAATCAGGCCATATTATTCCATAACTAAAGTATGAGGAATGGCTTCAATATGTTCAGTCGCAGATTTTCCAAATTATTTTAAGTATGTAGCAGGTTTGACTAGCGAGATGAACTTGTTCTATGCAAAACACATCGAAGTTACAACATGTATTTAAGTCCTTACCTATATGTGATACTGCTCCTTCCCATTGTGTATTGACCTAAATAAAACAGTAGCTGCACCAACCCTTGAGATAGGTAAAACTCGTAAGAGAGAAAAATCACAAGTCAGCACCCTTCCTTTACTAATACAGATGTAAAGAAAAAGTTACATACCAAAGAGTGCTCCCCACATAACAGTAAGTCAAGAGAAGTTGGGAACACTTTTAAAAAGTAAAGAATAAAAACTGCATGGTGTTTGGATGGTGTGCTTCTTAAGAAGGGATGGCAGAAGATGCTATTTTCAGAGTGTGTATCCTGCTTGGCAGTAACAATGCTGGATGCTGAGTCCTCCTCCCACGTGCTCACTGAGGCATACATACATGAAGAAAGGCAATTCACTTTTTTAACTGAAGTTTTGATAAACTGTAGAGAGAGGCTGCTAAATGATTCTTTGGTCTGAACAAGGCTTACAATGTATATTGCTTGCTTAAACTAGGCTCTCCCTTTCCTATTCTGTTGCCCCATCTTCTAAGCCACTTAACTAGAAGTTAGTCTTGGGACAAATTTGGTTGTCTGTGGAATGTCTCTGGATTTCTGGATATACATCTGGAGAATGAACATGTCCTTTCAACTTTGAGTTGTCTCGCTTTTTGCTTGCCTATTCCACAACCTTCTCTTGTGCCTTTAAGGCAAAGTCTCTGCTACGAAATGGTGATGCTCAAATAGTTGCATTTAGTACTTGGAAAAGCTGATATGTCAAGAAGCAGTAGTAGTTGCACAGTTCTGTCACTCTTGAGAGCAATAAGAGTGTATTTTGTGCAGTTCCTGCTCAGGACTGCAAGGAAAAGGCATGATAAGATTTTCCTTTTTCTATTTCTACATGTATACAAAGGGATAAGCACCAAACTTACTACTAATAGTAATACATAGCTTAAAAAGCATACACAGATTTCATTTAAGCGAAACACTAGATGCAAAACACACTGCTTCCATCAACAGCTTCAATAATAAATTCAGAGGAAACAAGATCAGAATTAGTATTCTTAAAAGTTATATGTTGTTAGGCTGTACTTTTTTTTACAAATATACTAAAGAAAAAGTATGCAAAAAAATACGTTGCATGTGAAAATCTCACTGAATCTTTGACAAACCCAAGACTGTTCTCATAGGACCACGGCACTAAACAGTTCTGTCCTTAACTCTAACCTTAATTCAGTGGCATTTTAGAGGTCGTCTACAACACTACTAGCCAACTTAATTCAGAAGCTGAAAGCAATCACTAAACACAACAGCAACGATAAAGGGCATTAAAAGATGTATCAGTTCAAGGTGTACTATCATTTTCTTGCGCACAACAAGGGAAGGAGAAAAACTGTGCTTGGTTGGGTACATAACTTTTTTACAAACAAAGCCTGCAAATGGACTTGCAGCAGGTCTGTCCTCTTCCAGGCCTGACAGCTTATGGACTTAACTGCCTGACAAAGGAATTTGGATCCAGATCCTTCAGTGCAGAACTTACCAGATTTCCAATGCTTCTGACAGTTTTTGCTTCTGAAGCTTCAATTTTGCTGCTAGAATAAATTATTGCAACATCCATGTAGCATTACTATAAATTCTGATTATCTACGTTTTTAGGTTTGGTTTGGGTTTTTTTCCCCCTCTCCCTATAAATATACATGGGTCAGGATCCTGTGAGAGCTCAGAGGACTTAGTGTCCAGCTGTTCTTCCATATGTTCTCTAGGCCAACACCTGCTGCAGAGACACTACCAAGACCTCGTGGTTGGCAAGCTGCTCTAATTCCACTCAGCTTGTAGGTTGAAAGGTCACTCCTTTAATGTAGTCAGTTTGTGGCTTCCACATTAAAGAGAGGGAGTTGCTATCGCTGCTGGAGCTCTATTTTATGAAATCCAGTGACAGTAAAACCAGATGCCCTACACTTTCATAATTGCTTTAACTGTCTAGTACATCTTAGAAAAATAACTTGTAGGGCCTGATGAGAGGATGAGCCAACCTCTCCACGAACAAGAGAACCTTCTAACTCAAAGCCATGACATTACTCAAGGACCCTAAAGAACTGGATGAAGGTATGGTCTGAGGACAAGATTAATTTCCTCTTCTTTTTATTTCAGAAATACTATGAAAAGAGAATTGAAGATAAAGAGGCTTTTTTCTACTTTCTAACTCCCACTATAGACAAGTCTGTAAGATCAAAACAAGATGAAGAACAGAGCAGAAAAGCCTGTACATGAAGAAAGTAAATGTTATGAATAGAATCTAACAGAACCTTAAACAAAACTTTCAACAAACAATGATGACCCTAAGTAACTAAATATAATGTGACTACTACACTGTAGCCCTTCAGCACTAAATTCCACAAATCAGGGTGTGCAAACAGGTTCAAGGGGCATAGCAGGACCTCATCCAATTTTACTAAAAATTGGCACACCTTATTAAAACCTGCACCAGGTTATACTTTCTTTACATGATAGAAAAACAAGTCTTTTTTCTAGCTTGAGTTTACGCACACTTAAGTAATCAGTGCCAAATCCCAAGAGGAAAACCATTTTAGATGCCTATTGAATTAGACCAGAAAAGTAAAAAAGCAGATAAAGTATACACAAATAATAGGTGTAGATTTATGGAACAGCATGGACCACAATTTCCAAATATCCCCCATTGCAGAGAAGTGCTCCACAGTTTCTGACCTGGCATAAGATGAGGAAATGGGTAAGTGGGTTGTACCTTTCCACTGTACCACCTTACCTATTTCCAAAAGTAGAGAAAAGGCAGTTTTCTCTAACACGGGAGTCAGGGGACTCAAACCTGCCTGAACACACGTCGCAGTTTCCTGAAGGTAAGTCTACACCATCATTAGTTCTATGCGATCCGAACTCTGCGGCAGCTCTGAATAAAACCAAGGGAACTGACACCAGATTGACACAGACAGACACGTACCACAGAAAGAATAAGGTCACTTTGTAAGCCAAGGGCAGTCCCGAAGACTACCCAGCAACTACAAGATATGTGCAAAAGTAAAACCTCCATCTAAAACTCATTGTTCATTTTCAAACACACAGAGAAAAGAGAATTAGACCTTTGTTCTTACAAGCACATTTGCAGCAAATTTAACAAACTTTAATGATATTACCTTTTAATGGCAGTACAAATGAATTAATTTTCCTGATTTCAATGTTAAAATTGCATTAATACATTTTTTTCACTTTCATTATACTTCTAAGAGAGAATCCTTTATGTTCATATGTGCAGTTTGAACAATTGTATACGATACCAAATCCAAACATTTAAGGAAAGTTCCAGCATATTAAGTTTAACCCTCATTTCTGTCTCAATGATAGATGCAAGAATTCCAACTAGGTTGATTTTATGAACCAGTTAAATGATTTGTATTCAGAGCAACATTAAAAATCTCCATGACAAAGTGTACTTGAACAAAAATACCCTGCTTGTGACACATCCTTTACAAGTAATGTGTTTTCATTTTTCACATGTTGCATCTCATTTATTTTATTCAGGCACACATAGTTAAATCTACAAGATACGGTAAGCTTCCAATACCTTTGAAATAATAAATCATTTCTTACAGATGTTTTCACCTACTGCAAGGCTGCTGCTCATTAATCAAACATTATCAGTATCTATCACTGCCCAGTGCTAAACAGGAAAGGCACCTCATTTTGAGTTTTGACTTTCATTCACTGGTTAGTCCCTGACCCTTATACTACCACATGCTTATTAGAAATATGGAAACCACTACTGCATGGCAGATCTTACTACAAGGAGTTATACAAGCAGAGGCATAATTTTCTTTGAGCACTGAAGGAAACAAAGTCAAGCTGCTCTTTAAATTGGCAACACAAATACAATCGCATTGTCTTCAAAGCTCTTTTCCAACACATAAGTAAAATGTAACCATGTAAGCAAAGTATTTCTGGTATAGATCTTTTCATATCTGAAATGTTGAAATAAATATATATTAGGCGCTATGCAAGATGTTTCATTTTTGATAAATTATTAAAATTTCATTTCTGAAAGCAGTACATGAGATACAATACATCTTTAACAGCATAATCATATAGGGGAAAATTCAAAGAAAATGACACAATGCAAGTAAGAAGTTATCTGATAAAAAATTTCAACTTCCTTGTGATCGTTGAGAAATTGCTGGATTCATGCCAATAATGCAAAATAAAATTTGCGTTATTAAATTTGTTAATTTGGTCGTTACATTCTTTTTCAAAATACTGGAGCAGAAATGAAATTTGGGGAAGCAGCGCAAATTACAAGTGGTTAGGAATGAAGATTTCTGTATTTCCAAGATACAGCCTGAATGTTTGCCAGCAAAAACACAGTCTAGCTTCTCCACAGCACTTTTACAGTACTGAGAACTTTTATAGCCCTTTCACTGCTGAGTCTCACTATTCCTATACAGCAGTAGAGAAGAGCAAAGTCAGCCGGGAAGCCGATAGCCAGAGCCTAAGTCTCACTCTCAGCAGAGCACAACACCACACTGCTTCCCTCCAGTGATCTACTGTGGGGCATGATTTATATTTTTGTTATTAACCAAGTGAAAAATTAAAGGCAATGAACGTGGCTTCCAGTTAAAAACAACTACCATCTCCTGCCACAGCTGCAATTCACTCAACTCTCCTTTAACTACACTTTTTTTTTTTGCATATTCTATAGCTTTCTGAATGAACACTGAACACCATACTTGTATCTATGATTATTCACTCTGCAAGGCTGATTAAACACATTCCATTCTTGCAAGCATGGCAGGTCTACAGAAGTGACTGAGCTACAATGTGTATTTTCTATGCTTCAATACAATAAAGGGCACATTCAGCACACGCAAAGGCCCATATTTGCATTTGAAAAATAAGGAACCAACTTGCCAATGTAGCGGGTGTATTAAGACTTTTATGTCCCTATGATTTAAAAAGTGCTAAGATTTCAAAACTTTCTTTACTTAATTTTATTGGGCTTTCCAAAAAAAGCTGGGCACAAAGGCGGCATGGATTGCAACAATTAGGGGTGATTTCTTTAGATTCTATTTACTGGGGGAAGGAAACCAGGTTTTTTAATGCAATTTAACTCCAAGCTTTATTATTAAGCTGCTACTACAGCAACAAAACAGGCAGGAACTTCATCCTAGTGATTAGTACAGACACTGCAACGGAGTACCTTACACTTCTTGCACAGAGTGGTCACTGTGTCTATCTCCCCCAACTTTGCAAATTTCTTTCTGCTAGCAACAGGCAAGAACTCCAACTCTGAGTGTAAGGAGACAAAGCAGTAATTTAAAATCTGATAATCTGGGACAACTTCAGGACCTGTAGTAGTCCTGAACTCAAGCTAACCCCTGGTGTAGCAAGCCATACCCCAAACTCCTGCGCTGAAGCTGCAAAGGAGGCTGCAGGAACCGGGCTCAGCTATTGCCTCGGGCTCCCACATGGAAGAGATCCGTTTGCCCACAGGGGCCTTCCTGAGCTTGGCCTGCAGCGTGTGGGGGATAAGCCACCCCACCCAGGGGAAGATCAAGTAACTAAAACTGCCTAAAATCTATTCAGAATAGGCACCACAACGCTTCACGTTTTGGACTTTTCCTTAGCCGCTAAGATTGTTTCTTCTACGATGCAGTTGCAGAATATCAAACTCAGGAGCCATGAGCAACATGAAAATGTAAAGAGCTGTTATTTGGTCAACCAAGTATGTAAAATCTTCTTGGAAGCATTTTTTTTTTTGGTTTTGAAGCAACCCTTATCTAACTCTCTAAAGGTTAAGAAATTTTTTCCCAGATAAAAACTTAGCCATCATTTTTCATCTACAAAAGAGTCGTATTGGGCCATAACAGCAGCATCAAATCCATGTTTCCCAGCAAATAGAAAAGCAATCATGTCTAAATCACCCATATATTGAAATAATGAATTGTGATATTTTCAACATCTAACTACTAAACAATATACCAACTATAATATTAGAATAACTGTTTCTTTTAGAAGGTATGTTCTATTCTCATTTCAAAAATTCAATGTATTATAGAAAAAGCTGTAAGTATTGTACTATAGAGAAATGGTCTTTGATAATGGTTAATGATTTCATCTCAATTTAAATAACAACCAGGTACTGAAAATTCACTATCTACTAAACTGTTTGAATTTATTTAAAAATACATATTACACTCAAATAAACAAGCATCTATTATCATTAGTCACAAACCAACAATGTATTATTTCCAAAAAAAAAAAAATCCTAAGAAATCTGCAGCAAGTTATTCCATTACATCAATGAAACAATAACAAACAAAACCTTGACAAATCTTAGAAATGTAGTAATACATCACAAGCTTCTACTTGGTAAGTGACTAGTAATTTCAACACAATTGCAACATTAATGTTAAAGATGAATGGGCCGAAACCTGTTGATCTTTAAATTTTCATTATTCTTTCTTTTTTCTTCCTATGAAACTAAGCACGAAAGAATATTAGAGGGAATGTTGAATCATCATACTAGCTGTTGAATGCAATTTAACTTTCTCTAATGGTTCATGTTCAGCTTACTACATTTTTAGCCCAAATGAATGAACAATAGCCAAAGGATTTCCTGTGAAAGAAAACACTGTCAAGGACAATGTTTGGAAAATATTTCTCTTTGTTAAATAAACATGTAATTTGTATTAGCATTATCTGAACACTCCAAGTACTTAGTATGCTTATTTCTGTCTTCTAATCTTGTAAACATTGTTTTATAAGGACAATTTACAGTAAATTTAGCATTCATACACTGAAGGCAGTAACAGTACAAACAGTGAATCTTAATTACTGTATATAACCCACACCTTGTGACATCACCAAGATAGTGCCAAATCTTGAATATGGTTTGATACTATAAAATGTGCACAGAAGACTATTTATGTGACTTTATGCACAAGGAAAGTAAATTTAATCTCAAACCTATAGGACACACCAGTATGCTACGCAAACCCAGAGAAATATTTGCATATATGTTAATCTTTCCTGCAGAAGATTTGCCATGTGATACATGCATACGTATTTATGTATGGTACAAACATACATATTATACATATGTATTATGTATGCATATGATACATGCATACATATTTATGTATCATGCATATACATGCATGATACATACTAATATGCTCTATCCTAAATATAGACATAATCTTAGTAATCATTAATATATGTATTTACACAGTGTCTTTTAATTTCACAGTAAAAGCAACCACATGACTGGCATCTCCTAAAAATATAGCTTAAAATAGTAAAGAACAATTTTCAAGTATCATGACTACAAGTGGTTCAAAAACCTGGATAATCTCTATCCACTCAAAATTCGAGACACAGCAGAAAAAATATTTACATAGCTTAGTTAAAGATTGCTTGCTATAGTGAAGATGCAAAATTTTCTTCTCAGATATTTGTTGCCTTTAAAAGCTACCCATCCCATTAAAACTAAAAAGATCTGGAAGGTATCTCTACCATGATGGTAAACGCCATTGTATTGGGTAAGAAAATTACAAATACTACTGGAATAGGAAAGCTTTTCAGTTAATACTTTGAGCCTCAAGGAAGGACTAAGGGCACAGAGCACAGGCAAAGAAGGCTACAGGTCACAGAAGGCCCTCGGACTGTGAATCCCACCCAGACAAACAGAATCATTACTGAGCATGCCTCAAGTTATATGAAGGACGAAAACCAGCCTCAAACACACCCAGGATTTTTCCCCCCAAATTAGGTTACTGCCCTTCATTATACCAAAATGTTCCTAGATTAACAAAGGCCTGATTACCAAGCAATGATGAAAAGGGAAGCAGATGGCTGAGAAGCACATGACAACCACCAGCTCAGATAGAAGCCTTGAGCCCTGGCCATGCCCAACAGTGGCTTCCGTGGGACCACTCTCCTGAAGCAGAGAGCTGACAGTGCCAGAAGATGTCCTAAAGCAATCTTGAAAAGTCCTTCAACAAGCACTACAAATCTACTGCACAAATCCAGATTTTGTCTTAACTTGTCAAGTCAATTCAATAAGTAGATACACACCCCGATGAGTGGGCAGTGAAAGGAATATGAATCCAGGAACATTGCATTTATGAGACATAAACGTGTACAGGAAGACTGCTTAATACTTTATGCATTAACAAAAAAAAAGTCCTTGCCATCTTCTCACCAATAATTAGGACTAAACAAGTGGGAATTTGATACTCTTCCTACTTCTGTACAACCTTAAAAAAAAAAACCCCACAACTAAATGCAACAAGCCTAGGTTTTTAATCAGTTTTTTATCATTTGAAAGCAAGACGTAGAAAAGCAAAGAATTTTTAAACCTATTGTTTTAATTTTGTATTGTGTCAGTCTTCCTATAGTATTATGTAGAAAAAAGTTTCAAAATGTCTCTGATTGCATTAAATACCTACTGGATTATACACACTCCCCTTACGAGGAAAGAGAGCTCAACTGAAGTTAAATGGATATGCACCAACTTACCAGCTGTGTTTTAGATGGTTGTTCATTCTATGTCTGAATATTAATGTGGAAGTAAAAAGATGGCAGCATAATTAATACTTGTACATCTAAAAGACTCATGGAATGAACTTTCAGAAACAACAGCTAAGCAAGCAAAGCTCATTTCTTTAGGTGTAAAGCAATGAAGTGTGTAACATTAGAATATGAAAATGCAGTATCTAACATCACCATTTTGTTCAGCATTTTCTTATGTACTTCTCAAACAACAAAATGCTTTAAAGTAAATGCTTGAATTAACTTCTGAAAAGTGCTAAATAATATCAGATGAATTAGTCTACTAAGATAGTAAAAAATTTAACTACTCTTAAAAAATATGAATAAAATTGATTTGGTCATTATATTTAGATGAGCATTTCTTCAGGGAAACTATCCAGCATCTTGGAAAAAGATAGGAGAGTGTTTTGTAAAACATGTACAGTAGAGATTGTTATGCTAAGTAGTTTTTTGGTAGGAAAGATAAGTAAATAAGAGCATGAAAATCCGTGTAATTTGCAAGTGAATAACTTAAGAATGCCCAAGGGCAGATTATTAGTATTTTTCGAAAGTGTCCTAAGACTATTAATAATAAATAAGGTGGTTTGTGCATCTGAGCCCTAAAAGCTTTCAACTGCCTGCTGCTTCCGATGTGTAATAGGAATGTTCCACCAATATCCAGAGCAGTAGTGAGGTCTGCAGAACTGGACGAACAGCTTACTACAAATGCCAATAGTAGAAAAAGATGCCTCAAGTGTAAAAATTCTTGTACTTATGTACATGTCTGGTCTCCAGGAAAGATGGTGCACTGGGAAAAAAAGCAAGTTCAAATATCTGTTATAAGCATGTACGAACAGATTCTTTCCCAGAGTTCCTCTCCTAATATAACTATATTCCTTCTGCTTTTTAATAACAAAATGTTTTTAGATCACAGAGTAGCTGAAGATGTGAATAACATGAGTATTGCGGACTAACAAGTTTTGTATTAGAACTAATTTATGGTGTAATTTGTTTATAATACCCTTCACATGATCCACAAAAAAATCAGGAAATGTTGTGTTATAGAAGAGTGCGTTCATTCTCCAAGCTGTAAGCCATAAGCTAAAGCTCACCAGGAGGTAGACTATAAAGAAGTCCTATACTTGACTGCACAGACTTGTGGAGACCTTCTTCCTTGGAACTTCATTTCATGCAGTTGCAGCTCAACGTGCAGTTTTGATCCTGTTCTGTACTAAATTGCAAATCACTGGCTTCTCATGGATCTTTATTAAAAAAACCAAACAACTTTTAAAATTTAATTTTAAAATTATTCTGGTTTCTGTAAGGCAATTGTGAAATATTTTGAATTGGCTTTCCTCAAATCCTGCCACTGCTCTTCATCATTGTTGCTCTTCACACTATTCAAAGTACTCTCTCTGACTTCATGACTCATCTCGATGACTTCTTTCTCATTATATTTAATACCAAAGTCTCACGGGTTTTTGCAGCTAAATGGATTTGAGTATTTTGTTTTGTCAAAATAAAATGTAGTTCCAAGTGTTTTCCCTGTTTCTGCAGCCTGTATTATTATTTACTGCATAAGGATACTGGTGTTTGAAAGGCCACTGCTGTCACCATTTAAAATCCTGAGTGAAAAGCGCCATCTTTGCAAGATTCTGAGACAGTGACAACCCTTGTCAATAGGGTTAAGCATCAATAAAACCAACCCAGAAACCAAGTTAGGCACACATTTATTTTGAGTATCTAGCTGATAATGTTTCCAACAACATCGTTCTTTCCTGCACTACCTTCCATCACATTATTTTTCTCCCCTGCTCATTGTGTTTTAGCTGATCTTTAGGCTCAGCTTCCTTGCAGCAAAAACTGTATAATCTATGAAGTGTCAAAATACTTCTGAAATTATAAAATACTACAAAACAACACCAAAAACCTCCAAAAATAGAGCTGAAGATCCTAAGAGCCTAAGGCCATGCAATGCTTGTACTACAGTTCCATCTTTAACCAAGATACATTATATTTTACGTGACTTGCTACATTATTGCTGAGCCAAATAGGTCTTTGCAATGAGGCCTAAAAGCATAATTTTAGGGAAGATCTTAAATGCTAAGAAACAGAAAACAATTCTGAAAAACAACCAACCAACAGAGAAATTCTGAAGATGTTTTCAAATGACTCTGCCTCTAAACTTTTCCCTTTGGAGGTGATAACTGAAATAGCAAATGAAGAGAAAAAGAAAACTCAGAAGCACAAGGTAAAACAAAACCAGAGAAGCAAACAAATAAAAGTCTGTTCACAACCTGAAATGAGAACTATTTTGAATATGACATATTTCCTCCATAAATGTCTGTGCTGGCCACGGGCCTACAGGCCCCATATGCAGATTTCATGTCCTCCAAATTTAGTTTATGAATCAGGAGTACGATGCACAATTTTTTCCTATAGCACAAGCAAAATGAACATCTGTTCACTTTTTGCCATGTAGGTTTATATCTGTGTGGGTGGGTGTGAACAGAGCTCTTGATGTGTAATATTCTTCCCATCTGCACACCAGGTGGCACTGCATAGTTAATCAGAAGATAATAACAGGCATGAGGAGATTACTTACTTTTTGGGGAAGAGACACTAAATCAATCTCACAGGTTTTTTTTAAAAACGAGGTACATCAATGCTTGGACTTTTAACTTTTTTTTTTGGTGTGTAATTTCATTCCAATCAATGGAATCATCTGATTATATTATTGTTTGAATGTTGTGTTAATTAACTATGAATGACTGCAATTATCACAAAAGTTCTTTCCACAAGGGATTTAATTTTTTTCTTTTATATATACGGTTTTAACCCCTGCAAGTAGGATATACTATTTAGGATACATCCAAGCAACAATCTGCTTAGATTTACTCTGTATGTTCACCTAACCTACCATTTTGTAGTATTTAACAGAACCTCTGCATACCCTAATACAATAAAACTGACTTTATAGCAATTCAACATCACAAGATGGAGGAAGAAACAAGAAAGCTTCATTACTAGTTGCATTTGCCCTATAAAGAGATATTACCTAGTGCTGCAAACTTAAGCCTACAGACCCTAAAGTTAAAGTGTCTAAGCGATTTCTGGGAACAGGGGCTTAAGATTTTAAAAAAATATTTTACCAAATAAAACAAAATAAATACTTTAAATATTCAGGTAATTCATTTTCATTCAATCAAAGAGTTGTATTAAAAAATCGTTTTGTATTTTCTCTTTCGAAAAGAATATACAATGCTTTATGGAGTCTTAAAAGACAGAACCACAGAATCCTGTTTTCCAAAGAATGTATCAGAACTTCAAGAAGGATGAGTAATAAAAGCCTAGTATTTCCCCATTTGCTCTGATAGCCAAGTGAGACACATACCCATAGAATTTTTTTGTAAAAAACATATGTACTCTACCCTGAAAATCAACAAAGAGACACAGGAACTCCAAGTGTTCAGACTACTTTGTTCTCCATAAGATACACACTGCTGCCTTACCTTGCTGTCTCTGAGGACCATGTGCTCTCTCCTCTAGCCCCTCACCCCACCATTGATTTCTCCCTTTGCTCTCAGCATGCCGATTCACTATTGCCCTGAGTCTCTACGGTGTTTACAGAAGGCAGCAACTGATGCAAGACCTTGTTGGGTTTTTTTAATAGCAAAATTTTCAAACTGATTTGTCAGCTCAATGAAAAACTTTTCACAAACATTTCTTATCAAAAAGCAGAGTTGATTCTAGGTCAAGTATGTTGAACATAATCTCTCAAGTCTGGAAAGAATTTTTTATTTCTACGAATAGATTTAGAGGTTAGTTTTAAAACTTTGAAAGTTCGCTTGGGAGATTTAATTCCTATTCATAACAAAGTAAAACCAGGAGGCTTGTAACCGGAAGATAAACAGAATTTTAAAATTAAAGTTTTCAGGACTCTAATTCTATATCTTTAATTTTTAATCTGGATTTTTAATTGCCCATTGAAATAAGACTGAATAAGTTTAGAAGTTACAACAAACTAAATGACAAAGAAAAGAGAACCAAAAAATATAGTAGAGACTCCCTTGGTTTGGCTGCTGCCTTTTAGTCCTGTGAAAAAATTCTCATGTGTGCTACTGGCTATCATTACTTTTGATGTAAGAAACTGAGATTCATGGACTACCCTTTAACACATATGTTAACTGTAATCTGAAACCAGGACTGCTGGAGAAAACCAAAAGACTGGTCTCTTAGGTCCTTGTATGCAAAACACAAGATACACAAGACACCTCTGCTGCTACATATTGCAAAATATACATCTTTGTAGAGAAGAACTGAGAGGACATGAGAGTAAGTGATGCACTGGGAAGAGGCAATTCACATACTTGATCCTCTAGAAATAAACAGAATTACAGTATAAGGAACTAGTTGGATGCAGCACAGTTAGATAAGGCAAAAAACAGATTGAAGGAACTACCAAACCCAAAAATGGTAACAGGCAATCCTGGAACTGAGTTTCACCTACCATTTGTGCTGAAGTTCTGCTATGAGGGCACTGTTGGCTTCCAGTGCACCGTTGCCCAGATTGATTTCTTTCACTACTGCTCATCCAGGTCACTATGAAAGCTTTTCCTCAGATCTAGTCTTTGCTAATTCAGCATATGTCCTTGTAACCCCAAATTCCACATCAGTCTCTACAATATTATACACACAGTTACAGCCCAATTGAGAAAGATACAATGGTGCAAAATAAAATAGTATGGAGGTAAGGTAGGACTCAAATTGAGACCCCAGAAGTTGCTGGTGACACATAATGGCCACCTGTTCATCTTCAGGTCTAGTACAAGGTGTTTTTCTGAGCTTCAAACAGTGACCCAAATGCACCATACCTACTGGCTGGACAGAGTCTTTTACCTTTAGATACACCATCATAGTCTCAATGCTTCAGTAAGCAAAGACTTGAGGTTAAGCATCTTTTTTTATTATTATTTATTTTGGAGTAAGGCTGTTAACCTCTATCCATTTGTGAACTCCTTAGGAATTCTTTACCCTGCAGGTCTGAAACACAGAAAATACAGACTAGAGCACACTTTTAATACCTTTCCAAACTGCTGTCATAAAAAGCCTTTGATATTCATTTTTATTCAATACAATCACTTGCTAGAAGTGATCAAACCTCAGTCACCTGCACTTTACCTTCCATAGACCCAGCTGAAGAGTGTATTTTCCCTACCTCATGTGACATTCCCAGAGAGCAATAGATTTTTCCTGACACATAACTGTGAGGAAAATAGCTTTCAAAGTTCTCCTTGCAACTCCACTGCCCTGATGTGGCTGGCTATTTACAAGCGCTCTTCCATTTCATGAATCACACATGGACTCTTGTACAACCCTGACTGATAAATTCTTGAGTTCCATCTCATTTGCAAGACTCAAGGTGTGCTCTTCAAAGTCACACTGCTACGAAAAAATCCTCTCACAGTGTACTCCCTCACCCATGAGGGACTTCATCTTCATTTACACATCCATTCACTTTTCCTTTCTTCCACTAATAAAGAAAATTGAAAACTACCGCATTTATTTTCCATCAAGGTACAGATTCATTCATAAGAAAATTTCAACCATTACAAAAAACCCCCATAATCTTCAATTTTATGTAAACAGTGTTCTGTAATTATTTTACTCCCATGATTCAGAGTAACGTTCAAATGGGACATTTTATTTAGTATGTGTTTGTTCAGGAGGCAAAGTAAACAAAAAGAAATACAGTACAGACTCATTATGGAAAAGCAGCTGTTATTGAGAGTTTATAAATGCTCTATTGCATTAATATAGCTAACCCTAGAAATCTGTAACCCCTTGGTTTGTCCTCCATCTTTCACTACCAGTATGCAAGGCCATATTACTCTCCAGTGCCTTACACAATACTGTAAAAGACAGATGACAGGCAGACATGGGGGTACAGACAGGGACCAAGTTCATCATGAATGCAAGGTAGCTTCAAATAACAAAACTTTGTAGGAACACATAATCCTTCATTAGCATTTATACCCTCTGTTTCCTAATACAATCAGTGAACACACGGTTTACAGGAGAATTATGCTTCAGATACCTTCTCTTGTTTATTAAAATTCTGGCTGCGTCCCTTTACCTAGCATCTGCACAGCACAATGTTGTCTATATACATTTCTAACCAATAATATTTTGTATTAGGATAACTTTATTAAGGTCAGAAAATAAACCCATACATAAAACAAACATTCTGATCCTATTTGTAGTGCTCAGTGGTCATTTTTTGCTAACCTTTAATTGAATCATTATTTTAAATTTCTGAGTCAGAAATGCAGGAGAATTATGCTGATATTCCAAAAATAACTGATAATTTTTTCTGAAATGCTAGATCTCAAGAAAACAAATGTTTGTTTATTAATTAATCCCCCATTGGTGCGATTTTACAAAGCAGTTTGAAAGACATAGATTAAAACAATAAAGAAGATAAATTGGACAATTGCCTTGTACACTATTACGTCAAAATATGACACAGAATTTCTGTGCATGGAAGGTCTCTAACAATGTTAGGATTTAGGATTATAAAAATCGCACCACTGTACTATAATCACATGACATAATAGACCTGCAAAGCTTATTATACTGCATACCCAGATGGTAAACAACAGTTGTCACTGTACTAAGAATTACATCTCTGCAATCAATAATAGGAAGGAGGAACAGTTGGACAACTTGTTTCCTATTATGTTCACTTAGGCAACGTCTAGATCAATAAAGAGCATTAAGCCTCATACCAACTGCAGACGATGCTTGCTCAACATGCCTATCATATGGTAGCAATGGGTCCAGCTGTACTTCAAAATACTTGTAAACGGATAACAATTCTAATCTAACATTAAAAAGAAGCAGTGATTCAAATAGCAGGAAGGTGCAGATCTTCCTTAGCATATAAGAGAAGACAGACCTATGATGCCAGGTTTAGTATAAGTCAAAGTCAGCTTATTTTGTTAACCCATCCCGTAATTACATTTCACTACAGCCTATCTGAAGGATGTTACATGTTTTATATGGAGGAAAGAAAAAAAGCAACCAAGCATGGTATCGCTGGCTTACACATAGACTCAGTAATTATGTGAGTATAGTAAGCTGTTTGCAAAAACTGAAAACTGAATTTGTGTATCGCTCTA
The DNA here is from genome assembly GCA_028565335.1 of Limnodromus scolopaceus. Lineage (NCBI taxonomy): Eukaryota > Metazoa > Chordata > Aves > Charadriiformes > Scolopacidae > Limnodromus > Limnodromus scolopaceus. Next base: position 14,315,552 of record JAOXNO010000004.1, on the reverse strand, counting down.
GGCCAATATGGCAATTAATTATGAGTAATTTTTTAGTTCATACATTTTTAACTATTTAAACAAACAAAAAAATCAACCCATTCAGCTGTATTCTTGTTTTCCAAAACTATCATATAAATCTGAAAATTTTAACAAATAACTGTCTAAAGAAGCTTCCTGCTTTTTAAATTTTCCTTATATTCCATACTTTCTCCATGCATCAAATTGAAACTGTCTCACATCACACTGTTAACACAGATACAAGTCCCAGTTTATTCTTAAACAGTATTCAATTTCAAAATGACAAAACACAGGACAGTGAACTCTTCTTACCTATTCCAATAAAAACCACTTCATAGCCATCTTCTTTCAAGGTACGGAGTGTCATCCCATCCACTGCAAGGCCTTTACTAAAAATTATCTGAAAGAATTAAAGATTACTTGCTTTCAATGTGATAATGTGAAAATAATTTCTATCATGTCCTGCATACAGACATCTCGCAGGATCTTCTAGTGAACAAACAGAGCAAATAAATTTTTTTCTCCTCAAGCCAGGCTTAAAAGGCCAGACTGGCTCTGATTTTAAGTAAGTGGCCCAAACTACTATAGGGGTAAAAGGTACTTTCAGATTGTACTCAAATGGGAGCCACCATGGGCTAGCTTGGTTTCTGCTGGAAGCTAAAACAGGTAAAGCAAGCTAAATAAACAAACGAAGCCTGTCTGTGGAACAAAATACTGAAGCAAAGCTGAAAATGGCAGTTTTCTACTGTGAGTAAACTGCTGTATTTGATGCTGACTACGAAAAGTTGTATTCCCATGTGAAAATAAGAATTTAAGAAACATGATGTGGAAGCAAGAACCTCCCTTAGGGAATATGCCCTAAAAGGATCACCCAGCACACTAACCGACAAACAAGCAGTTTAGGTTATTGCAGAAACATTAGTGAAAGTATGAGCCTCTACCAGAGGCACTTGGTAGGCCTCCAAAGGTGCAGAATGCAATTCCAGTCCCAAAGGAAGGATGGTATTGCTTTGTGCTGCACTCTCGAAGCTCACAGACTAAATTTTGCATTGATACCACTATCTAGAACATTTTTAAGCCAAAAACCCTTACTGTAAGCCATTGGTGGTTTTGTGGATGCAGAAAACCTCCCTGCAAAAGACTGGGCCAGAAATGGCATTAAGTCTCAAGAATGTTCTGTGCAAATTACAGTGTGCCCTACTTGCTCATAACAAAGCAGACTGTTCTGCATGATAAACTAACAAAGGTTTCCAAAATTATGAATGAAATAATTTTTGATTTAAGCTTGAAATTGTTAACTCTAGTTTAGACAAGCAATAATGCCCGGAGTACACTGATTGGTGTCAAAAAAAAAAGTAAAAGTAATAAAAATGCATTAATAATCTATATTTATTTCAGTTCAACTACTATTTACTTCCAGAAGCACAACCTGAAAAATTTTTGCAGAGTAATGTTCCACCAGCAATCCTGCTTTGAGCATCCACTGCACAGGTGGAGCAACTGCGGTTGTTATAAGAGTGAGATGAGGAAGAGTGTTTGCTGCGTGTTCAGCAAATCAACTATAGCAGTTTCCTGTGTAGAGGTCATGCAATTGAAGATACACACACCTTTTGCTCATCTCTCCTAACCCTAAGGCTTTTGAGTGCATAAAGTGTGTGTGATTCCTCTTCTGACACTTTGTACTTCTTGACATGGGTATGTGTGTTTTTATTTCTGTACTTTAAACTCTCTGAACTTGAATGTTTTCCCCCAGTTTTTTTTATATCACTTGTGTATTCACTTTACAAAATGCCATGTTCCATTGTGTAAGCACTATACTTGGTGATCTTAACAGTTTCACCTTCACGTCATTATATATCTTGTTTGTTATTGAATCTGCCTGTATTCCATTTAATACATTTTTCCTACCGGTGAGTAAAAAAAAAAAAAGGCAGATGTAAAATACAGTGTATAATACTTAAAATTTATACTACATCTCCAAAGACAAAAAATGTCAGTTTTTATCAAAGGTGCAAAAAGCCACGTACAGCTGTAATCCTTTCAAGAATACAGACTACACCCTCACCAGCAACAAAATACACTCTATGAATTGTCACTACGTTTTTTTATCCTATTGTGTACATATGTTATGAAAACCTAATGAAGGAATTTAAATGGCAATACTATTTTATGTGGGGATTCATAATACTCCTAGGGCCTAGCTCTGTAATCCTTATTCAGCTGACTAATTCTGACTAATTTCAGTAGAATTACTTAAATAAACAGCACTACTGAGCATTTACACAATACAGCACCTTCCACCACAGATTTGAAATGCTTTAAGTAAACACCAGAAAATATTTCCAGCTTATAGAGGCATAAAGTTAAGGTACTTAGTTAGCCAGCTTGCCAAAGGGTCAATTGCAAACCAATGGCAGAACTTGGAAGCAAATTTACATTGAGATTCTCTGCTGCACTTCAAAACTGCCAAGGACTTCAGGTCAAGATGACATGGTGGCTCTACGAATCCATTCTAGAGACCTCATCATAAAAGGGAGCCCCAGGGAACTGAGTTTTGCAGAGGGTTCCCAGGAGCTTATGGCCAGCAATTTTGTCTAAAATTGTCTCAGCTCTGTTTTTAGCCCCAACCCTAACTCAATCTCCATTCTGTCAGTCTTTTCAAGGGTTGCAAAGGGATCTTTAGAGAAGAAAAATAGACCTGTAGCATTTAAAGCCTATGGCACATCTTCCCAGCATTTTTATAAAACCTGGGCAGGATGAGGCTCTCACTTGGATCTTGTGACCACAGTCTACTGCTTTTATGATATGAACCAACACAGAAGATTCCAAGAAGAATTTCTTGCTTCAGTGAATGCTTTAGTATCATGTTAAAAATATACTATCCCTCCTGGTACTCAAAAATCTGATCCACTGATGCATTCTACATTTGTAACTTCTATTAAAATGTGCAGCAGTTGCAAATACTATCTAAATCTTCAGCTCAAGCCCTAAATTACAATAAAGCAATGTTCCCATTATCTGTAAACAACACACATTTGTTTAACAGAATAATGCATAACTATTGCTTTCCAAGAAGTTGAATGACTGTTATTGTTTATAATAGATGATCATGTTAACACTTTGTTTAATCTGATGCATTTTATTATGAAATTAACTTGGATGCAAGACTGTACGATAAACCATTAAGAAAAAAACTCAGGGAAAGGGAACAAAAGGAGAAGTATCAAATATGAATGTTTTAAGTAGTGCCAAACTTGCATGAAAAAAACTCGATTAAAAAAAATCAAATCATTCCAATAGCTACATTGAACCCCTAAAGCAATTTAGGAATTTGTTTCTTACAGACAATTAATCACATGCAGGCATGCCAGATGAGAACTATTGATTGCCCTTTTCCAAACTAGTGGCATTCAGACAGGAGACAGACAAATGCCCTGAGCAAGAGGAAGCATCTTCCTGCCTCTGTCTAGCGTAGCTTTTAATTGTTCTTTACTAATGTGCATGACATTTTGCTGTTAATCTTTGGCAGAGTTCTTGTTCTTTTTTCCTTGAGCTATATATAGGCAGGATGTATTTTTCATTACCTTCACTCCAAGATCCTTCATAAGCTCAGCTTCAAAATTCACTACATCATACGGCAATCGGAACTGGGGAATTTCAGACGTACTAAAATAAATAAAAAAGCTTGTGAAATATTTCCAGCTATCAGGAAGAAAACATTTCTTAAACATTCAATACTTATAACACATCTCAGTTAATTTTCATGTATGTGAATGGAAATTTGCTGAAGCTTGACTGTTGGCATTTTTAAATCGTTAGAATGACAAAACAGCATTATTCACCCAATGCTAAAATTATAGGCCAAGAAGGCAGTACACCTTGAGGCCAATCCTGCCCACACTTGCAGGTAACCATTTAACATATGTTAAGCTTGGGTCCAAAAGAGCTTCAGCTCTATTCCTTTTGTTATAGAATATGTAACGTGAAACAAACTTAAGACATCCATTTAAGAAAAGATAACATGGCTACTAAAAGTAAAGTGATCTTCTAGCAAACATTTGTTAAGCTATTCAATAAAAAAGAATCAAATTTCCCATACATTTTTTTTAAAAAACTGTTGCATATGCTATTTTGAGCAATGGCATTTAAAACCATACCCTCCTCCATTTCTACTTTATACATTTTTGTGATCTTTCAGGATGGACAAAGTCAGTAATTTTCTATCAGCTCTTGGTTTCCAGTCTGTTTTTTGATGTCATGTTTATTAGCTGGCTTTTTTTCTCCTGGGGAAATTTAGGAATGACATCTTCAAAATCCCAGAATCACAGATCTCCTGTATGGGAAAACCGCAATGCCAGCACAGAATCTCAGTTTATATCTACTAGTACAGATGTTTTATCTCCAATGAAAGGACATCTGCTTATGGCAGTTCAAAGTCTCTGCTGTAAAACACATTACAGGTAAACACAGTGAAGTTCTATTTTAGATACTTTTGTTCAACGAAGGTGAAAAAAACCTGACTATACAGAAAATCAAAAGCTTCTCCCATAGGTATTTCTAAGCATCAAACAGCCTAATCTGTTTTCAAATTAATAGATCTATAATTTCCATAACAAAACATTGGTACAAGAGATTCACTGTGGCTTTATTTCACATACTGTTAGTGACCACTTAGAATCATAGAATCATATGGGGTTGGAAGGGACCTCTGGAGATCACCTAGTCCAAACCCCCCACCAGAGCAGGTCTACCTAGAGCAGGTTGCAAAGGAACTTGTCCAGGCGGGTTTTGAATGTCTCCAGAGAGGGAGACTCCACCACCTCTCTGGGCAGCCTGTTCCAGTGCTCTACCACTCTCACAGTAGAGTAGTTCCTCCTCATGTTTACGTGGAACTTCTTATACTCAAGTTTGTGCCCATTTCCTCTTGTCCTGTCACTGGGCACCACTGAGAAAAGACCAGCCG
>JAOXNO010000004.1:14297995-14310489 GCA_028565335.1 Limnodromus scolopaceus | reverse complement strand
AGCCTTCTCTTCTCAAGACTAAAAAGACCCAAGTCCCTCAGCCTCTCCTTGTAGGAGAGATGCTCCAGGCCCTTAATTGTCTTTGTGGCCCTTTGCTGTACCCTCTCCAGCAGTTCCCTGTCCGGGAACTTCATCTTTAACATCTAACTTTGACAGGCCAGAAGGATTTTATTTATTTTAAGTTGCATCAACTTCAATTTTATTGATAAGAAACTGGTATTCCTCTTTATAATTTCTATTAATGCCCCCTTTTTACCTTTCCTGAGCAGTGTACAATGAAAAGTGTTCTAAATATCAGATATAATGAATGTACCATGACAATACAACTTTCACAGGTCATGCTAAGTAAAAAGGTGTCTGAGGCAGAAACTAATGTATCAATATGATTCTGCAACAGAGATTCAATAAAGAAATCTAATTAAAAAATAAAAGTTCTATTTTCTAAGCCACCTATATATTTGTTGGAGGCTTGTCATTTCGCTGACTCTTAGAAGAAAGCAGAAGAGCACTGGCTGTATTATATCACTGTCAGAATTTGTGAACAACTTTTTTCTCTTACTAAACATTTAGTTACAGTTTTGTGCTGTGGAGTATACCCACATTTATGTACATAAAAATGTACATAGATATTCATATGCAAATACACACAGTTCTGTAGGGACACATGCACACACATTTACCACGTTTCCAGGCTGCATTTTATGAAAGTCAACTGGTACATCAGTAATTCTGATACAATTTCTTTCAGCAGCCGAAGACAGTCTCTGACTCCACAATGAAGAAACAGAGGGGAAGAAGGAAACAGGGCAGAGGTGCCGGACGGATGCAGTGGATGGGAACAGTGTCCCAAAAATTCACCTCTTCCTCAAATCTGATGCAAGTTAGAGGTGCTTGGGCAGGTGCTTGGTGTTTCTCGGTGATCCCAAATTACTTTTGCTCAAGGGTCACCCCTTTGGCTAGTGAGAGAAATATGTTGTAAACTAGTGGCATAGCTAGGAGCATCAGCAGTGAAGCCTGTTCATGGTCTCCAACCAAGAGCGTGAGCCGCTCATGGCTGCTCTGTTATAAAGCATAAATTTTACGCAACTGGTGAAATGTAGGAAAACCTAATCATGAATGTGAGAAATTCAGACTTGTTCAGATAACCACAGACTTATGCTATGTTTAAATATCACATCACAGGAAAAGTTTCCAGTGACTGTAGTGTCACAATATTATTAAAGTTAGCTATGATGTAACATGTATGTGAAGGAACATCCTAGTTAAAAACACTTTAAAAAAGGCAAAGCAAACTAAAAAAGGGCACAAGCACTGGCCTTCCAAACAGCTGATTCCAAACACAAAATTAATTTGGTCTTGTTAGCTATTTGCAATAGTTTATGAAGCCTTGAAAACACACCCATCAATAACCTAAACTTGTTAAAAGATGTACTGCGAAGCCTTACAAATGAAATAATGGATGATTACTGCCACAGGCCAGCCTCCCTTCTGTTCCAAGATTAAAGTAAGGACAAGGCCTTTAAACAAGATGTGAAACTTTCTAAAATGAATGGGAGTAAAATTTGACCCTGATTGCTATGTGTATTTAAGACTCAGAAAAAAGAAATAAATTTTAAAATGCACTGTTTGACCATTATGGATACCAACAGAACATACAAACATACAAGTACACGGTAAGCAACTGCAGCACTGCATTGTAAGCAGCTGCAGAAATTACTGTATTTTATTGTGGAGTCCAACCTGAGTCTAACCTATCACCAAGTAAAGCTTCATTGTTAGAAACATCTCATTATTTCTTACTATTTTACAGTAACAAAACTGATTTTATATCTGGTATTTATGAAAATGTGCTACTCAACAAGTAAATAGATATTTCATATGCTAAATTTGCAATCCTCTATGGCAACCAGTCGAAGTAAAACAGCTCCACAGTTAAATGCCTATGTATTAACACCTTGATAATTAGGTAGGATACTTCTGAACCTCACTGGGAAAAATACAAGTAATCAGTTCAACTTCTCCATCATTGATTCTCTATCTTCCAGAGCACTGAATAAGTATTTGACATTATGACATTATGGATCAAATTCATTAATGGTGTCAACTCTATTGATTTAAGTGATGCTGCACTGAGAAATGCGAGCATGTCATCCTTCTTTCTCTCTCTGTTTCTTTTCATTTTTTTGTCTTGTAAAGACTTTAGTGTAAATGTATCTTCAACATGTAAAATTTGATTTTGAATAGGTTGATATTCACTATTCAATTCTTGAAATATTCTATCTTAAACTTAGGGATTCAAAAAAATTTCCAAGGTATGATCTCAGCCATTGCTACAGTGGTAAAAATTCATCTTCTAGTGTGGAGGACACGACACCACGCAAATATCAGTCAAGCATTCACCATACAGGAAAACTGCAAAGGTACCTTCCTTTGTGTATTTGTAATTTGTTGAGGGTTGAGAATTTAGGGGCTTTATTTCACTCTTATGGTATGGTTTACTAAAGATGCAAGTCCAGGCATACATGATGGATTTATTCACTATCACCTTTCTCTGCATAAGGTAGTTCATGAAAGCATTCAAAATTTAAAATCTTCCATGAAATTACTATCTATCTAAAGCATTTTAAACATCTACTAATTCTTTCACTATGTATGGCTACAAGTACTTCATCTTGTTTTAAAACTTTTGGACAAAAGGGAAATGGTTCCTGACAAACTTTTCTAAAATGTTAATTTGATAATAACAATCGCACCCTGAAATTTTAGAGGTCATTTGAAGAGAATATAGGAGATAGCCAACAATCTCAGTTAAAGCTTGCCTGTAACTAACTGTACCTATTTGAACTTGAATGACAAATTATTTAAATAAAAAATAAGTTTTCCAGATCTGAACTTTTCTATTCTCTTCCTTAGGTTAAGGTAGAGGGAACTACATTTGCACAATATTTTTTGCTATGCTTTCCATAACCATCGGAAACAGTGTTTTGTTGTAATTGTTTTTTACCTTAAGCCACCAACGTACTCCTGCTTTTCAAATATGGTGATGTTTGAATAGCCCAATCGAGCCAAAAAGGAAGCACAACTTAAACTTGCAGGTCCTGCACCAAGGAGAGCTATCCTCACATGATAGGCTTCAGGCATATCTTCCAGAGGAGGTAAGGAAGGGTTTCTGATCTGAGGAATATTCATAGCTTTGAACACCTGAAAAGCAATACATTCAACAGGTTACTTTACATTCTCTCCTTAAATTTCATTATGAATAACATGATGGAAGCTTCTGTGAGTACTGTCACATATCATTGATGTATTATTGCAGATCACTTCATAACATTACAGGGATTCCCAAATGACATGATGTGTGCATCTGTGAGGGATGTTGTAGTTGCAGGGTTTAGTCCTTCTATGGTTCTTTTTGTCTTAAAAATGTCTGAAGTCAGATCTTTTACTACCAGAAATTTTAGAGAGCAAACGGAACCAGACTACCACTAACAGAATAGTAATACAAAGTCAGGCAGATGGCAGACGATTTCTGTAACACCAAAAATTTCCTTCCAAACAACGTTCAGATTCTTCTTACTACTAGAATATTGTTCTTGTGAATAATGCAAAGGATTACAATGCCAGTGAAGAGGCTTTGCTTCTTCAAGAAACTTCTTGTGTGATCCTGCATAAATCATAAATGGCTTGACTTTTTAGAGGTGGGAGGCAACCAATCTTAGGTGGCTTTGAAACTTTTTTTTTTGCAGGAACTGCCTCTCATCCTCAGTGCTACATTTTCAAATGTAGCTCATGCTTTAAATGACTCCTCCTAGATAATTCTAATAGGACTTATTTCATGTTAGTTGCTCATCTCTTTGATATGCTCTCCACTTTTTAATCTGGTGTCCAAAAGTTGTAGGCATACCTGAAAGCTACACTGTTCTGACTATGCCCGCGTTCTTCACCTGTAAAATAGTGATGAGCTGCTCCGTTCTGTCTTGACTATGATTCTATGACTGTTAAGAGCACTTTCGGACAGTCTCTGACCACTATTATGTATAAAACAGAACCCAGTGCAATTGGCTCTTAACCTAGTTAAAATGTCACACAGTTTCAGATTTGCATTAAATCAGTTCTTTGCTTAGGCACACAGGCTAAGGGAGACATATTCTACATTTACTGAGATAGACTTCACTATCCTATGCATTTACATACATTTTAGGGGAAGGAATAGTGTCTCTATCTTGCATAACCTATAAAAAGAAAGAATAGACTCACAGGCCTTGCAGGCTACTAAAGATTAGAAGCATGGAAGAGCACAGTTATATCTTCGTTTTATTTCAGGCATTAGGGGGAAAATATTTAACCCAAGCAAAATTGCTTTCTTTGTAGCAGAAGCAAAATATTGTACCAAAAGGATACAACAGTTCATTGCATTGGGATTCTCAGTCATATCACAAACACTTCAGGGCACCTCAAAAACTGCCAGAAGACAACACTGTTCCCTAACTATTTCAACGCAGAGCTGTGTTCCACAAGTACTAACTAATCCTCTAAAATACATACATTGTCATTTGTCTTAGTAAATAACATATTTAAGCTATTTAACAAGTTTACCAACATTTTTTACTTTCCTTAGAACTCGAGAAGCAAAGGTTTTTCAGGTTAAACTTTAGCAATTCTATTCGTGAGTAGAATTTTTCATTTAAATTTTGAATCAATGTTCATTTTCTTCATGTGCACTTGAGCACTCATGCTAGGTAAACCAATGATTAATTCCTTCCCCCTGTAAAATTTCTGTGTCAAGTTCCCCCAGTCTTTGTAAATTGACGTAGCATTTTAACAAACTGCAAGAAGCAAGAGACAGATAATTGTTTTTAAAAAAGAATCATTTAAACCTGACAATTCGTACAATATGGGAAGGTTTAATGTGGTTATTAATGGATTTCACAGGCTGAAAAGCTTATATTGTACCGTGAAACTAGACTGTGATAACCAAAATGCAGTATTTTTAAAATGTCTGCTTTGTTACATTCACACAGAAATGGCTTGAATGATACCAAATTTCCATTAAAGTCTCATGCAGTTGTTTTCAGAGGGCTACTCAGTAAGACAAATTGTATAACTTGCATATTTAATTTCTATATTGAACATTATGAATATGCATACACTTAATAAGTTTATCACTAAATTTACTTTATTATTAACATAATTTTTTTTCTATTTACTATTGAATAATCACACCCACCAAAAAATGTTATATTAAAGTGCCACACTACTAGACAGTACTGTAGTGCAGTGTTAAGCTTCAGGAACCAAGCACTCATGCAGGATATCCTTGTAGTTCAGGCTGAATGGTCAACTTCAATTCTGCCTATTTGCAAATAGGGTGAAACTGTCTTTATGCAGCACAGCCAGCTTGTGCGGTGATATCTTGCCATCTGGAATTCAGTGGCAGTTTTGCATATTAAGGCTGGCAGGGTAACTGTGTGAAAATAGCAAACTGCTTCAATGCATTTCAAAAGATTTTCACTCACCTCATGGTGAAGTTTCCCTACACTGTAATTCACCTAATTAAATATCACTGAATTCTTCTGTACAAATCCTTTGGTGTGCAGAGCAAGCAAGTGTTCAATGCCACGTTACACACAACTGTCCCCTCCGATTTTAATCTGCTCAGACTGTGGTCAGGATGCAAGTGAAGTTTAATATAATTGCCTTTCTTTTCCACCTTCCCTTCAAAAAGATTATTTCATATTTGTTTGGACAGAGTTTTTCTTTTGTTCTGCAGTGCTTTTTAACCAAAACTTATTTAGGAAAATGAGACCAAATAATGAATTTTAAAGCTGAATCTCTCAGTGGAAAGACTGAAATGAAAGACATCAGCCCCATGTCTGCCTTTCCTTCTGGCTGTCTCATAGACAAACAAAAGAGATTAGTTAAATTATTAATAGACATTAGTAATGCTGGGCATTTATTCTTTAACTTTTTATCAAATAATATGCAATCATCATTACTTCACCATCCAGGGCCCATTCAAACTAAACCCACACAGATTCCGTCCACTTCTTATGCTTCCCTGTCCATTAGGGTCCATAGAAATGATATCCCAGTTTACAAAAAGATTATGGAGATTGTATCTCAAGTGAGATACAATTTGACCAAACCAAAACAGCCAATCTATTGTGCTAAAGTTCCAACAACCGAAACAAATTATCTCTTGATTCAATTATTTGTAACATATTACAGTTTCCCTATTTGCATAACTTCAGAGTACAAATGTGTGACTGCACTTGCTCAACGTCCTCTCCAGTGTGAAATCTGGGTGTTTGCTCTCCCTTGTAAATCAAACATCCTTTCACTGCAGTGGGATTGACTCTTATTCCAAAATATTCAGTATACTCAACAAAGAGCACAATTTCAGGTACTGTATGCAAACACAAGTTAGTATTAAGGTTCCACGATATTTCCCACTTAAGCAAACTATTTTGGTTTCAATTGCTGAGCGTCTGACCCAAGATTAATTTTCCTGGAAAGTTTTAGCCAACTCAATTTAGCTGGTTTTCAGAATGCAGATGAGGAAAAGCTTATTGTTCTTCTCATGTAATATAATTCTGGTTCTTTTCTTCACCACACAACTCTAGTATTAGCATGTTTTGATGAAAAGATTTGACATTTGGCAGAGAGTGGCAGGTGACTCAGAGAAATGCATTTTGCTAACCTGATGAAAATTATTTTATGGCACAGTAAGCATGATTTAAATGAATCTAAAACATTTAAAACCATTAGAGCAGGTTAGAACCGTTATTCAGAATGATTACCTCGATTTTTATATAAATTAGAATAAATTAAAGTAACTCACTTCAGTTTCTTCTGAGTTTTCTGTTCAGAATTTTTGTAAGAGGAATATACTGTAGATACCCTTCTCTCCCTTTCTGAAGAATTCAAATATGGTCAGACAGTGTTATTCTAATCCACATTTATTTAAAATTATCTTTAGACTATGACAATAAATCTGTTAAAAAAACCAGCAAATAGACTGAAAGTTTAACCTCAATGTTAAAATGTAAAAAAGCCTTTCCCTAAACCTATGGAACTAGACAGGATGCTAAAAAGCACATTTGGTAGTCTCCAAGACATACACAGAAAATCACATTTCTTAAGTAATACAAAAAACCAGGGAAAATGGAAGGAACTGTGGGAAAATTTAATCTTTTAGTAACATCATTTTAAACTTCATAACTAAATCTTTTATATTCTTGAGGCATAATGCTTGCTTCCATGCTTAAAAGACAATAGAAGTAAGTTTATCAGTCAGGTTTGACATTAAATATCCTTCACTAAGATGATGAGATACCAAACAGCAATTGACATAGACATTAGCATCTAGCTTGTATTTATTTTAGTGTGAAGTGTATTAGTACATTTTGAATTGTTATCAGATTTTGCTAGTCCACAAAAAGAAAAAATATCAGCAATGAAATCAGTAACATTTGGGAACTGTGTGTATTAGTTTCACACTTTCCCACTGGTTTCCATGGATATTTTATCTGTAGGTTGGTTTACATTAATATGGGGCAGTTCAATATTTAAAGGAGAAGATAATATTCTGCACATATTTTAATAAAAAATGAAGCAAATTGCATGCGCAGTAATCTTTTTGAAGTTGTCAAATTACATGATCACACAATTAATTTAATTATACTGGATAGCACAGGATATACAGCAAGTAGACTCATAACATGAGCTAGTTATGAAAACTTGTTGATCCTCCATCCACAAGTTAACAGCTAAAGTTGCAGTACTTTTATGCAAGTAGGTGAGTGTTGAAAAAACTAAAGCCTAAAGTATCTCATTAAAGACTTTTCAAACCTACATAACAACTATACATTAACATTATCCCAGGCCTAAGAAAACCCATGATTCTCAGACATTGCAGAGTCCATACCTCAACATATCATGACTCCCACCACTAAAAAGGACATAGCAACATTCATGTAAATGCCTTAAAAAACACAAAGAGAGTTTCACGTTGGCAAAACATGCTTTAAAGAAGTTTATCTAGCTTGTCTAAATATCAGCAAGTCTTTCAGCACTGGTCTGAGAAATCGGAAGTCCTCAGATTCATCCCCTGAACTACTGTAAAAGGCTGCATGATCCCTTTCAGACAAGCCTAAAATTTTATAATTGATTAGTAGAGACTTCAACACGACTTAAAAGAGAAAATAACCTAAAGAAGTGTTAAAATAAAAATTCATACATATAGAGTTTTCTTTCTTTTTGTCCTGCTAAGTTTCCCAGAACAAACTTCCTCTGCGGATGCAGCAGGCCCATTTGAGCTGGCAAAGGTGAGGGACCCAGGCAGAGATCATAAGACATCCAACTGCAGGAGTTGCAGTTCCACGAGAACCACCTTCTCACCCCACCTATGTAAGACCGATCAGAGCTGTTCATATGTTACTAAAAGAGGGATCCTGAGCCTGAAGGCACAGCACACCCCTCCATGGCAATCCCTCTTGCCTGTGGTGGGTTGGTGGAGAAAGGAGGTTCAGCACTCAGAGGGATACCCTCACCAGAGCTCACTTCCCAGAACAGGTGCTCTGCAGAGATGCCCCTAGGCTAACAGCAGGTTAGCTCATACAATGCATCTTTCAGGAAAAAAACATATCAAATTTCCTTTTCCAATTTCTTTCTGCTGCAACAGCAGCCAGAAGATATCTCCGGAGAGGAACAAATCACCAGAACTGTAGCTGGCTCAAGAGTCACAGTACTAAATGATCTAGTATTTAAATCTAGTATGCAGTGATTAAAATAATACATTTTCTATTTAGCTTGTGCTGCTCCATTCAGAATGACTAACCAGAAACACAGAAGAACCTTTAGATTCAGTAATGTCTATTCAGAAATGTCAGATTTTGAGGGTTTCTTACTAATACTACAGTAGACAATGTAACAGATCATGCTTCTTTTTTACTGCAAGCTTACAAACTTGTACTTGAGTACCCAGTAATTTTAGTTTATTTTGTGGCACTGACAGCCATATAGCTCATGCTAGTATGTATAAATCTCAGTATATTTTCACTGAACTTGTGTTCCAAAACCAGAGATGTTTCCTGATTCTAAAGTACTTGGGCAAAGGAGACCGATAAAGACATTAATATAATTTTGACCTGTGCAGTAGCAGGTGTAACCTGCGCTTGACACTCATCATTTATAATACTGAGCTTTTACTCCATGTTATTCTCTAGATGCAACAGTTACCGTGGTAACTGCATCCCACTATACACATTCTACATCACAAATACAAATAGACATTTCTTTTTTTTCTACTTGAACACTTAATTTTCAAAATTTACATTTTTTTTCAGACTGGATTACAATTTACTTTGAGTATTAGCCAAACATAGTTACAAAACTATATGGAAGGCCAGAAGGAAAATTCAGGAAGTGTTAGATGCCATTTTTTTTTTGTTCTACCGTATGCAAGTCAAATATTTTTACAATTAGGGAGTTATATCTGCAGTATGAACAGATGATCAGTCATTGTTCAGAAGCACAAAAGGGCATACATCATACCCATATATTTTCCATTTTAAACCCACATTCCTGCTTTACTGCAATTTTATCTTTTATCTCAGCTAGTGGTTGTATCTTTTTATTATCGCTCACTCTCCTAATGCATCAAGTGTAAGATCCTCAGACTAATTCCAAGGAAAAAAGTCTAAAACTGGATTTATGCACAATGGAGTTTTCTGTAAATAAGGCCCTGTGGGAAAAACTATTACACAGTGCATGAGAATTACCATGCAGCTCTCATTAAGAGTAACACATGTTGCATGCCTAAATTACACAATTTGCTAAGTTACTCATATAGCTAAAGCTGTGAACACACTTCACTTGCAGTATCTGGGCCAACTTTTGTACGAGCAGTAGTACTTTACTATTTTCTTCAGTATTTTAATCTATATTTTTATAATGATTGCTACTTGGAAGCATTCATACCATTATTTTTTTCAACTATACATACTTTCATAGTAAAAGTTAACTGAATGAAAGCTTAAAAAGGTTTTAATTACAAAAGTGATTGCCTATTATTACTAATTATGAGTACTACAATACATACAAACTCTTTGTTAAACAGCAGTAAATCTAAAGGTTATTAACAACTAATTTTAACATTTTAAGATACTACAAAAATATTAAGGATAATAAAAGTTACTGAAATATTTTTGTTAAAGTGCTAAATAGAACTGCATAACAATTTTATTTAGTTAGTACTCTTGACATCAATATCACTTTAAACAAACTTGAAACATTAGGAGCAAAGCCATTGTGAGCTATTCATCCTCTCTGCAGTTTTCATATCAATCATTGTGCTAGCACTGAGCTTTTCTAATAGATTTCTAAAGATTTTTGAAGAAAAATGACAGATATTTAGCATTATCTATCAAGCTATAATTCCTCTCTATTAATCAAAGCATTAGGGCTAAAAGGAGACACAAATCAAATTTTAAAAGATATTGCTTGCATTTGGTTCCTAAACAGTAATATTTCACCATTGTATTTATCATCTACTTGACAACTGTTTAATCTTTCTTTTTTTCTCTTTGGTCTGCATTCTTTTTTGTTTATTTATGAAAAAAAAAAAAAGTCTTCTGCTTTGCAACAAATACTAAGTTTTATACAAAAGGAATAAAGGCCACTAGAAGAAAAGCTAATAAAATTGCTCTTGATCAATAAAACCCAACTATTGAATATATGTGTAGAACAAACAGTTCAGTGTCTCTAACCTCATTCTGTAAACAAGAACTTTTGTCCAAACTGCACTGATTCTTACACTTATATGTTCAATCTCAAGAAAATCAAAGTGGATAAGCTACTCAAATGACAGAGGGGAGAGAAGGTTCAGCAACAGCTAGCAGAAACGTTTAGTAGTTTCTCCAAAAGGTCTACAAGTCTCCTGGAGAGAAGAAAGGAGATAAAAGGAGAAGAACTGCAGCAGGTAGGAAACTTTGCTCATCGAATCATGACCCACAGCCATTGATAAAGGGGTGTGAAGTCTTGGAATGACAGCAGAGGAAAAAAAATTGGCCTTCGAGACATATCATCTGTTACTTCCAGATTGATTCACATTTCTATTTTGGTCTGTCCTACAAAGTTTTTTTTTTCTCAGGCTTTGTGAAGGTGACTGGAATTTCATCATATGTTTGTAAATATCATCAGCCAAATGGCTCAAGAAACAGAAGAGGGACATGCTCATTAGTTAAGGACTATGTAATCTTAAGACATGCATATCGCTTTTTTTTATACAGCCACAACTTCCCCACTTTTACAGAGACCAAAATCACAATTTTTACCCAGAGAAACTTCAGACAGATCAGATGAGGTGCCAGCTGAGACCATGAGTTTAGTACAAATTCTCCACGTCATTCAAGGAAGTTAACAAACGAGCTGTAGCCTCCGTCTTTCTTCAGATGGAAATTGGAGCATTGAAACTATATAGTCATAAATAATGCACGTGTACCTGAACAGAAAACCTTGAGAAGACTTCCTAACATCAAGTGGCAAGTAACAACCTTTGCTTCAGTAGCCAAAATATACACATACCTTTATGAAATAATAGATTTATACATACATGTGTGTGCCTCTGTATCTATCTAGATAGTCGCACAAAGACATATTTCAGGTCAACCTGAAACTACTTATTTGTTTAGTTTTGGCAAAACAGGACAGTAAACAGTCTAAATCATCTGAAACTTTTGCTTTGCCCTAAAGCCAGTACAAATGCATACTAATTCTGAAATAGGATCTACCCTATGCACAGAACAGTTCTACATCTCAACATGCAGTTACAGATGGAGGTGCACTTGATCTTTTTCCTTATGCAGCCTACTTCAGTAACATCCACAATTTCACTTGGCTTAGATAAATCTTTCATTATAAAACAAATTGTCTCAACACCTAGTGTTTATAAAGAGTCATCTTGTTCACAAATAAAGTTCCTTATGTTCCTATAAAGTATCGCACAGATCACTTCCACACCCACAAAGGAAAAAAGAAGAGTTATAGTTGTAGGTGACTCCTTCCTAAGGGGGGCGGAAGGCCCAGTATGCCGGGTGGACCCTCCACAGAGGGAGGTCTGTTGTCTCCCTAGAGCCCGGGTTAAGGACATCACCAGGAAACTTCCAGGCTTAGTGCGCCCTTCAGACGAATATCCATTATTGATTTTCCAGGTAGGTACAGAACAAACTACAAACTGCAACTCAAGGTCAATAAAAAAGGACTTGAGGGAGTTGGGAAAGGTGGTTAGGGGATCTGGGGCACAGGTTATCTTTTCATCACTCCTACCTGTAGCAGGTAATGATGCTGGGAGGAACAGAAATATTCAGTCAATTAACACGTGGTTCCATAGCTGGTGCCACCACCATAAGTTTGGGCTCTTTGACAATAGATTTGCCTGTACAACACCAGGTCTGTTAACACCTAATGGGAGGTGCCTCTCTCAAAGGGGGAAG
>JAOXNO010000004.1:14226857-14297895 GCA_028565335.1 Limnodromus scolopaceus | reverse complement strand
GGAGTCTCCTTCTCTGGAGACATTCAAAACCCGCCTGGACAAGTTCCTGTGCAACCTGCTCTAGGTAGACCCGCTCCAGCAGGGGCGTTGGACTAGATGATCTCCAGAGGTCCCTTCCAACCCCATATGATTCTATGAAAGCATTTCTAAGCTTCTGAATGTGCTGTAAGAAAAAGGATAATTATTCTAACTTCCTACACCTTTATTTTATTAGTATCAACTTTTAAAAAAATAAATTATTAACAAAGGCAACCACTTAGACAATACACATCGGTACATACATAGAATTTGATACATTTGCAAGTCCTACCTCAGTAGCAAACTGCTGCAATCCACCAATATTAATTGGTCCCTCCTCAGTGGCATACAAATTGCAGCCACCAACACAGAGATCTGATGTTGGACACACCATTCCACACGTCAGGCCAAGTGGATTGTCAGAAAGAATCATTTTGGCAGCTCCATAGTAGTTCTGAAGGAAAAAATAGAAGAAAAAAAAAAACACAAAAAAGAAGAAAAAAGAGAGAGTCACGTACCAATGAAGCAAAAATTCAACAGAATATACAAAATACTTCTTCTTTAACTGGCTAGCAGAATAACATAGAAATATAAGTATGTTAAATAACAGTGCCATTATTTAAATATAGCAATGTGTTATACAGCCTCAGAAAGAACATTAATTTGTTGATTATACAAAGATAAAACTTTTTTTTTAGCTTTCAAAATAGTCAAAAGCATCTTCAGTATAAGGTGGTTGTAGGATTTTTAGTGGCTTAACAAATCTGCATTCAAAAAGTACAATGCCTGCATCACGTACTTGTAAATACTTTCTCCGTTTCTAGGTCAATTGGGTAGTAGCTGACTTGTAACCCTTGTAGGAGTCCTGACCAGAAAGTGATAGTTAGATTATCAGTTCTTTATGACACAGGGAATGAAAAGCTTATTTTACATATCTGTGCACACCATCTCTGCAGATATGCCTGTCCTTCACACCAGATCAGTAGCACCAATTGTCCCAGACCCATGATGAGAAGAGGTTTCCTATGTAGCTACCTGTAGATATTGCACTACTGCGTTCTTCTTTGAGCTCTTTTTCCCCAACCACATACTGATCAGGACAAACATTTATTTTTCTGTTTCTCTAAATAGCAAACCAGGGAACTGATTAAAGAAGCTATGTACAATTTACACCTTCACAGATTCTCAATATTCAGTGCACATCTTCAGAAAAGGAACAGTTTCCTAACACATGAGAGCTATCAAGATTTCTTTCCATAATAAGAACCTAAGGAATAGACATTAGCAAGCTCCCTGTGCCTGATACTGTGAGAAAACAACCCGTGGTTGTTTTTTTAGACTCGGTAACTCTCTTAAGAGGGAGCATCAGACGAAATGTCAGGAGTGAACTGAAGTCTCAATTAGAGAGGGAGAACTACTGATGGCAGTTCTGCACTTACATGTACACTAATGAAACTACAGTGAAATCAAAGCAAACCTTTTCTTCTGTATAGTCAACATAGAAGTTTACTTAATTGTAGGTTCTAGCTAGTTCTTCTTCTTACCACTCCTCCCACTCACTCAAAATGCCTCACCAAGGAAAGTCCATGAAGATAGGTTACTGCTAGGGTTTCCCTTAAGGTCCAGAAGACATTACAGTACTCCTTAGAATTAGCACACAGCTGAGGCTCCACAAAAGTTTCTTCAGTGAGAAATTAATGCTGCAATCTCATTCCAGCTTTCTCCAAACTAGAATAACCAAGAGATTAAAAAACAGTATCTCTCCTTCCCTCTTCCACCATTTCTTCCAATACCCAGTCTTCAATAACCATTACTAACACAAACCTTTTTCTTATAACGAATATCTTTACCTTTCTGTGCCAGGACAGCTGATTCAGAACAGTCAGATGATATAATGTTCAAACAACATGAAGTACTCAGTCACAGCAGACCCTATGCAATGCCTGTGACTTACTGTCTGACAAGCAGGCTAATGTTCACAGCAGTGTTTATTAAAAGTTAATGCTGTGCCACCCATAGCAAGAATCTAGTTATGAATAAAAAGAGCAGTGTCAAGAACTGACAATATAACCAACAATGGTAACAAGACTTTGGTCTGGGGGGTTCAAATTCACTAACAGCATATTAAAAGACTGAGCATAAAACTCTTGAAGTTAAATCAGATGCTATAGACACAGCTAGAGTTCCCAAGACAATGCCAATATTTAAGAAATTTATTTGTACATTAACTGGACCTTTTGCTTACAGATGATGGTCTATGGCATGGCATGAGCCCCTGTCCATCACCTGGAAACACAAGCAAGCTACCTGGTGCACTTTAATGGGATTTTCTTAGACGCTATTAAAATACATTGATATTCTAATCCTGACCAAACAGGTAATACCCTCACATGATTGTTCTCAGGGAGCTTTCATTTTGTCTGCAGTTACTGGTAAGGCACTTTATCATCCCCCAATTCTCATTTATTCCAACATAAAGGAGTATTAGTTAAACAAAAGTTGTAAATATTAGCAAATATTTTTGCTCTTCCAGATGAATAATGCTATTTTGATATGCCAGAGACTGTTAGAGGTGCTAAAACAGCCAGTAAAGACAGTGTAAGCACAATTCAGCAGCAAAACACAGAAGCTTAGTTATATTGAAGATGTCCCTTATAGAATCATAGAATAGTTTGAGTTGGAAATGACCTTTAAAGGTCATCTAGTCCACGCCCCCTTGCAACGAGCAGGGTCATCTTCAACCAGATCAGGTTGCTCAAAGCCCCATCCAACCAGGCCTTTCACCACCCTCTTTGTAAAAAAATTCTTTCTTATATCTAGTCTGAATCTATGCTCTTTCAGTTTAAAACCATTACCCCTTGTCTTATCACAATAGGCCCTGCTAAAAAGTCTTTCCCCATCTTTCTTATAAGCCTCCTTTAAGTACTGAAAGACTGCAATAAGGTGTCCCTGGAGCCTTCTCTTCTCCAGGCTGAACAAACCCAACTCTCTCAGCCTGTCTTCATAGGAGAGGCGTTCCAGCCCTCTTATCATCTTTGTGGCCCTCCTCTGGACTCGCTTCAGCAGGTCCATGTCCTTCTTATGTTGGAGGCTCCAGAGCTGGACTCAGTACTCCAGGTAGGGTCTCACCAGAGTGGAGTAGAGGGGCAGAATCACCTCTCTCGACCTGCTGGTGGTGCTTGTTTTGATGCAGCTCAGGATATGGTTGACTTTCTGGGCTGCGAGGGCATGCTGTCAGCTCATGTCCATAACCATGCAGACAGCAGAGGTGACACAATCAATGCTCAAGACCTATGTCTTTCTGAAGCAGCACTCAGATACCAGCCTAGATACCCTACAGCATCTTAAGTGGCACTAGATGTCTGTTTCCCAGGCAATTATACCTAGCCATCCCTTTTTCCACCCTAAAGGAATAATTACAAACTAGTGGTGGGGATTTGTCTCACTAACACTAACAAAATGGTTTTCAAAGAATTTTTGTGCAGTTTGGTATTTCACTACATATGACAGTTATATTTTCCCTTCCTGTGTTGTCCAGGATTATTATTTTTTTTAATCTTCAACTCTGGTTCAATGGAAACAATTACAACAACGTGCATTTCCATTTAAGTAACTTCATTAAGGATCTTCTACATTTTTAGGCTTTGTGATTAAAATCAATATACAAAGCTAGTAGTTATTATGCCTAAAATGCAAAGCTGTTAAACTATTCCTTTTTAAAATTAACTTTATTACATATCTGTAAAGTATATTCTCACACTTTAGCTGTGCCACTACAGGCAGCGTCAACACAGCTGGCATAGGCATATTTTACTTGTTTTGCAAGCTCAAACCAAACTTTGAGCACAGCTATGCTACAGGAAAACAGGGTATGTTAAAGTAGAAAGTGAATTCAGAGAGATGGGATCAGGGTGATTGTGGGTATAGGGCTGAGATCATGGTTCATTGAATGGATATCTAAGGAAACCTGTCTCAGAACATCATGCCAGAGCTCTGTAAGGAGGAGTCTGGGACTGAAGTCCTAATGGGGATAAGTCCAACTGCTGCTGGACTCCATCTGGGGGAAACGTGATAGAGTATATGAAGGCGAGGTCCTGATTTGGGAAGTCTTGAGATGTTGCTGTCATGATCATGAGTTAAGTTACTGCTGTGCTACCACGACTAGTAGCACACCTGAGAAAGAGCGGAACTCTGTCCTCTTCAAATGAGAGTACCAAAAGATATAGAGTACGTGTTACCATGTAATATTAAGTCATTAGATAAACTATACCAAAGTATGTATCTTCTAGTCTTAACACCTTAAATAAGTTTTAATGATAAATTAAGACGGTCACGCCTGAAGTCCAAGGTATTTCACTTCAGGAGCAGCAGGGCAGCTCTTCTGCACTAGTGTGCTCCAGCTGTGCTAAAGTGGATACCTCTAAAGATGAAAGGGAAGTACAGGTTCAGTGCCAACAGTTTCTCTGTCGGCCAACAAAAAGTCACCCTGTGTCAATTTTACCATTGGTAAACTTACAACATACTCACAGAAGAGCTACAGTTCCCTAACTCTCCTCTTCCACTTTCCAGAACACTAGGGTAACCGCCGTTCCCGTTGCTATTTGATACAGTCTACTACCAGTGAAAGGATGCGGCCAAGTGCTGCTACTGTGACTCTGTACAATGGCTCAAGAGCAAGCCCATCTGCAACGTTCCTCAAACCCAGGGCACAGTCCAGCACAGCAACTGGGCTAAGAGCAGGACTTCAGGAGCCTTGCTCTGAGTTGTTTCATCTCTTTATCCTTCCATTCTATTTAATCATTTATCCTGCCTTTACTGTGTTGATTTATTACCTAACATATCAAACATGATTAGAAAAATGTTTTCCAAGACTTGACAAAAACTGGCAGGGAAGTACAGCATAGTCTAGTAAGTTACACTAAGTGGTGTCATACAAACTGTGTTATAAAACTGCAAACCATTGTGTTACTACAGTAACAATTGAGAGCTTGCAGTATATGTACTGTAGTATATGTACATAGTATCTTAAATGTTTAGTTACACAAACATTTTGTGCTTACATAACTTTTTTTTAAAGCTGAAAACATGTATTAATGACCATTAAATTTACCAGTAGCATTAAAGATAAAATATTCATAGAATATTCATATTTTATAAAAAATTATTGATCACTTTTATTTCACAAAAACAGGGTGTAGTAGGCTGCAAATGAAACAGACGTAAGACGCAGACCTGGCAAGCTGGTGACTACACACCACACGTTGTACACAAGAAAGAATCAGAATTAAAGGGAGGCTGGCTTTGTTAAAATGACAAAGTTACTCCATGGTACGGAATGATGCAAGCTACCTTAACAGTTTGGAGTAATTTTTTTAGATGTTGAAATAATAAGATAACTCAGTTGGCTAGTTTCTTACAGACGTCACAAAGGAAGCAAGTTTAAAACTAGAATGTTTCTGAATTTTTTAATGAAATAAATGTCTGCTTGTGCCTTTGTTCATAGAATCTTTTTTTCCTGTGCGCTTTCATAGAAATAAATTAATCTAACTGGATAGGATGTTTTGTGGTTTCCTACATCAAAATGTCAATAAATACTACATTGCTAACACAGGGAACAAAAACAAGCCTTAAACAGACATCAATAATCAGTGGAAACCAGGCAGAGGAGGATCTCCACATGTATCATTTGGAAGCATTATATAATTTGCATGCAAATGAGACTGTTTTTTACTTGAAAAAAAAACTATTAAAACACATAGGATCAATACTGAGAGACCAGAAGAAATTGCATTTATTGTCAGGAAATGCTTATAACATCTTTTCTTACAATTCAATTCAAGAGCTTTTTATATAAATTCATTATGCATCAGGGTGTTTTGATATTGCCATTTTCTCAAAAACAATAAAGAATATGCAGTATTATGCTTTGTGTAATAAAAATGAATACACTGACTTCATCGGGATTTTGGGACTGAGTGAATACTTTAAAAGAAAAGACAAAAAAGTGGCAGTTTCCTTTTCATCTGGGTTTAGTTTAAAAAAAGGGAGACATAGCAAAAAACATGGGAAAATATCACCTCGTTCTTTCCTAGTTCATGTTCTGTGATGGCTTTAAAATTTACTTAAGATATATTGGATTAAAATATTTTCACATACCGAAGAGCCACTATTTAAAGTATGTTGTTATATAAGTAGCATTTTTCACATTGACACACACCAGTTCAAATATAACAAGAAACGCCCCCAGTCTGTCAGCCCCCCTAAGTATCTTCTGAAGAAAAATGAACAAAACATAACAGCAACTTATCAAATCATACATATTCTATATTATAATGCTGATGATTTTTAATCAATCCAGAAATCTTTCACATCATTTGACTTGTGTCATCATAACAGGACTGTAATTTCACACAGTGTCACTATCTTTTTATGAAAAAGAACGGAAGAAATATCTTGTACTGTCATTTTGTCCTTTGTAGTCTAGAATGTGAGAGATTCCTTAATTGACATAGTGTCATCGCAAAAGTCTATTCTACATAATTACACTATGGCAACTGAAACCAGCTGTCAGCCATTCCATTACACTAAGTACAAACAGACATCTCAAGAAAAGTCACTGTTTCAAGTGCAGCAATTTAACACCATTACTACTTTTTCTTTTAAATGTTTTTTTTTTTTATTTAGTGACCTAAAATATACAAAGATTAACAGAGAAAGCTGAATAAAACAGCACTTCCAAAAAAACTGAGGCCTCAAAGTAGTACTTAAAGATTAATTGTGATGCATGTGTGTATATAATTATTACCAATCATCTAGCAGCTTTCTGACTTCCACAATCCTTCATTGTATTAACAGTATCCCACTTACAGTATTTTACATATGAACTGTGACTCATGATTTTCTACAGTCTTTGCAATGGCATATAGATGTTCTTTGTTAATTTACTCACAGTTCCTCTGGCACAGAAGAACCATCATTCTGTTTCTCTCACCTGTCATAATCCTATGCCTCTCACCACCCTTTCTCCCTTACAGTCTTCTCTTCATTTCATTTTCTCTTAATGATCCCATAGCTTTTTGTCTGTCTACTCACATTTTCTTTTTTCTCATTTGCAGTGTATTACCACAAACACTTTTTCCCAATCTCCCAAACTTCAGATTCACCCTTATCCCTATGTATCCATCTCTATCTTCCAGTTTGTTCCCTCTCCCATTTGTCTATTGAAAAAACAAATTTCTTTCTTGAAAAACCCCCACACATTTCCTTGGGTTTCATTTAAACCTAAACATTTCTCTGAAATCCTAAAACTTACTCTTGTGTTCCACAACTTCCACTGTACTGTTCCTGCCATTCATTTCTCTCTCCCCCATTTCCATGCCAATATTCTGCACAGTCAAGGGACAATCTTTTATCCAGAGGACAGCATGGCTTTTCTCGTCTGGGGGTTCGAGGGCTCTTTTGTTTGTTTTCTGGTGGTTTTTGGGTTTTTGGGGTTTTTTTTGTTTGATTTTTTTTTTCCAAATTCTATTTATCACCTATAAAGTCTCTTAGAAAAAGGTTGACATGTCAGCTCAGACCGGTTTATTATTAAGGGATATTTGAGAAGACGGTCTTTCTGAGCAAGGAGAAAACTGTTGAATCCATGTCAGCAATCATTTAATACTGCAAGACTTGAGGTAAAGGGTTGTAGCGACAAAGTGTAATTTTGAGTACTGATAACACAGAAGATACCTCTGTACCCCCAATTTTTCATTATATATTCAGACTATAAAGGCTGAGTCATTCACTCCTTGCTCCTGCGCTGTGTAACGCAACTTAATATCCCCATGCCTAAACTGCACCAACAGTTGTTTTTGAATGTGACTACTCAACCATAAAGGTGTCTGATAGCAAAAAGCTCCAGGACCTTTTCACTGAACATTGCAAAGGTAGCGCATGTGAGCAG
This sequence comes from Limnodromus scolopaceus, assembly GCA_028565335.1. Lineage (NCBI taxonomy): Eukaryota > Metazoa > Chordata > Aves > Charadriiformes > Scolopacidae > Limnodromus > Limnodromus scolopaceus. The sequence continues at coordinate 14,289,932 of JAOXNO010000004.1, read as the reverse complement.
CTGTTGCTTTTTAAGAGGCAGCTTCCTCTGGCACACACTCCTGCTTAACAGGAGGAAAGCTGGACACACCGCAAGTGTTCAGGCTGAGAGTTTCTTCTGGGAAGCTGTAGGATTTTCTGCTGCTGTACAATATTTGCTTCAGCTAGCCCTAAAGGATGACAGGTGCTGGAGCTCCATTTTACCAACTCCGTCTTGCTTTGACGTATCAGACATGGGGAAAGGAGGACATAAAATCCTAAAAAACACTCCTGGTACTCATTCAGGGGTAGGGGGACAAAGTTTCCTCCCGCAGCAGCTGAACACCCTTTTTTTCCCTAGTGGTTTTTCTTTTTAAAGAAAGAAATAACTAAGATGGCACCTGTGCATTATGAAACAAAGAATACACACTTTGCAATGTGAAGGCTGTATTTAAAGGGAGGACAGCTGGAAATCAGAATACTTGTTTGCCATCTTCTGATGTTCAGAAACAAAAGCAGTAATGTGTGCACAGTGAATTTGAAGTCTGGTCTCTGGGAGACACAATCGCTAGTGGTCTGTATGAACTGAGAGACACTGACTGGGAAGACACAATAGAATAGATTGTACCTTTATAAAGTGGAGTTATAATCCAGTTTGTATGGAAAAAGAGAATGGAAGTTGTGGCCTAAACTCTACCAAGTCACAGCAGCTAACACAATACAGCATAAGTGACATCTTTTTTCTCAAAGAGGCTCAAGGCTCATTGAGTCTGGCAATTCAATTACCCTCTCAACCCAGAAACAACCCCTCCTCCCCTGTCCCTCTTCTACTCCTGAGCTCAGGTCTAATGGCAGAACAGGCAGACCAGCTACATTGTACATGGCCTGTAAATATCTAAAAAGCCTCAGGCTTAAGACAACAAGAATCCCTGACCTTTTATGATTGCTATAGCAGTTTTCCAATAAAACAAACTACACACAATAAAGCTCTTAAATACCTGACAAAGTAATTCATTTTCAGGACACTGCTGTCTAAATACTCTATATTAATAATGAATCATTTTTAAATAAATACCTGCATGTAATACTGCTTACTGCTTACACAGGGATGAGGACAAGGAATTTATTGAACTGAATCTCCTCTAAACAAGTAGAAGGGTAACCTGCTGAAAGGAGGAAAGTGAGTGATGAAGAAAGATTCAGAAACTGGAGAGGGACTTCAATAAGCCTAGAAACATACCCCGTTTTCTGGATTTATTGACCTCAAATACCTGAATGTTCTACGCTTCACCTATTTATTTTGTCTAGAAGCTGCCAGACTCATATTTATAACCTTTTGGATTGAAAAAGAAAGTTTCTATACAAGGTGAAAACAGCAAAAAATACTTTTAATTTTGAAAAGTATTTTCAACAGCATGTAAAATAGCCTTGATCATGTGAGGTAAATACTTTTATGACAATAATAAAAAAATATTCAGCAAGCAGATTGCTGAATGATATCCAAATTATTATTTCAGTAAAAGATTAGAAAAATTAATAACAAAGTGAAAAATTGCTTACTGGTTCCACTAAAAAGTTTCAAAATTATGTCAGAAGTTTTAGTGTGATTTTCCAAAAGCACATTATTCTTGTTTTCTGTCTGCTCTGAAATCATATAGTGTAGGTACCCCAATCACCCCAGCAGGAGAATGAAAGAGGGGAGAGGACACTACAGAAGCAGCCACGGTATAGGGCTCTTACAGACTCCGCCAGGATCATGACTTCAGGTGAATCATTTCAATTTTCAGTACGCTTCTCTCAACTTCCACCTTATTCTATTGCTTGCTTGGTAAAAAGCAAGGAGTTTCAAAATGCAGTAGTATAAAAGTAGTAGTACATACCTATACCTAGAAAAAAATCTTATTAATAAAGGAAATCAGAAAAAATTACTGTTACTTTTCCTGAAGAACAGAATTTATAATAATAGAAATATTTTCTAGCAAAGGCACTAGAAAGGAATTCATCAAAAGGAAAATCCAGCCTAGCAGACCACAGCCATCAAGTCAAGGTTGGATTCCCTCTATGCATTTTTTATTTCTGTAAAAATTTGCTAGGTACATGAATTACAGGAGGAACAGCCATTGACATGGAGGCCACAAATACGCAGGACTTCCTAGCCTTGTTTCTCAGCTCATGACTTCAGCTATTTCCTAAACATATCTTATTGTACGTTTTTCTTACTTCTAGCTTTTTGAGTTTGTTTATTTTGTTTTGGTAAAGCTCACATAAAGACACTTGGAACTGGATTTCACAGATGCAGCACTGATTTTAGGCATACAATTTCCCATGCTAACATCTTGGCTAGCAGAAACTGACTACCTAACTTTTTAAAACTTCCTATGTGTGAATATTTCCTGCTTTCTATTCAATTATCAGGAATCAACATGAGGTAAAAGCAGTTACCAAAATGGCTGTATACCTTTTATAAAAACTAGTTTCAGAGTGGATAGAGAAGCTATTGATAGACACAGATGGGATCTGAAAATAAAAGCTAAGTACATTTCAGTAATCTAAGATACCTAGGTTTTTCTGTAAAGTATGTTAAATCTCCTGAGAGTAGCATAGTGCAATTCTTTTCTAAAGCAGGATTTCCTGATAAAACAGCTTGTGATCAGGTCACCTGCTCAGGGCAAAACCAGAGTCTTACCAAGCATCTGCAGCTTCCAACATGATTTAAGAGTGACCGTCAAACACCCCAACCTCTTTAGGGTCAATCCACCCAACAAACATGGCCTGATTAAAAACTGTAAGAGTATATCCATTGGCTTCAGCAGGGAAAAGACTTCACTTCACACCTTTGAGGCAGTTTCCTAATATTATTCCAGTACACCTTTTCCAAAATACAACTCTCAAAGCTCTGCAGTCACCCCACCTTGATTTTCTCTGCTCTGTCATGGATTCACAGAATTCAGAATGAATCGGCTGTTAAAATGACGTACACTTTTTGCCAAGTCACAAAGGGGCATTCTATTTCTGAGGCTATCACAGTCTAAAAGACCCACCAAATTTTTCATTCCGGGATGCTGCTGGTGTTACTACTCCTTCTGACATCTTCTGTTGCAGCCTTCAGTCCATCTTCCCTGGCTCCTTAGTTCCAGCTTCTATGTTTTAATAATCAGGCCCTTTTTCTTTCTTCAACAACACAACACACTATCATACGCAAAGCAGTAGCATGACTAATCCTTTATAAGAAAAGACCATCCTGGTAAAATACTTTCATAAAATTAATTTAGGTTTCCTAAACAAACTGCAGCACAGGGATGAGATGGAGACTAACAGTTTTGTTACTGCCTTGTACCTTCTCTGTTGGGTTTACCTACTGCACAACACCTGGATGAGGTAATAAGCAGCAATATACTGCATACTATACTATGGTTGCAAACACATGCCTGCATCCATGAAAATAAATGCTGCACTGACAGGGTACAGATTATATAAAAATACTGTCTATATGCAGATGCCGAGCATAATGCCAATAACTGTAAACCACATCAACACATAGTATGTCATCATTGATACATATATCTTAGTATCTCCTCTTATCCTAATGTTTCTTGTTAAGGTGCAGAATCTACCAGTGTCTTCTCCGTACAACACACAGCCTAGTAAAGGCAACAGGGCTGTTAACTCGCACAGGGCAGCGCTGCTGTTGCCCATCTCACTCCAGCTTTACCTGTGTTTACCTGTGTTGGCCCTTTCAGCTGCATCTAGCAGTGAGACATGTTAGACCATAAAATGTGGCCAGGAAATTTTTGTAGCACCCCCAGTAGATTATGAGCCTAGTTGGGCTCATACAGACAAATAAATCACACGGCAGCTAATGATTCCACAGATGGGAAGTAAGTTTTAAAGGGTATGGGGCAATCAATATCCAGTCATCTTTAGGCTATCCCAGACAGCCTAATTAATCTTGTCGTATCAACTTCGCAGTCATCTTTGTTTATTTCTATTTCTGGCTGTTAGAGGTCATTTGTAAACCACAAATCAGAATAATGTTCTCAAGATTTTATTATGATTTTAGTATAATAGCCTACTAAGAAAAGGTAAAATATGTTTATTATTTAATAATAAATAATATTTATTATTAATAGTCTAAGTAAATGACTACATTTGTGTTAACCAGAGCCTCTTGCTATAAACTACAAGAAAACACTTCTTGAGATTACCACCTTCATGCCAAATTTCTGCCTAAAGCAAATTTAAAGTATAATAACCTCTTAAAAAGAAAAAAAAATCTTTAATGAAAAAAAAGGTTTGTAACTGTAAAACCTCTGGGTAGCAGCTAAATAATATTGTAATGCTCCGTTTTTTTAATATCATTATATTTTAAAACCATCAAAACCAGAAACTTTATAGAAAAACTGACATGAAGAAATAGATTTGCACTATCTATACAGGCAGAGAACAGCAGCAAATATAATTAAAAATTAGATGACATTTGAATTTTAAAGCATTTGTTGTAAACACTGGGTTTTTTAAGACTTTACAAAGTTAAACCTTGAAATGCAATCTCACTAATAAGAACTGCAAGTAACCACTGTTATCTGCTTCCATGTACTACTGCAAGCCTGATTTTACCTTGTTTGCAATACTTGTGATGAATGACTTGATGTCCAGATTAGTCGGGCAACTCTTCTGACAAGGAGCATCTGCACACTTTAAGCATCTAGAGGAACAAAAGACAATGTGTCAAGGAGACATGGAATACAAACACTGCCAATAGCATAAGGTTTTAAAGTTAACATGGTAGAAGATAAGCCACAAAGGAATAATACAGAGCATTTTCATAAAATTTCTATTTATAACCCCAAAGCACTACATGATCATTATTGACTGGCATTCAGCTCTGATTGTTTATGTTCTGTTGACTCCACTTTACAAAGGAGGGCAGTAGGGTGCAGTTACAAACATAAGGAATACACATGTCTAAGTATTAGGAAACAACGTCTAATTACACAGAAGTAATTTTTTCCCTGGAATGCAAGATTGCTAAACTTCTGACCACTTCATTTTTCTATTTGAAAAACATCTGGCTTATGAATCTGAATTTATTAACAAAGTTCTGGAAGTGTCACTGATTAAATTCTGGATGTTGGACAATCACACATACAAAAGCAAAAGCAACAGTATTTCCACAGAGGAAGGAATTATTTTGTACTCTATGTGCCAAAGAATGAGAATGGCTAATAATTTTTTAAGTCACTTTTCTATGAGTTTCCTGTGCTATGTCTGTGACCTCTGAAAACAATTCAGTAGTCTTATGCATACATCCAAATGAAATCCCTAAGACCCTCTTCTTGTCATCCTTAATGACAAAACCTAACAGTATATTAAAATATACTAAGTAGCAAAGGTTTATCATCTGTTTCTGCATAGTTATCCATGAAGATGTACCGGTGTGGTTGCTTGCACAAATCCCATCTAAGGGTTAAGCCCTCAGGGTAACCTATGCAATTTCCAGTAAGCAAACCTAACAAAGAAAGGCAAAAATCAGCTGAAGCAGCAAAATGGTTCTCCATTAAACACAAAAGTATTTGTACACACTTTTGGTTTTACGTATCAGTAATTATCATAGGTCAAATCTCACACTACTAATTATCTCAGAATTCATTAAGTTCTTCCAGATGCTCTTTCAATATTTTTTTACTAACATACAGAATTTATTTAAATTGTGGTTTTAATGATCTATAGAAAATGAAATAAAATTTATTTTTTATGCATTAGCTGAGCACAACTACTTATATCAGTTCCACAAGTCCACCCTAATTATTGTTACATAGTGATAGATAATAACACTGTAGAACTGGGACAGAATCTTTTAAAACACAGAAAAGCTGCAAGAGGCCTATGGACTATATACACAGAGAAATGAAGAGCACATTGAAAGGAATTAAATGCTTGAAATATTTAGAGTGAAAAACCAGCCTGACTTTGTCGATCACATGCATTGCTTTTGTTTTCTTTCTTTTTTTTTTTTTTTTCAATTAAGGGTGGAATAAGAGAGAAGGCAAAGCCAATTAAGTAAAAGATTAATTAGTCTTTCATCTTCATATTCGTTATCATCTAGCTGGGTATTGCAGACACCATGGCACCAGCAAAATTTGAAGGCACACGTGGTCGCGGCTGTTTGGATTTTCTCACAGAACTATTCATGGGGAAAACGTCCCAGAGGAAATATTTAAAGGAAAACAGGTTTCTCAGGCGACAAAAGCTGAGAAATCGGATAAAGGCAAATCCAGGTTGAACACCATGGTGGGTTACTAGTTCAACTAGTCAGGATGTCAGAGGGCTCTGGCAGAAGAGTACCAGCAGGTTTAGCTGTGGCAGTTAAATACACCACTGCCCAGAACGACCCACTGACAGGCACATGTTACAAATGCCTTAACAAGCAAAGGCAGGCCAGCGGGGACCTCAAAGGGTTGATGTGGCCAAAGCACCAAGTGAAGAGGATGCTCTTAGCATCCTAAGCAGATTGAAAAACAGCAAAATTTTAGTACTAGAAGGCAGAACAAACGGAGATACACTAGACAAAATACACTACTATGAGAGCTCAGATGATCATTTTGCCTGCGCAGGCAGTAAGGAAATAAGGGAAGGACACAGTAAGGATTAAAAAGGCAAGAATTCCATTATTACTTTTTGCCCTTCACTTCCCTGAATGTGGTTTCCTTTAAAATACAACAGTCCTGTATCCAAGACCAAAAGAATTGCACTTAACATAAAATACATTTCTGTGGATTATATATAGAACAATCTCATGTTAAAACTGACTAGAATAGCACCTAGCAGGATAAGCAGTGTACAGATTACCCACTGTGGCTAGCAAGCCCCTTTCTCAAATTATTTCTCTTGATTTTTGAGCTGGTTCAGAAATAACAGCTGTTGAAAATGTCAGCTGTTGGGGGGGCGGGTAGCACAAACTTGAATGTGAGCTTTGGGGAGGAGGGGAGGGTGCCATGAATATGCCAGTCCAGACTTTCTCTTATAATAATACCATCTTCCGATTCTCTGAGCACTCTGCAGACTAAAGTGCACCAGGCTGCCATTAATCCCACTTATCACCCTGACAGCTCAGTAATTACACTCCTGCTATAGCTAGGTACTGTAGTCCTAATAAAACATCAAGCACTGTGCAGAATGCATGCTGGTGAGGTGTTTTATTAAACTTGGGGGGTTGATCATCAAGTGACATTAGTGTTGACCTATTTTTCTATCTGACAATAAATTATCCTTTGACCATACCATAATAGATATTACAGAGTGCATTTACTGTACCAAGGAGCAAAGGTATTGCATTCTGGTGAACCAGCCAAAAACCGTAAATAAAATAGTAGAATCACCCACCAGAAAGTTATTACATAAATTGCTGCAAGTGATTGAGCCTTTCAAAAATCACAGGCAAAATACGGTGCTTAAGGGAATATGCCGGCAATTACCATGAGCTTCAATTCCACATGCATGTCCTCATATGAAGAACCATTAAGTATTACACTTACTCCCTTTTTGTGTAACTGTCCTCCCACCCTATGAAATCCCACCTTTTATTTTACAAGGTTACCCCATTACCACAGTTTTAGTTCAAAATAATGTAAACAAATTAGAAATTTAGATTAAACGTCTGTAATTCAACTGCTAGCTCCTACCACATTTAAATGAAGAGCTACATGCTCACCATTAAAAAAAACCACAAACAACAACAACCACCACCCCTTACAAAATGAAACATCCATGTTCTTAAGTGGTCATACTACTATGGACTGCATAAAAACATTACACAAAGCCAGATTTATGCTAATGTCAGAGTATATATCTTAGCATTTCTTAGTAAAAATACAGGAAAAATGCTTCCAACTACCAGAAAACACCCTATTATCAGTTTTCCCCCTATTTGTTCATGGAACAGCATCTACTTTAGAAACATATAGGTTATGTGGAATCTTAAAAGATACCATATTTGCTTCATATGCATACTGATTTCCATGTAAAAAGCAACACCATAGTCTTTGTACCATTAAACCCCAACTTCAGGAACTCAAAGAAAAGGAATGATGTTTTCCATTTTGGAAGCACTTAGCTGTTGGTTCAACTCAGTCTCATTGTGAAGTAGTAAATTAAGTTAGATATAAAACCCCTACAAATGCTATGCAAGTATAGCATATTTATATAAATATTTATGCAAATATTATCATTTGGCATAGCTTTATAGACATGCCTGTGACTATATAATGACAGAAATTCATGTTTCCCACACATCTAAGCTCAAAATTTACATCTCTTACTGAACAGTGTTAAATTATACATATGTATCCCCAGTGAACTTAAAATCTTTAACTTCTTGTTTGAAAATGTTACAACACTAAAGTTACTTATTGTTTAAGGTGAGTGCGCTTGTAAATCTTTCAGGCACAAAATAATGTGTGCAAAGGATACTTATGCAGTAGTATCAGCTATCAGGTTTGCACCTATCAATTTTGACAGTGCAAAATAAGCACCTAAAACTGTGCATGTAGACACACAAACTGACTTTATTGACCTCTAATAGTAGATACTAATAAAAAACCCACAACAAAAAAACTCAAAACACACAACACAGAGAGCAATAGATTACAAACGTATGAAGACAACAAAAGGAAAAGGCACTTCAAAATTAGTGACTCTTTTTTTATTTCAATGTAATAAGAAAGAAAAATGGAATAGACAAATGAAAATTTCAAATTTCTGGAACACGTAAGACCTGTTGGGGAAAAAAGATGCAAGAAACCGGGAGGTATGTCTATGCATAGAAAGGAACAGAAAGCAAATGAGGAAAAGAACAAATAAAAAAGTAACAAATTTCTGTACCAAAATCTTTCCTGTAGGAAAAAATTATTCCAGGAACCAGTTCTCTACGCTTGTGTACAGAAGAAAAAGAGAAAAGGAAGCCATAGCAAAGTCTAATTTTCAAGAAACAGTCTCCATTGTTTAATTGTTGAAATATTATGCAATATTTTATTTTAAAGTTAAAATATCTGACCAACAGACACCTCATTTCTAGGTCTAGACCAGCTCTTAACACATTTTTGCTTCTAAACAAAGAAGGGCAATTTAGTTATATCATTACCTAAAACTGCAGCAAACAATTGTCTATCTAACTGGCAATAATATTACCTGAAGTGCAATCACATGTATGCTGAAAGGCCAGGGGTGAAACAGATAATCTGGAGTAATATTTCACAACAGATCACTACTGATAATCTGTCAAATTTTCATATATCACAAAACGGGCCAAATAACCTTTATCATAGCTACCGTTGGTAGAGGTTTACAAGCAGATTAAATCCTAATCCGTTTACGTGGGTTTCTTCAGGACACAAACATTCATTTTGAAAAAAGGCTTCCAGCTCTACTATTTGTAGAAGTTTCTAAAACTACTCAGAGAAATAGTCCAGATACCCACATAAGAGTTTTACACAGATGTTCTGTAGACATTTCCTGAGGCTTTGGTCAATTCATTTTAAGAGAATGGTAGAGGTGATTCCACCCAACAAACTAGAGGCCAGTTTGCACAGAAGACCCAGTTCTGATGTCAAGGCTCTTCCCTGTTCCAAGTCTCTTGCATCACTCTCTAAAGCCTGAGTTGGGAATAGTAACTAGTGGAACAACAAAGCCACATGTAAGGAAGAAATAAATCTGTAATTTCCAAATAAATCTGTAATTCCCAAGTTGAATGCCCATTGCCTTTGATGACAGAAGTGAAGAGCAGTGAAGAGCACAGGTTTTTCTCTTGAAGTTCAATCCTTTTACCATTTATGGCTAATCTTGCAAAATTAGCCCATTTGACCTTGCTGTACTTAAACAGGGTCAAGGACAACCCTAAACAGAGATTTAGACAAATTTAAAAGAGATGTCAGGATAAAGATCCTCTACTGCAATGGAAAGCCATTGGCTGGCAGCTGTGAAAAAAAAAAAAAAACACCACACAAAAAAACTTGCTGCCATTATTTTTTTTATAAAAAAACCCAAACCACCAAAACTAACAATCAAACAAAAATCCTACACCCTTTTGTGAAATGTAATGAAAAGGAAGACAACAGATAGAAGAGCAGAAAAAGATTATAAAGCAAAGGGGAGATTTTGTTGCCAGATTTAAATACCAAAACACAGTAACACTTGATATAAGGATTTGATAAGTATCAAAGACAAACGATACTTTGAGGAATATTTGTTTTCATTCAAAGTCAAGAAGCACACGCAAGACTGAGAACTCTATCAGGTTTGTGCAATGTAACAATGAAGACAAAATAGTCTTATATTAGAATCAACTACGAACACATAATTTTGGACCATAGGAGAAACAGATAAAATCCTCAAGAAATGCCTCTGAACACAAAGGGCATCAGAAACTGTATAAAAGGCAGTGAACACAAACTATACAAGGAAGCTGGTATCATGATCCTGGCTATGTAATACCACAAAGAGAAATGCCCAGCCTGTTAGCAATGCACAGGAACCATAAGAAGCAAAACACTCACTTATCACATAAATTGGCAACACTAGTCCATATCGGAAGAAAGAAGGAAAGGCTCCCACATCATCACTGTTGCCTCTTCAGTCACCTGGGGGTCCTGTGAGCCTTCTGCAGGCCTCACAGAAATTAGGATGACTTCTCTTTCAGTAAGTTAAGATGACCAGAGGCATCTTAAATATAGTGCCTTAAATATAGGCACTCTACAGGACTAGAGATAGATATGACACTGCTGCTGGCAGCTACAGGAGGTGTAAGAGAGGTGCCTTTTATTGAAAGGAAGAAATGCTCAGAGCTGAAAGTTAGTCTTCAGTCACAAAAGCCTAGTGCAGAATAATGGCACTTACAGACAAGGTTATTTTCAGACACCTAAGAGGTAGTGAATCATATGGACATAGACTCCAAATCATTCCCTTCATCAATAACTCATCTTTCTCTTTTCTTCTTTGGCTCTCTACATGACCATAATACTTCTTTTCTCATCTACTTCTGAATCCCCTTTGAGTGCAGGAACTCTCTTCCTCTCTTTGCATCTGCTTGGCTGCTTGGTCTTCCTGTTTCCTGTAGTATTTTTCCCCATTCAGCTGAAACTTCTACACTTCTGTCCTATAACTTCTTATCATTCTTCAGCATAACTCCATTTTAATGGATAATGTTGATAAAAAAAGCATGACCCAATGTCAGACAGCAGGTATTTATGACAGTGATGTAGGAAAGTGTGCACCAGTCTCTCTTCAGTCCACCTTCTGAGTTCTTGCCATCCACCATCCAGCCCTTCAAAACCACCATTTCTGGGAGGTTCCTGCACTAAAAGCGTCCTTGCCGATCGACATCTCTTCAGCCCACTCAGGACCATGCTAGGCTGGTCTGTGATCAGACATATGCAAACAGAGGCTACCAGAAGAAAAGTAGATTGGTGGGATTTCCTCCTAAACCCTCGCTGAATGGTGGGAACGCAGCCAGGCAGAGCTCTGTAGTCAGGTCAGAGGTAGTGCTCCGAGCACCACCCCATGGCGAGAAGCCTGCTCCAAGTTAGTTCATGGGAAATCATATTCCACCTGCTCTTAAATTCCTCCTGTCATTTTAGTGGGGCACAGATTTTTTCACTTATGCTGTAATATAGCCTCAAAGACTGCTACCTTTCACCCACTTAATTTTATATAGCTTGTATACCATTACTTTAATTTTATTTCCCCAATTTAAAATGTTACAGAGTAAAACTGCTATATAAATTAGAGTTGATTAAAAATAATAAAAAACAGTGTGTCTTACAAGGTATCATAGCACAAAGCATGTGTATCAGTACATGCCAAATAAGAAAAGTTGTAGTATTCCTTTCGGTGTACCAGAAATCAAAACATTTTTTTACATATAATGCAAATCTTTTCAACCATCTTATGCTTTCTCATAGAATCAAAAATGGTTCACATGTCTATTAATAACTATATTATAGGCAGTTCACACCAAATCAATATTACTACTAAAAATACATTTATTTTAACATCACCAGCACTAGTATCTGTATGGAATATCTTTCACTAGCTCCTTCACACCTCTTCTTGGAAGTTTTGCTAGGACAATTTATTTACAGCAACTTTAAATCTGTGTTTTTATAATCCATTTGCTATATATTGCTGTGCAACATTAAGAGTTATTTAACTTCAAAAACAAAGTTGTTATTACAATGTCTCACAAAAAATTATTCCCATGGTGCAGGAATATAACACACTCAGATTGTATAAAGGCATGAAGTCCAGTGAGTGTCAAAACCTATTTATTCTTCCTCCTTAGTGGCAGATCTTAAATGTGGTATGTCAACCATACCGCCCCCGACAGGCATGCGCAGACTCATGTACCACACACCTCTCTCACATCAAACCCATCTGCACACCTTTACCTGCAGCAATTATTCCACCCGGGACTCTGTAATTTGAGACACAAAATGAACTTCTGATTCTTAATTTGAATGTTATTCTTTTCCATTTCTTGCATTCATTTCCAAGTGACAAAGGTTTCTTCCCAGTTTATCAGCATATTATGTTTTGGAAGGGGCTATTAAAAAGAATGATCACTTTCTTCTCCATCCATTACCATTGTACATCAGATGCTGCTTGGGTTCTCATTGTTGATGCTACTGGTGTCACTAGGTTTACATCAGGTAACGGTCTGAGAGGAAGTCAGACTTTAGATGTAGATAATGCAGAGACAGTAGCTATGAGTCCCAGCAAGATTAACCTATTTTCCACCAATAAGAATTTGAGGTTATTTTCAAGCAGCACTTACCAGTTTGGGTGTTGTCTGTTACAGAAGACTATCCTGGGAAACAGTACCTGATGTACTCGGGAGACTCCTGGTCTTCCCATCTTTACAGTTATTTCTCATCCTTTATACTGTGGCACCTCCCTAATGAGGTCCCTTTATTGATATTCTGTCCCACACTAGGGCAGTATTACTGTACCTCTTCAAAAAGGTCATATTTAAACTGCTACATTTTTGCAATTCCATGAATGACAAGCTACATATCAGTTTCAATTAGCTTTAAAAATTCAATACATTGATTTGTCCACTGGCTTTAAAAGCTGACAAGTGGTCATGGGATTTGGGGTTGATTTAGGAAAGAAAAAAAAAAAAGTCTCTTACTTTTGCATGTCTCAGATTTCTAAGCTTTTTTTTTTTTAAAAAAAAATGCCCTGTATAAGACTCAGCTTTCTTATCTTGTTGCAAACATTTCCGTGCTAGGGTGAGGAAGCTTAAAACAATCCTGTAAGAGCTCTGAGTTTACATAGTGTTATATAATACACTGAATGTTACCAGGTCTGTTTTAACTGAAAAGTAAACAAATGTGGCGCTTGAATTTCTATTTTGAAATATTGTATTAGAATTAGAACTTAAGTTTAGGTACTGCAATGGTACCTCACATCTTATATCTATTCCATGGCCTAATTGCTCCCAACAAGTTACCACTGCTCTCTGAAAAATTATTTTGTAAACTCCTTCCAGCAGGAATTACTTATCTTGAGTTTAATTTTCAGCTTTAGCTTTATACCCACACCACTGGCCAAACACATGAATGCTTAGGAAAAAGCAGGTGCTGCAACTAGTAAAGTCTGTACTAAAGAATCTGAGGGCCACCTTTACTTGTACATGAGAAATCCGTTCCCTAATCTGGATAGCTATCCATTTCATAATTCATTCTTACAGAAAGGAAAACAAACAAAACAGCCTAACAATAAAAAAACCAAAGCTGCACCTGCCGAGTAAAGAATATATCAGGTAGACTATTTCCTCCCATTCACTTCAGAACTGAAAGAACTCTTTTTTTAAATTTCAAATAAAAAAGCTTTACATATTATAGATTTATAGCAATATTCATTCTAAGCATTGTTTTCGTTTTCTGTTTCATGTTATGCATTATGAAATGTCTGTGTTTTCAAAAACATTGCTCAACACTCAAAATTCATTAAACCTAGAAAAACTAAGTATAGTTAAAGTTTTATTAGTCAGCAACATTTTTATTTAAACCTTAGAGTTTTCAGAGCTACAAAAAAAAAGTAATTAAAAGTCAATTTGCAACTTCTCTGGAAGCACTGATTACATTTCACACTACATACTAATTAATATTATCTCAACACCATAGGTACACAATATAATTTGTTGCTTATGCCAAACTTGACGGTATCCCATATTATTCCAGTAGTGCAAAAATCACACAAGAAACACACTCGTCAATAAGACTTTCATACTATCTATTTAGAACTTGCACTGTGCTCTTTCAAGCCCTTGAAAGCAGCACTTCATCTGCCAAAACAACCACTTGTGGCTCAGCCACACCTAGCCTTATGGAGTTTTTTAAACGAGTACATTTATGTTCACCACAATAGTGATCCCTTTCACACAGGAGACAGCTGTTACATGATGTTCAATATCCTTTTAATCCTCTATAGACCTTAGACAGAAGGGTTGACAGAACTGACAGTTTTTATTATAGCTTGCCCTGTACACAATAATCTTCTTTCACCTGGACTATTCTCCCAGAAGTGTTACAGACTTTCTGACTTATATCAAGGAATATTTCTAGTCTTTTTAGGAGGGAAGAAATTATTTTTATGTGCCATAATTCTTATCCTGTTGTCTGTTTATCTTAACATCAATGAAACTCCTTTGGGTTCATTTCAGGAAAAATACGCTTTCCAAGTTCAGTCACAGACATTTTTTTCTCCCCAAATGCCTTCATCACCTATGCACATCTTACAAATAACACTGTGTACGATACATCGTTAATAACAGGAGCATGGTTGTGCAATTACATCATTTGTGCTAAAAACATTTAATACATATAATAATAACTTATATAGCCAATCTGTGATAAACTATAACGTAATTAAAATGCATTAATTGAAAAGTTAAGAAAACGTTCTCAGTTTAAAATTACAATTACAAACCTAGAAGAAGCCGATTTCCTCACTACAGCACCAGAGACTCTAACAATCAGACCAGTAACGCTAATGTTCATCTGTCTTGCAATTTAAGCATGCCAGCAATTCCACCACAATTAACACGCGAGTGATTTAAACAAAGAACCTCTGTGCAGAATTAGTCTTGGGAAAGGCAGTAACAGCAGAATAAGACAACATTTTCCTTATTTTTAGGCTCTGAGCTCCAAAGAATTCTCTGTCTCTCTCTCTCTCTACCATCATCCCGCCATTCTCCCAGAGAACTGATCTGATGCTGATCTAGAATCCAGCCGCTTGCAAGGCAGGCTTCACTGCTCCCTGCACACACTGCATTCCCACCATTGCCAACCCCATGGTGCTATTAGTCGGGGGAACGGAAGAAAGAGGGTAAATGACCAAGGAGGTTTGTGCAGGCTTTGCCACTGGTGTCACCTGAACATTTGACCCTACATTGAGCATACTCTGGAAGCAGACAAAACCACAAATTACATTACACACATTACTTCATTTTCAAAAGAAAAGTTTCAAAAGTCTCAGTTTCCCTTGTTTTCAGACTTGCAGAAAAAAACCCCACAACATTTTTGGCTGCTGCTACAATTTAGAACTCTAGAGAAAACTAAGGTGTCAGTCACGCTTCCACCGTGAACCTGATAGACATGCTTCTTCCCATGCAAGAAATAAGTTATTGACACCAATCAACCATCTTTTTCCAAATTTTAAAACTTGTACCCAGAGTATCCTTAGTAAAGCTCAGTCCTGCCACGTGGTGAACACTCAAGTTCATCATCAGGCTGCTAAACTGTACTTTATTTTAATATTTGTAGTCCTCTGTGGGGCTCAGTTAGACCATTCATTTGCTTACAATGAAATCCGTTAAGCAATTTGTTAAACGTACCTAATGCAGGTCTTCCAGAAGTAAGTCCTCGGCATCCAGACTGGTAGGAACAGCTCCAGTCTCCTCACTCTTTTCCTCACCTTATAATGATGAGGAAACACAACTACATATTTGAGAACCATGTGCCACTCACATGTCTTTTCCTCAGAGGATCTATTGGTCTGGAAATTGCAAGAACTCAGCAGAGAAATCTGAGATTTAATATCTTCTCTAGAAATTACATATGTACAATGACTGTCTTCTTTTGCAAATAAGGAGGTTTGTCTAAGACACCTTAATAAGTGACACTGTCACTTATTAATATGCTCAGCCATCAAGACCCAGAAAAAAGGAAATAAACTCTAAACTGCATATCATTTATATATTTTTTTAGCCATAGGAAAATAATATATCCCTGTTTATAATACATAAGCATCTTTAAAAAAAAAGGTGTAATTTTCTTATATGCTTCGCTGTTTAACAGAATTATTTGGCTTTGCTTTTCTTTAAATTTATTCAAAATTAAGATTCAAACCCAGTATCAACTCAGCAAATGAGAAGAGCTTTATGACACAATAACAGAAATTATATAGGCAAACTACAGAGGTCAGCACAGAGCAAACAGAAACCCTCTACAGATTACACTAAGAATCAATGTTGCATTCCTAATATCCTGACTTTAAAGATATAAGTAACATTTCAATAGTAGAGAGTTGAAAATTCAATCTAATTTGTTTACTACCAGTAAATACACTTATTAAGACTGAATGATTGATATTTATGTGCTATATCTAGATTTTGCTGTAATCACCTTTAGTCTGAAGAATTTTGCAACATTCACAGTATGATTATGTAAATAAATGACAAAACCAAAAGTCACTCTCCATACTATTGACATTTACATGAAACTGATACACAATTTAAATACCAGAGGCTTTCTTTTTCTTTCTTTTTTTTTTTAACCAGAACTTATGGAGACAGTAGTGGCAATACGCAGGCTCACTTCCAATCGATCTGAGCGGTCACCAAATAAATTTATAAACCTGACCCCCTCTTGATGGCAAGGCTGTTTCACAGAAGCACAGCACTGCATACTTCTGCTTTATCACGCTTTCATTCATCCACAGTAGAAAAACTCCTACATGCACACTACTTAATTGAGAATATAAGACAGCTGTTCAACCTTTAAAGTCTCACCAGCCAGGACTAGTGTAAAGTTACATGGACAGAAGCCTGGACTAGATGACCTAACAGGTTTACACTATTTTTGCAATTTCTCCTAGTATATTGAATAATGGCCTTTAAAAATGGCAAATTCATGTCTGCTTATCTATCTGCAGTTGAGGTTTCCCACAGAGATACGCAAACTTTAAAGAATTTAAGAGTTCATATATCTTTCAAGTTATTTAGGATTTCAGGAGTGACATAAGTATTCATTTTCCTTATAAATTAAATCCCTACTTTTAGCACCTTACCAGTCACTCCAACATTAGGGTAAATAAAAGGACTTTAGTTAAAATAACCGTAGCCAAAGGATGCAAAATATATGAGTATTACATACAAGGATTTTCAAACACAACCACCTCAACATGTTTTTAAATGGGTTTGATTTCTAAACGCTAAAGCATCCCTGTTTAGGTGGATGTATATTGGCAAAGAAAACTCCATCCACTAGCTAAACATAGAAAAGGCACTGCTAGTGTCGTGAAGGCTTAGGTGGCAACTAGACCACAAGTGGTTCATCTGTGTTTGCAAAAACAGGACAAACAATTTGTTGCTAAAAGAAAGGCACAAACAACCTTGCATTTTAGGTTTTACTTTTACAAACAAATTAGGAAGAATTTTCACATGCTTTTAAGAAGATTATATAAAAGATAAAGTATTTGTCACATGTCCTCCCATACTGAAGCTAATGGCATAAGAATGAATACATTTTCTGGGATGGCTCAGCAGTTAAGTGCTGTCTGGAAAATATTAAAAGAAATGGTTTTGGGGTTTTTTTCAGGGAAACACAGCTTAGAGAAATTTTAGGATGAATAAAAAAAATCATTAATACGTTGATTCACCATGGTTTGATAGATTACTTGTTCTTGAATATGTGACATTGTACTTCCCTGCACACAAATTGTTAGACCTACACCAAATATAACAATCCCAGGACTGTAAATGTAGTACAACCAAAAAAGCATACTCTTCCCATTTCCCAAAGGCACTACATTTTCAAAAACCTGCTGGAAGGATTTAAATATTCTCTTTTGGTAGATAGTGTCTCTTAGAACAAATGAGCAGATGTCTGCCTTTTGGCAATTCTTTTTTACACAGTTATTTGAAAACAATTACAGAAAAATGTTAGAATTGATATATATAAAAAGTACTCCACAAAGATTCAAATACTGCATTCCTCAGACAAGTCACACAGAGACACTTCAGAAAGCCTAGGAATCAGTACAGAGTGCTTCTTTGCTTCCACTTTCCATTAGTACCTCCTCTCTCTACACAAAAACACAGAGTACACATTAGCAACTTCCCAATTGTTCCTGCATCCCAGGGTTAGAAGCTGTGATTTTTGTGCTTTCTAACCCAGAAGCATTAGGGTTTGATGAACACATCTGATAACTTCCAGCAGCTTCATCCCTCAGGATTAATAGGATACTACGATACAAGCCTATGATACCAACACAATCACAGGTATAGCTTCCTTACCAGTGTCTCTCTTCCTTAACAGTGAGGGCAGCTAATTGTTTTCTCTACTCTATACAAATGCCAAAAGAAGAGGATCCCTGCAGATTAAGACAGCTCTTATTAAAGCTCTTTGCAGTAAAAGTCCTGAAGGTCTCTACCCAGGCCCTTTTTATCACTGCACAAACACCACTCTCCCTGTCCTGAGCACTACTGTTGCTAAAAGCCTTCAATGCTCCCCTAGGTCTCAGCTCTCACCATGAGTGAAGCCAACAGGAGAACCTCCTTGATGGTTATAACTGTCAGTCTGCTCCATCCCTGTATCCTTGGCTCCAGGAAGCCAACAGGCAAGCCTACCTATTGTTCCTCCCCGTCCTTGGCCAAAATCTGATCACAGCAGTTGTGATCAGTAACCAATGTAGGGTTACTGTAGACTGGTAAGAGAATTGCTGCTTTACCAGATTCCTTTCTCAGTCAGGACTTGCCTTGTTAGCAATTTTAAAATAAGGTAGTTCACCTGCATGAAGACATCTTGATAATGGTTTCCAAATTTTAAGCAGCAGAAGGAAAGATATGTTCTGTAGCTCCATTTCAGGTATACACAAGGGCTATATTTTCTATGAGAGGCTGGACAGTGCTAAACATTGTTCAGTCAAACAAAAGTACCTAAGGGTACAAGAAACTACATAGGTTTTATCTTCAGTCTATGAGTTCTGACTAAAGTTATGCAGTTCAACAGAGAATATCAATATAAATTCAAACCAACACTTGTGTATTAGTTGTGCCACTGATACGTGTTCAATTATGTAACACACAGCAGTGGAACAGAAGATGACAAATGCAAGTAAAGAGCGTTTAGTCACTTGTAATTCAGTCAATACAATTTGATTTTTCCTTTGCAAGCCTAGAATAGCAAAAGGATAGAGCTATCCACTCTTTAATTTCCCATTTCACTATAGGCTTGAAATATACTAGAGACATTATGACTAGAAATGCGTTCTTGGAAATAGCCTCTATTCATTAATTTCTACACTCTGAAGGAATTTTTTTGCATAATCAGAAGATGGGATATTTTGCCAATCATGAGAGGTTTGTCTTTCTCCATTAGACAGGAATGAATAACTGTAAAAGATCTCTGTCTTTCCTTTACCCCTTCATTTCCTTAGCCATGACTTGCCTCTTTAGCCCTTTCGAAGACCAGGAGCTTTTCAGAGAGACAGGAGTTTAACAGCTTTTGACAGTTTATTTTCTCAGAGAAAAATAAGAAGATCAATTCCCCAAATGCCAAACAAAAAAAATCAAAATCAGTGTAATTAAGAGCAGAATTTCTGTCTGTATTTTTGAAAGATCTCTCCACAAATCCACGTTGCTGCTTTACACATGCTAAAATCCAGCAACCCATGTTGTACTAATTTGTGTTTACAAAACATGACCATGCAAAACAGTCCACAGTTTCAAACAAAAGTAATAGAAATATGCACAATGTATTCTATAAGGCTATATAAACCTCCCATTTTTCAACAAAGGAGAAGGAGTGACACTGCTCTGGCAAAATACTTTACTGATAGCACAGCATGATGTTTGCTAAAATATACTTGAGTATGTTTAATAGTATGGTGCAAGATAAGGTACTAGCATAAACAGTTGACACTGAACTACAAGTGTCAAAACAGATTAAGAAGATTATGTCATAGATTATTTTTTTTATTGTGTTTGTTTACTTGCTAATTTGAACATTTCTGTAATTCATAAAAGAGTCTCCCTACCATTAGTACAAATTAGTAATTTTCTGGCATAGAATTTAAAATACGCATTAAATTTATACTTTATATTGCATGTTTGTTGCCTTTGTAAGGACAAAAAATATTATATGGTCAAATGAAATTCTAGGTGATTATTTTGAACCTGAAAATAACTCTACCACAACCTCCTGACATAATTCTCAACATCAGCCTGGTAAGCATACTATATTATCACCAGCATTTTTCTGCTTAGCATGAAAATATAAAGCTATTTTTTCTGAATACCTCCTAATAACACTAGCTATTCATACATCTTAAACCAAAGTCATTCCTTCACTGGATGAATCCTATTACTGCCACACCAGTAACATTATACCTGTCCTAATCCTACTCTGACACACTTTTTCCATAGTATAAGCCTAAATCATTGTGTGGAGATAAATCGCAAATACAGGCAGGTTCCATAGGAAAATTTAAACATCATGCTTTGGTTTTAGATTTAGCCACATAATCATTCAACTATAGTTCACTGCTTTGCAAGAGAGACAGTAATGGTTCACCATCATTTTTGGAGGGATAAGGGTTATTGTTAATGCATCTATCACTACCAGAGTTCACAATACAATTACAAATAATAATGAATAGTTCAAATAATTTTCATGTTCCAATAGAACAAACAAATCAGAGTTATTTTTAGATGTTGTGCTTTAATGTTCCTTTTCTATTAAGACAAAAAATTCACAAATTCCAGCATTTTCCATATTCCCACAACATATGTAAGGCAGGGTGTGGAACACAAACCATCTCAACCAAGAGTTGAAAGAAAAAGTTTAATTGGCATCCATGAATTGTGTCACAAATGCCCTCAAGTATTCCACCTTTTTACATAGTCAGTTCATAATGGCTTATGCTAGTATCTATTAAATATTTTATTAATTCACCATGAATATAAAGTATGACATTACCACCTTATTGTTGGAGAAATAAGAAATTAAATTACTGATACACTGTATCCCAGGGGTTGGGGGGAAGATAAGCAGGGAAAAATGTGGACTATGAAAAAGGGAGAGAAAAAGGTAAAACAACAGTAGCAAGCATTAACTAACACAGGCAACTTGCTAGGATCAATTTCTCAAGCCAAACCTATCCAAAGAGCCCCAGCGTTTCAGAATGTTAGGAATGCTAATTCTGGAACTGGCATTTACATACAGCTCAGAGACCCACAGTTCAATTGTAAATATATTAACATTAATTTGCTGATTTTTCAAAAATGCCACATCTCCACATTTTCCTTTTAAAAGAAAACAGGTACTTGAGTAATATTTTAAAATGCAAATGTTTAATTTCACATTATTTTTTATGAAAGTACACACCATATAGTACGAAATCTTTGTATTGGTACATCTTCGGCTACTCGACAAACTTATTTCTGCAATATTTTTTATAACACAGCTGGTCTGAATTTTTCTGTCCAGTTACAGATCGCTATTCCTTTAATAGAGACAAGCATCATTTCTTTTGTAGGCTCAGAACACAGAACATCTTTTGCCTCACTAACCAACAGACAAAAGCGCTAAATGATACCTGAACCAAATATCATGAACCAATGAGCTATTTTCAAAAATACTACTTTGTAAACCATAACTTCTTGTTAACATAAAACTTGTCTGTATTGTGACTCCAGTGATTCACGTTCATCCCGAAAACATTCAGTTACAGTTTTGAATGCAGAAGTGTAGTTCCTTAAATCATAAAATGGTTTGGGTTGGAAGAGACCTTAAAGATCATCTAGCTCCAGCCCCCTTGCCACGGTCGGGGACATCTCCACTAGACCATGTTGCTCAAGACCTTTTTCCCTACCTCCTCTCCCTAGGGCTTATTATCACAGACCCAGAGCTATGCTAATAACAGCTTCACTCTCTGCTAACCAGTATCAACTCCGACCTCAGACAAGGCAAGTTCACACCTGTACAACAAGCATGTTTATAACCCTACATTTACCTAGGCAGGCATCAACAACACAGCACCTGAGCATCTTTCACTCTTGGCCTGTATTTCTCTCCCCAAAACTATAAGGCAAATAAATATTATTTCAGTTTTGACAATAAAGGACTAAGGCACAGAACACATTAGCAGCTTTTAGCACCCTGGAGCACAGAAATCACTTCCATACAAGCTTCCAAGGTAATACCGTATCTTTCATTCCTGGGTCCTCCACTGGACCATCCATTTAGATGCTGTTGTCTTACTCAATTTAACAAAAACTTACTGAACTTTTTTTATTTAAAGCTACCATAATCAAGAGCAGAACTCTCAATCTGCTGCTGCAAGCAAACAAAAACATGGTCCCACGGAAGCCAATGAGAAGTCAGTCTCTAACTTCATTGTGACAGAGGTGTAATTTCTGAGACATTTCAAGTCCCTAAATATTGCATTTTTTTAAAACTCAGACAAGTCTTATGACCACCAGTGTCAAAATTCTGTGATAATTTTTGAAGATATAACAAATTGCTGTTAGTATTAAAATAATTTCACATTTAGTGGTTTTCATTTTCAGAAAACTAAGTAGTCTTATTCACATTGTTCTTTAGACAAAGAAGCAGAAAGTACGTTTGAAATTACTGGTAATGAGGAAAGACTGGATATCTTTACACTGCTCATAATACTCAGTTCACTTGACATTGTTCTCCACTGCATCTAACTACAGTAGTAATCATTGCAATAAACAGTATACTCTCACACTAATGAGAAATCCTACAGATTAAAGTGTCTTTCCCTTAATGATTCTCATATCAATTTCATCTCTTGGATCTAAATATCAAAATAACAATCATACAAGAAGTATCTAGTAGGTTCTGTGTTAGTTTCATAAAGGAAATAGGGTGTAATTTATCATGCATACATACTGCATCATAATAATAAATAATCATTCTATTTTACATCTAAGTTTTTGGTTTAAAAAAAAAAAACTCCTGAAGGCCAATGAATGTTAACAGACTACATTCAAAACACACTGACCAAAACACAGCGATTTGTACACTCTGATTACCACATGGAATAACATAATTTAACCCACTCAAATATGTTACCAAACCTATCAGAAACAGTATTACCATGGATTTCTGTTCTTTTTCACTTAAATAGGAATTCAAACAGAATATTCACTCGGATTTCTTAGAGACCAACACAAAGACATTCTTTTCCAGTAGTATGCAACATTCTGAAGACATGTTCTGTGTGGTAGACTCTCACTTCTTGTCTGAATTTAATGTTAGGTAACTTTCTTACTCGTTTCATAACACTTTATTACAATTTACTACACTGCTATCTCTCGTATTCACTACAGATTGTAATAAAAGAAATAAGAATCTCTCTTGTTGATAAAATACAGTGCGTCTGAAAACAGCAAGCATGTGCACATTTGTTTACAATAGAATGCACAAATCAAATGTTTTATTTGTATTGGGGCTGGCACAAATCACTTGCTAACAAAAGCATTAGTGTTATCCTGAGGCTGCCCTCTACAAATAAACAACTTTGAAAAGAACCTATCCTGAAGGACACCTCCACTTTCACCTGCCATATAAAGCATCTGTCTGATATACACTTACAGAATGAAAGTGAAATTGAAGTGTGACTGTGGTATCTAATAATTTTATTCAATAACTCTGAAGGTATTCAATAAACGGGGAGTTTGTGAGAAAGAAAGAAAACCCGTCCATCTAATCAGACTTCTGAATTCTTTCAAAACACTTTATTTCAGTAAATTCAAAATACAGCAATCTCTAAATTACACTATCTGTGGTATAAAGAGAGGCTCAGGGATGAGAGACCTCAGAGTTTCCATGTTTTCAGCCAGCATGTTAATAAACAGATCTTCCTGACAGAGCCCACATTACCAAAGAGCAACTAGAAAGCGGTATACTGCAAAGAACCCCTTACGTCCCAAACCATCAGTCCCTTCTGAAAGCTGCCTTTTTAAGTGCTACAGACAATTTTAGAAAGTACTTCCAGCCTAAGGACAGCTGAGCAGCAGTTTTTGTAATTTACTGCAGCAAGTTAGCTGCAAAATATGCGTTTTAATGAAATTCTGCACTAAGAGAGAATAAAGTCTCCAATAATGTCCCTATGAGAAGTAGTGTGAGGCTTCTACAGTCGGCAAACTTCAAATTACAAGAAATTATATGGATTATGTTACGTATTAATATAAGTGACAGCCACCCTCAGCAAGTTTGCAGATAACACCAAGATGAGTGGTGTGGTTGATACGCCCGAGGGACAGGATGCCATCCAGAGGAACCTGGACAAGCTTGAGAAGTGGGCTCATGTGAACCTCATGAGGTTCAACAAGGCCAAGTGCAGTGTCCTGCACCTCGGTTGGGGCAATCCCAGTATCAATACAGGCTGGGGGATGAAGGGATCGAGAGCAGCCCTACGGAGAAGGACTTAGAGGTACTGGTGGATGAAAAGCTCAACATGAGACAACAATGTGAACATGCAGCCCAGAAGGCCTGCGCTGCATGAACAGAAGTGTGGCCAGCAGGTCAAGGGAGGTGATTCTGCCCATCTACTCTGCACTGATGAACCCCCACCTGGAGTACTCCATCCAGCTCTGGAGCTCTCAGCACAGGAAAGACATGGACCTGTTGGAGCAGGGTCAGAGGGCCACAAAGATGATCAGAGGGATGGAACACCTCTTCTATGAAGACAGGCTGAGGGAGTTGGAATTGTTCAGCCTGGAGAAGAGAAGGCTCCAAGGAGACCTTATCGCAGCCTTTCAGTACTTAAAGGGGGCCTTAATGGGAAGATGGGGAAAAACATTTTAGCAGGGCCTGTTGAGAAAGGACAAGGGGTGATGGTTTTAAACTAAAGGAGGGAATATTTAGACCAGTTATAAAGAAGAAATTTTTTTTACAACGAGGGTAGTGAAACACTGGAACAGGTTGCCCGGAGAGGTGGTAGATGCCTCATCCCTGGAAACATTCAAGGTGAGGCTGGATGGGGTTCTGAGCAACTTCATCTAGTTGAAGATGCCCCTGCTCATTGCAGGGTGGTTGGACCAGATAACCTTTAAAGGTCCATTCCAATCCAAACTATTCTATGATTTTATAATACAAAAATAAATTTGAAGTAAAAGCAGCTTTTTCTCTGCAAGAGTTTGAAATACTGCAGTATTCATGAATACCAACAAAGCATACACGCTACAATAATACATAATATTCAGAACAGACGACGGTGTAAGGAAAAATTAATTTTCAATTCATTCAGCGCTATCTTTAAAATACCTGTCTGTGGCTGTTTTCTTCTCTCTTTGTTCCAATAATTATACGTAGCTTAGTCACCATAAGACACATTCCGTGCTTTCTATAAGGGGCTACACTAACTGAAGCAAATGCATGTGGAAATTAGTCAGCTCAGGTGCATCCTTTACGTTTTTGAATTGCTCTAGGCCTCAGAAGTGAAACGGTGTTTCAAGACCTCATTCCAGTATAGAGTTCTTCCGGATGCTGCTTGTATGATCTAGAAAAGGTCAAACTTTGTCTTTTTTTATTTCTGTAATATGCAGAGATGATACTGCTTCTCAAAAGAGGCTATGAGCATCACTAGTCCATTACATATTATGATACCAGGGCCACAGGCACACTGTGCTTTGCTTTCAGTGCATCTGTGTTACCACTTCACTTTGGATCAGCAGAGGACTTCAGAAGCAAATCTCCCAGGAAAGCGCTCCATCTGCAGCTGCAGTTCTACAAATGTTCCAGCCTACATCCAGTCTGAGGTGTGTAACCAGCACCCACAGACCCCCTCCAGCTGGGCCATCCTGCCGTGGTCCCTCTGCTGCGCTGCCATGCCAGCCACCCACTCTGTGCAAAGCACTCGGCATGACAGAGCTCTCCTGCACACTAAGGAATTCACACTTTCTTGTGACAGCATGGAAGATGCAACTAATAATTTTACCTTATTCATTATATTATTGATAATACCTTATTCAAACATGTATTAGCATCAGGACACGTCTTAAAATTTGAAGAGGTTTTTACCAGTATTCCTGAAACAAGGCACCTTCTCTATCACAATATTTGTATCTCAGAAAGTGTCTCTGATACAGGCTGACAGTTTCCTGGACTGGAACTCATTTAGTTACACCCAGTATCACTGTTTCCAGGCTTTACAAGTTTCTTTATATTTTTTTGACCAATGTCTCTGTCTCCTGCCATAAACTTGATTTTTTTCTTTTTTGATAATTCATGTGGATTTAAAAGTGATATCACTGAATAGCTTCACTACTTCAACATTTTTCTTCTTCCTTACTCTCTATTTTTCTGGAAATTGGCAGATGCCCTCCCACATTTTAACTGGAAAAAAAAAATTTTAAATGGAATTACATGAACAACAGTTTCACTTCTCAAATGCTACACATTTTTTCCATAGTGTAATTTCTAGGTATTGCATAGGGTTTTTTTTCTTAAAAGCAAAATGCTGAATTTACAAAATTACGCCAAAGGAAAAACTTAGAGCTTACATTAATCTTTAAAAAATGTCTTCTTAGCATAACTTGGGGGAAGAAAGGTACATGAATGTAAACATTTGCTACTCAATAATAAACTTTGTTTTGGAGACTGAGTAGCTGTCTTTTCATCTATAAAAGAACATGTCATCAATTAAGACTGAGCCTATTCATTTATGAATCCAGAGAGTTCAGAAGAAATGCAAGAGGCTAAGTTTTCTGAACTTTTTTGAAATTTTCCTTACATCAGCTGCTACAACATTAGCACAAAATCTTAGTTTTACATACTGGTTGCTAAAAAAAATAGAAAACAACCAGATTTCACCACTAAGTGTTTATTAAGTCTATCAAGAACAAAAAACAAGGTAAGCTGAAAAACAGACTTTCCCCAAGTATGTCACAGTTCAAAGTCTGAAACCAAAGCTGCTGCCGGTTAATGGAAGAAACTGACAGAGTGGGTCAGTTTCCCCAACCCTCAGCACTATAAGCTTCTGCAGAGCTCAAAAAACACATGACCCAAAGAAGTGCCATCAGGAGAGAGAAGTTCCTCCCAACAGTGGTTTTCTTAAAACCTATAACTAGGCTTGTCTGCAAATACATCTACCATGAGATGCTGCCAGGAGGAATTTGAAAGCTGGACAGCTGTTTACCCACAACTATACACACCTTTCATACCCTTACTACCACTTAGATGGGGGGGAACTGCCCACATGCAATTCTCACACAGCCAGTTCTCACATAACTTATCTGTACTTCCCTAATTAAACATTGCTGCTTAGCATTTCTAGGTCAGTTACACAGAAGCTGTAGCTTTCTTCAGTCAACTTTTCTAGAACAAAACTGTGGTGCTTCAGTCTCTGCTACACAAAGGAGCATATGTAACTTTGTACTAGTGTACAGAAAATACACATCACTTACAATGCTGAGTACACAGAGACAGAGGTGTTTTCCAGGGCTTCTAAAACAAGTATGGTGTCCACTACTCACAGAGGAGCAAAGCAGACCACGCATCTTCTGTAATATCCATCCAGCAGGTAAGTTACAACCTACAGATTTGTTTATGCAATATTAAATGATATGTATCTGGATTGTAAAGTGAATGTTGTAGTCCCCAAAATTGTATCTGATTCAAGTATATAATAGTTTAGTCCTAATCTTTTTGTTTTGCAAAGGATGACTACATTCTGACCATACAACAATTATTTCAAAGAATGACTGAGAGAATTATTAAAGAATGTTTTTCAATTAATATTTCTAAGAAATGTAGAAATATTTCACATAAAAGTGTCTGGGTTCCTAACAGTAAAACAAACATGATCTCCTTTAAAATTCAAAGGGAAGAGGAGGAGGAGGGGAGAAAAAGCTATAACATGAAATGTCATTTGCACAGTCACAAGTTGCTTGGGTTAATTACTGTTAAGGTGCTAGACAATCCAAGTTTTAATCAACAGAGCCCTACTCTGGTGCAGATGTTGACATCTGTAAAAGTTAGTGCCATTTTACCTCCTCTAGGCACTGTAGCACCTGGAGAAGTCACAGGGAAGGCAACATGGATTATTCTTGAAATTACTGCAGCAGCTGTCAACTCAGGGGGAGGTATATACCAACTTGCACCAGACAGCAGCACTGTACAAACCTGCACTCTCTCTTCTTAAATACAGTCTATAAGCAATACTGGAAGATCTGCAATGAGAACACTACTTGTCGTATGACAAAAAATATCAGCATTCATTAGACAGAAGTACTTAAGGCTTTTAATTTTGTCACACAGGTATAGACCTTGATCTGGCACTTCTTTAATTAATATGGCAGATAATACCATTAACAAGGCCACATACAGTTCACAGTGACATAACTTATGTCTAGTGGTGTAATATCTGTGATTCCAATACCTGGATTTTATAAGAGATGTTATTTAAAATCACAACCAAAAAGTGGAAAAATATTTATTACTTTAACTCATTTTTACTACCTTATTCTCTTTTTTGTGGGTCTGCAAACTCTAAGCAAACAAATTATACACTATTGAGAAAACTTTAGTACAAGAATCCAACAAATATATACTGGATACTATGGAAAACTGTTTGCCCTTCTCCAATTCAATCTTGAAACAAAGACCAACAGTTTATTCCTGTTTGAAAGTACATCCTAGTTGCAAGATGAGTGTCACAAACTTACACAAAGCAATTTATGGAGCTATAAATGCAGCAGTATTAGTACAGACAACAGACTACAGCCCTTCCAACGTGAATGCCATACCATGCCATACCAATATCACAAAAAAGAAAAAGCAGAAGCTTAAAATAATAGGTGCATATTCATTGGGAATTTTGTACAATGATATAATGATAATGATAACTTTTCCAGGTTAAATTTCCAGCCAATTTGTCTGCACGGAAACAAAAGCTCATACTGACAAACTACACTGCAGCGACAGAAAGGACAAATTGCAAAGTAGTATCATCAATCTTGGGATTTCACTTGCTTTTTAGGCCGTTATTCAAATCTCTTCCCAAGCCCTAGCACCCAAGTACAAGTTCATGAGACAGTCCGGAAATATCTGGAGCAACAAAACTGGAAAAGTACTTATGTTTCCCTTAACTTCCTAATACCAGAATGCTATGAAATAAAAACAAGCAGAGTACAAGTTTGGTAACTTCAGCATGTATCCCAGATCCGCTTTAATAACAGCATAGCCTATCATGTCTTACAATATTTAATAGAGTAATCTTGCTGCATGTCAGTGCAGTGTTCTTATTATAAACTGCTGTTAGCCTCTTCCTAACTCTACAGAAAATACTCTGAGTATTTCCATTGCGTTACAATAAATAACTTGAACTTGAAAGCTGAAAGGTGTAATACTAATGCCATGTACTGACACAACTCAGAACTTTCATTTTTTTATACTTTTATAAGTCAATCTACTTTTATGGGGAAAAGAAAACAGATTTCAGGCTACTGTTGCACAGAATCTAACCCTGTAGACATTAGGGTTTTGAAAATATTTTCTAGTGGGCGAGAGCAATTTCTCAGACGCAGAGCACACTTATGAAACTTATTCTGCAGAGAAGAAGTTTCTATTCTTGGTCTCAGTCTATGAACAAAATAGATAAAGCTGACAGTTGTGAATCTATAGTCAATCACCTATTGATCTATGAGTGATTACTATGAAAACTTGAGAAATAACAGATATTACATATTAATGAATTTATAGATTATCTTCATTATTTGTTCAGTGCTGTATTATCATACTTCAGCTCACTTGGAGGGGGGGAATACGTACCCCTCCCTTTTTGAACACTGCTTTACTGTAACATGTTTCCCTTTCACTCATTTCTCTGCATTGGCTTAATATTTTTGAAATCTCTCTGCTACAGCTCTCACTCTTCATTGTAGACTCCACTTTTAGGCTCTGCCCAGTAGGTGCACTGATATGATCACTTATTAAACAAATACATACCCCACACATACTATAAACTAATAATATGTAACCTAATAACAATCATTAGGGCTTAGAGCCTCATCCCAATGATGTAAGAGTGGGAAGCAGTATGCACACATCTCCCATTCTGTAGGCAGCTTTCACTGCAGCATCTGAAACAGAGATGACTTTGGGATGGCTCCTATCATAAAATCTCTGTGGTCCAAGGCCAAGTACTGTATCCAGAGAAATTATTTAGAAGACTTAATGATGATACTGAAATTATGACATAAAAGCAGGTGTTAGAAGATGTGTGTATTCAAAATTCAGAGAACACAAAACTACAGCTCATTTTTACTTTGAAGGAGATAAGTTACCCAGAGTTATTGATCCAGTCTCATTTGAAGATTTTGAATCAAATTCATAAAAGAAGAATGAGAGCTCAAACATGTCCAAGCCAGGGAGATTCCTGAGGGTTCCTGAAGGACATGCAATTACTAACACAGCTCTTAGACTCTTTGCCTATTCTCTCCCACGTGCTCACACTTGTGAAAAACCAGACATTTTGGTGTATAAAACTGAGAAGAGATGTGAATGGGTACGTAAAAAATACATGGGGACAGAATCTGAGGGAATCTGAAGACCAGAATGAATCCAACTATCCAAGAAGATGTCCCCTCGTGCTGTTTCTAACTCACCTCAACACAAACATGACTAGAATGATAATACTTACCTTGAGAATTTCAATATACCTAATTGCATTGCCACCAGAGTCAGAATTACCTTTCCTAAAATCATGCAAGTGATTTGAATTACAAGCTCAGGCTTGCGTGCCATCTTGAAGACACAGTAATAGGATTTGCTCTTCACACAGTTACGAAACTTAAAAGGGATTTTAGAATATCCTACCTTCTAAATCTCACATTTACCAGTATAACAGCTCATTCACAGAATTAGTTTGCATTTTGACTGCTAGATTTTTTCTGCCATTCAGGCACACACTACTTCCTTCCCATGAATTCAAAATGCAAGTATTAAAGTAATCTTTCTGACTATTGTTTCATCTGCAAAGGCAAGATTTGGGCTTTGCAACCCCAAAGTTAACTAAAGCTAACTTCCAGCTGCCCTTCTGTGTAGTGAAGCGGTTTGACGCAAGTTCGATGCTCAGGGTCCAAACACACACTAAACGAACAAACAGAGTAGGCAGGGGCATACATGAGAGATTCTCAAAAACCAGTCGATGCTAACTACTTTAGTTGCCTAAATACCTGACATGGCCAGAGAAAAACCAGAACCATGCCTTTCCTTCTCCAAAGGTTATCACTATGCACCTGCTCACAAAGGAATAAATTTAAGCTTTGCTTTTCCATCTGAAAAAGAAAAAAACCATAGTTCCACAGCAACCACCATCATACAACCTACGTTTGAGCCCTGAGCTGTAGAAGTACAGCATTTACTTAAAATCAAGCATGTACTCAAAAATCAGGAAGAGTAGGGATTTGAACTCACATATTTAATATGCCAAACAAAGCTATTAGCTTTCAGCATCAGACAGTCACTAGCTCATTCTGTACATCTGGCTTGGTTAAACTGGAGGGATTGACTTGACATGGAATAGGAAGAGCTCCTGTTTGGAAACCTACTTTTGTGTTGAGAAGCTCTTTAACTGTAGAGAAGTGTAAGTACTCTGACTACCTTTAGGTGCTCTCACGCTTTAGGGACTTACAGGGGCAACTCTTAAGTGGCTTTAATAATCACCCCCAGTGTCTCATAACTACCAGGTATTTTGTCTGATCTGGTAATCTAAAAGATAATCTCACATGTTAATAGCCTTCTCAATATAGAAACTCATTAACTAATTAGTCCACTTCTTTGAAAAATATTATAGAGTTTTTGATTAATTTTAAAAACACATATTTTGTTGAACAGATGTTCAGTATTTCAAAATCACATTCCCAGGGAAAAAAGGTCCAAATGGATACTTCCAAGGATAAGAGCTAGATGCTGCACTCAATAGACTTATCTATTTCTACTTAGCATGATATGAAGCACTTCTAGACACTGTTTCGGTGCTATATATGGTACATTACTCATTCTGAGAAATAGTTAGCATAGTATTTTACAAATGGAAGAAAATAGATACTTGCACATACATTTGTGATTCAAAGCCTTCATTTAAGCAATGACACCCATCCATCACAAGTATGCCATGGTACGTGCTTTTTTTATAACAGTTCATTATATACAATGGAAGAATCTAAATATCCAACATGTTTACAGCACATCAGGCAGTCCTTCTAGCACATGAATCTGATGTTGAATGAGCTCCTGATAGTACACCAGCCATATCATCATTCATTAATATATCTCTCCAGCTTTCAGAAAGAGACAGATGATCTTTCCTTGGAGGCCAGTGCAGCTTGACTGTACTGATGGGTGCCCAGTTTGAACTCTAAATCTTAGGTAAGCATGCCTCAGTAAAAAAGGAGTAAGAACTGATTAAGTATCTTGTTTCCTTGATAGCACTATAAAGGACATTTAAGGAATTAAAAAACCCAACTATTGTATGCTTATATTAACAGATAATAGTAAAGCTGGTGCAAAAAAAAAAACTGTTTCATAGGCCTGCATTTTTTAATAAGTTGTTAGGATTGGTAGCCATTTGTTTTTCCTCTCAGCTGTTCACCTACAGACACGCTTGACAGCTCAAGGCAGACCATTTCTATAACGCTATGAAATTTGACATAGCCCCACTACCATCACTACTACTACAACCTCTCAAAAATCCAGTAAGTCCATGATCTAGACCAGTAACAGAATGTAAGAAAGCCATGCAGGCTTTACATAAATCCATATAAAAGTCTTTTAGTTTTGAGGCACAGATAAAACATGCTTAGTCTGATCTGAATTACTGTAGTGTTCTTGTTAAAAACCACCATCTGTCAGAGATTATCCTATTTTACACAGAGGGAACATGCATTAATTATTAATCCTACTCCTCACAGAAATGTACTCACACAAGATCAGGACTATCTATGCTGTGACAGAAGTATTAGTGTTCTTAGTAGGTAGTCTCTGGACGAAACTCAGGATTGATCTCTTGAGTGCTTCCAGCAAATGAGCTGCTTGAGGGCAGGTCACTAGCCACACGGCAGGGCACCATCACACAAGAAGCAACAGCTGAATTCCCAGGACCTGAGCCTATTTCGATTAGCCAACATAAATACTACATACAGTGTAAGCGTTACATTTGCAGACTTAAGCACTGTGGCTCTATGCTATGCATACACTGAGGCACACGTTCAAGTTTAAACATACGAATTAAGCTTCATTTAAAATTAAATGCAACAGTAAGAGCTTTCTCAGTGTTGCCCAAAGTGCTCAGCGCTTTGCTGAGTCTTCCACATGTGCTAAGGGAGGGAATTCATAACTGTAAATAGAACACTGCTGTGGCAGATCTAATTCGCCTACCACGAGAACCTGATGATAGGCAAAATAAGAAGATAAAGAAAGCTCTTCATAGATCTTAGTGAGGGACAATGGAAAGGGATCATTCTTCCCCAAGGAATTCCCTAATCACATCTCATTTTCTAGGGAAGCTGGTAGAGATCATATTTCTGCTCTAAGACAGTTTTACCTATTTGGTATTGTTTGAGTATACGTTGCCATATATTGCCTTCAGTTAAAACTTCATTACCATTAAGCTTAGTTCCTTGGACAGCAGCAAAGTGACCGGTCAGGAAAAATTTTGCAAACAAACTTCCTGCAGGTTTTAGTATTTCAATGAGAAGAAAACTTGAAGAAAGACTACTGAGCAAATTAAAAAAAAAATTTAAAAAATAAGATATTTATGCCATATAGAAGTAGCTGATATGAGACAGCAACTCACAATCCTAGGCTATATTTGGTGCAATGGATGCCAGAACCTCTATTTTACTATGAAGAAAAAAATTAAATGTATATTCTTGATTCCCCAAACATGAAATAAGACATGTCAGAATGTGGATGACTCTTCTAGATAAACAGAAAGTATACTGATGTCCATAAACCTCAAACTTTGATGTAGTTTCTATTTTTAAGGTAATCTCTTATGTTACAATGTCTGCACCTTTCTGGGCTAGGAAGAGGTTAAAATCTTTCTTTCTAAAAACAGCAAATGCTCCACTGAAAAGCTGCCTAAGCTGCCAAGCATAGAGGGATAGTACTCCAGTTGGAACACATTACAGAGACAACATAGGAGAGCTGATCCAGCTTTTTATTTACTGTAGAGGCAGAAATGACATGAGCATCTTTCTGTGTAGACCTAGAAAAATACGCTGGCCCTGAAGCCAAGGATCAGAATATTACCAACCCTGCCAAAATGAAATAGGTTATTTGTTTGGTTGTTTTTTGTTTTTTTTTAATTTAGCGAGATTTGGCACCAATTTATGTATTTTTCCCTGGAGACGAGGAACTATTTATATTCTTCAGACCACAGCTCATAACTGTTAATTTTCAGTGGCCCTGCATAAAGAAATAGCAGGTTTATTATTTTGGAAGAAGAGGACCACAGTTTTTAGTCTGGTAAGGACAGACAATTTTGTTTAAAGCCATTTTAAGTCTCTTCTGCTAGGTGGAACTTCCAAGAGAAGGTGTTTTTTTCAAGTAAGCACATGTCCATGTTTCTCGGGGTCTGTGACTGGGACAAACAGGAAGGGGGACACAAGTCCCACGTTGGAAATTCACCTTCCATCAAGTGAAGCATAACTAAGGACTTCTCCCATTCTCACATCATTCATTTTTTCCGCAAGATAAAGCCACACTGCAAAGCACCAAGTGATGCCAATTGTGAGAACATAAAAATAACAGTTGTCTTGTCCTTTGATGTCCTGTCCGTCAACACTCTTAAAGGGATTTTACTCACCCTTACACCACCATTCAAGTACTATGTACACTCATCTGTACTTACAGCATGTAATACAGCTCAGGTTATATTTCCAGATCAGATTAGGTTGCCTTTATCTGACAGGAGTCATTAGAACCTGTCGAAGGACCTTCCCAGGGCTCTGCTTACAGACCTCAGTTCAGAGGTTTAAATTGACTATGCGGCAGGGGAGTAACTCAACTATTATGTAGGTTTTGACCCTTTGTAAACCACCAGGTCCTAATCTGCTTCCCTGGCAGTCAGATTTGGATCTCAGTTTACAGGTTGCTTCTGCTGAGCACTTTGACCACTCATCAGTCAGCCAGAGACCGAAGGAGAAAATGCAAGAACAGCCTGGAAAGTTGCAAGCTTTCCAACTGCTACTCCAATAAGCAAAGGAAGAAAGGCTACATTACAAGGACATGTTTCAGTCCCTCTGATCTAGTGAAGCCATGGTAGGCCACATGAGGAACAACAAAAAAAAGTATACTAAAGACCAAAAAAAAGGGGTGAGGGGTGGGGCATGGGGCAGGGCAGAGAAAACAAAAGGGGACAAAACTAGCTGGTTAACACCAAAGAAAAGCCCACTGTTCCCTCCTGTCTCCCCATCAAAATATCTGAAACTGGTCATTGGGAGTGAGGGGAAAGAAATCCATGAAACTAATGAGTTGAGATCATTCCCTTACTTGAAAATCTAGGAAGATATCTACCCTTCCTTGCTGTTTTAAAACAACAGATTCCTCACATACAGCACAAAATCATCATTATTTGTCCAGTAAACCTAAGAAATCATAAATAAATGACACCAAAAGCAATACAATCATAATGCTACCTATTTTGCAAGCAAATTAGTCTTAATTTTCTCTCTATAGTTTTCCAGGCCTTTTTGCACAAGCAGTTTTGGAGATATGTTCTATTTACATATTAATGAAAGAGTCCATCATATAGCTCAAGTTTAGATTCCTTAATACAGGAACGCTACAACGTTATTGCATCTACTTATATTAAAAAACCTGTCACTACATAACACTTAATCCTGAGCATAACAGCTTGTTTGGGTCATCAGGTATACAGAAAGACAACATTTGATTTTTATGATCAACTCGAGCTTCTTGTTCACTACTGGCAACAGCAGAAGCTCCCCACAGTCCCACAACTACCGATCATGATCTCCCCACTCCTTCCAAGAACAGGACAATGAGCACCTCTGGCAGCTCTAAACATTTACGACTGACTCCTAACAGCGTGCAAGGATTGCAGCAAATTTTCCTGAAACTCTTAATAAGACCAAGCTGTTTCTTTCAAATGAGACTTATATGGGTTAAGTATTACTGCACCTGAGCGACAATGCAGCATTAAGTATTGACTTAGTTCTTCACTATCTGGAACTGATAAAAATGGAGGGTGACAGGAAGAAAATTTTTAAACAATCAGATTTTTTTAGACTATTCTCACAAAGTCTTGCTAACATCCATATTAATTAGCAGCCTCCTCATACTGCAATAAATATACCTGTCAGCAAACCTCTAAAAAGAGTAACAACCATATGATAAACAGGAGTCATTCCATGAAGCCAGTCCATTAATGATGGCACACTTTTCCACCATTATTCATCACATGGATAATAAATGAGCCGGAACATAAGGTTTATTTATCTTCTCATTACTACTCATCAGTTGCAGAGGTTTTATGGTACTGGCATATTCTGTCAGTGCAAAACCTAAACAGGTTGTGTTGACCCCCCAAAAAACTCAAGACAATAGAGAATCAGTACCTTGCCTTTCTAAAGGCAAACTTAACAACTATTAAGCTACTGAAAAATACCCCCACTATTGCTTTAAGTACTTCTCTTTCAGGTACAGCAATTCAGAAAGATGGATCAGTGAGAGCTTCATGGAAGTGTCTTTTTCTTACCAATTTATGTATTTTCAATTAAAAACAGAGTACTTTGATGCAGGACAGCACAGTGCTTTGTAATTTTGTGATTACATAACTGCTTTTCATTAGTTTAAAAGAAATGGCATCAGAAAATTGTTCTTTTGAAAAGTATGGATAATATATATTGGAACACTGACACCCAGCATGGCTCTTTTCTTTACATTTCATCATCACTTGGATGTTATTCCTGCTCTTTCAATAGCTTTGCTACAATTTTCTTTGTAACCTCAAAAAAACCCCAATATTCACGTAGCTCATTCATGCAGGCGAAAAAGGTGCAATTATTGTATTTTCACACAAATTTACAGCATATTTCTGCAGCTCAAATCTTGGCGCTGCAGTACAAATATGCATTTTAGAAATGCTCACGGACACAGACAGCTCCTTCAGAACATTGTTCATATTTATTCCTTCACAAGACAATTCTCACAGAAACAGGCTCATCAAGCTGTTCTGTATTTCTGTCGATGTAATATAAGAACAACTGAGGAAACAGATTCCGTTTGCAAGCTATCTTGCAATTTAAAAAAATACTTCAAATTTAATTTAAAAACATTTTTTGCAAAAGAATATCTGAAAAGTCATAACTAAAATAAGAAAACACCTTCTCCAATTTCATTTTTTTATATAATCTAAAATATAAATTAAGACTTTAAATTTAAAAAAAATAAAATCAGAGGGTATCATTCAATTAGAATTATTTTTCAACGAAGTTTCACTTCAAATTCTAAAATACAAAAAAAACCCCACAATTTTCCATCACCATAATTTAGTCCTTTGGGGAAATTTATCTGGCACTTACAATTTTTATAACAGTGAGTCACCATATGCATACAGATTTTCACTTGGCTATGGACTTATTTAATCAAGTTCCATTTGCTCATTCTTTTCATGCAATAGTAGCTATGACGTTTTTCTAAATAGCATGTCTCAAAAATTTTCTTCTTCTCTGGTTAAAGCTCTTGGATTGTCAGTAATTTTGAAAATCTGGTCATTATCCACTTATCTAGAACGGGAATTTTAAAAGGAGCTTGAGGTCAGCTATCCATATACAACTGCAAGTTGCACACCTAAGCTTCTGTAGGAACTTTTGAAAATCCCACCCTAAGGATGGGGAAGAAAAAAAAGCAAACAAACAAAAAAACGCCCTAAACCCGTGGAGTTCACATTTCTAAAAATATGTAACCTAACAGGTAGCCTCCAAAAGCATACTTAGTTCTGGTTCTAACAGTAATACAAGGAGTACTTGTGCCAACTTCACACCACATTATGTGATCTTCTTGCCTTCTGCCATCCTTAAGCCTCAGCAGATGCTTTGTTTTTACCAGAGTCCATTTTTCAGGGTCAAAGATACATTCCATCTTATATACTGGAAAACTTATCTTAACCTTGCTTCAGAAGTTTTCTCCTACCTATCGATATAAGACTACATAATGTAATCAAACATTTCTTTACCTATTCTTTCCACAAAACAGCCTCCATAAAAGAGGCTCCAGGCCTCTTTGCCTCCAGGCAAAGAAACCTGAAAACATCCCTTAATAAAACTAACTAACCCAAAGCTTCCTTTTGAAGGAGGAATTCCACTTTCATGCTAGATATAATGGCAAAATAACAGTTTGATTATTCTTTTTGTTAAATTAACACACACTTGCAGATCCAATTCCAGGTGATAATGGACTGCAGGGCATTTTGGTTTTAAGTCTCTTAAGTGCTGTTTTTCTTTCTTTCTTTTTTTTTTTTTTGGTGAAGATATAACCATATTTAGATTTCAATTCAAAGCACAGCTCTAGTTTATAGTACATAAAGATGCCTCTGAAGCACAAAGTACTGAATCAGAAAGGAAAGCACATCCCATCCTACAGTGGTGACATGAGTTATTTGCATAGTTGCCACAAAAGTAATAATTACACTGTAACTCAATGGGAACAATGGTAATTTCACAGTAGCTCATGTTGTTGTTATCACCCTATATCCTGATAACTGTGAAATTAATTTGTGGCACCACTGTATGTGTCAGCTTTAAGCTGTTCCCTAGGTAACATTACGCTACCATAGAGAAGGAATGCTTGGCAGTAAAATGGGTAGCAGCAGATTGATTATACAAAAAGAATCTTCCCTCTCCATACAAATAACTTGGCAATCAGAGAATATGATGAGGAAAAAAAAAATCCTCCCCAATGCTTGTTGTTGTTGTTGTTTCAAAGAAAAAAGAAGAAATTAATAGAGGTAATGGTATTAACTGACCATTATCCATACACTCAAAGAATGCAAAGGTAAAGCAAAATGATCAAGCTACCAGATTAAATTTAGTGCCACTGACCCATTGTTCTAACTGCAGACAAGAAGCAGCATAAAAATGCTGAAAATTTTTTCCTTCTTCTAGTCACTTCCCACATTAACCATTAAATGGCAATTTTAAATATAAAAGCAAATACACAGCACTAAGGCATATTTAGCAGGGCAACAATCAAGTAGGTTATGCTTTCACAAATAATTCTCACTTCATCTGAGAGGTACAGTCCTTTCAACTCCTGAACACTCAACATTATTTTGCAATACTACTACTGCCAAATACAAGTTCCACACTAAATATAAAAGATGACTCTCTGCCACACAATGCATTGAAATGCTTGTAAATTTACTTGTGAAAATTCAGTGCCACAATAATTGAATGCCTGGAAAACATTAAATCATGGAATTTAAGGAGGGAAACTTATAACAGATTGGAAACAATAAACAAAACACAGAGTTAAACTTACCAGTCATTCTACCTGGTACAGCAGTAGGTATGAGGTTTTGAATTAAAGAAAGATGCTATTTATATTGATAGAATTTGGATATTTCTTTCAATTTTAATCCAGGCCTGTTTACATAGCATTAGAAACACATACTGTAACATCTTGTTCTTTCACTCTATGTTTGTCTGTAAGGAAACAGGTGAAAAAAAAATAAATCACAGCACGTTACATATACAGACTCAGTGGTTCAGCTGGAGTTTTGTTACTGAAGAAGCAGCAGCATCTCAGTGTCAGTGCTAGTCATCAAAGCAAACGAAGGTGTTGAGCAGATACTCTGATCCAGCATATCCAGGGACAAGCATGTTTTGTCACTCTGTAGTTTTGATCTTTATCTCTGACTGATCCTCCTTTTGTGATTGCTACCACAAGATACTGTCCCCAAAACTCTTGACAGGTTATGTTCAAATCTGGGGTTTTTTTTCCAATCCAACATAGAGTTTTCAGAGCTCTGAAAGCAGCTGTAGAAGTCTAAAGCCAGCTTGGACAGTCCCAAATTCTTCATTATATATTGGCACATACTATAGCAAATTACATGACTGCTGAGAGGAAATATTTGACCACCCTTATACCGAATTATTCTTTGGAAAGGCACCATGATCACCACCACTCTGCCAAATCAGTATGTACCTTCATCCCCTCAACGCTCACTCTCCTTCCACTCCCCACTGTGTGAGCCAATTCTGATGCACAAGGACCCTTCAATGCAGACAACACACATTTGCAGTCAGCAAGCTCACTATACTAACTACATGGAGAATTTGCTGGTGCTCTTGATGCTTCTAGGAATTACTAAGGGATATCAGTACTGATTGATCCCCTTTTTCAATCCCATTAATAACTGTCTACAGTTATCTTTGCTTTGCTGGACCAGTGCAGAGGAGTGATGCTCAGCTACGTCA
This sequence comes from Limnodromus scolopaceus, assembly GCA_028565335.1. Lineage (NCBI taxonomy): Eukaryota > Metazoa > Chordata > Aves > Charadriiformes > Scolopacidae > Limnodromus > Limnodromus scolopaceus. The sequence continues at coordinate 14,249,216 of JAOXNO010000004.1, read as the reverse complement.
GTGGTCATTTTTTTTCCAGACACCTGACACTGCTTCTGCCTGAAGGAGCATTGGCCAAGCCTGACAGCCAGCTTTTTAACCCCTGTGCATCTCCTCTGCTCTTTATTTTCTTTTATATACTCTTCAGGTGTCAGTGCTGAAACAACTCCAATCAGTTGGAACAAACACGCCTCCTGGAATGACAAATGCTGCCACTGACAAACAGCCTTCCATTTGCTGGATCAATGCTGCCAAAGGCATTCAGAAATGCTTCAAGAGAGGTATATGTATGCATGTAACTTAAGATCTCTGGAAAGCTTTAGACGCTAGTAGCAATTACTGATTTTACTCTGAGCCAAAATTTACTACCACAGAGAAAATGTCTGTGACCAAGAAGTGTCAGATACTCTTTTTAGAAGGCTGGTTGAAAAATGAGTAGCAGGGTTAAAAAAAAAATATGCATGAGATGGGGAATTTTACCTTTATAGTAAAGGTAAAATCAAATCATGTGCAGTACAACTGGTATTTTTACCTATGATAGCATTCAATAACCTGCTTGAAACTAACTGATGTCCTCTGAGCTATCTGGAGTTCACAAAAAGAAATCCCCAACATTTTTTTTAGCATGCACTGGTAACCTCTGTAACTGAGACTGCTAACGAGGCTGAAGCTTATCTCCTTAATTGTGAACTATTTGCTAATACTCCATAAGTGGTGGCTGTTCCTCATTACATTTGAAACATGCTGAAACATACCATGGAGCAGTTTATAAAGCCACTTCCATGCTATTTTAAGTGTATATATTTTGCAGAGATCTCTTCAAAATTGTCAGGAACATTAATATATCTTTAAGACAGTTGTGGCGAGTTGACTGCCACAGTACAATAGGGATGTCTACTGACTTGGGGAATGGCTTTAAAGCAATGTGAAAATTAGTTGAAAATGAGAGTAACTGCAACAATTCTAAGACATTCCTATCCAACCCTCCAGGTCTCAGTGGCAAAGTCACTACCAAAAAAGATGCCTTGCTATCTCTGGTTTCTCCCGGCTGCCAGATTGCTGATGCATTACTAGCTCTCTGGCCTTCAAAAAAAGAAATGAGACAGTCTGTTGATGTTATACGTACATTTTCATTTTAGATAGTTTTTTCCCCAAAATAGGACTTTTTAGGGGGGAAAAAATTACATCATTTGACCAAATTGATGGAGTAGTTCTTTCTGACTTCATAAGATTCCACAGGGTCTTGGAAAAAGAGTATACATGATCTCTAACCATACAGAAATTATATTTGATTACTAAAACTACAATGCCATAAATGTAGCATCTACTGAGAAGCTTATTCAAATACATCTAGAATAACATAATGTCTCAAAATTAAGATACAAAACCTTTGTAATGAAATGACATCAAATACATTTCATAAGACAATTGTCGCATACATTCAGTGAGGGTTATTAGCCAGCATGCGAAATCTTAGAATAACTTCCATTGCACTTCCAGCCAACTGTAAGCTTGACACATTACCTTGGAAGAATGCCACATTTCCCGCTGTGCTAAACTTACTGAAACAAATAGGAAAGCAGCATTGCTGTGTTACATCCCTGCTTTACTATTGTGTAATTGGACCACACTACAGGAACAACACTTTATATTGCAAACATCGAGTTCCCATTATCAACTTGTGGCTTCACACTCTCGGCACAAGAGCAATGAATTTTTGTCTTATATCAAGAATTAAATGAGTACGATAGAAAAGAAAATATGAAGAGAAGTTGCATTTCAAAGCTCTGTTTGCAGTTATGGTTTTAAGACAAAATAAATTTTATATTTTATAACATTGTTATACTAGCAGGAGATCAAATGTTTAGCAATGCCTAAAGCAAAAGATTATTCAGGTCTTCACTCAGTGTACCCAAGTAGAAAAAAAAGAGTAAAAATTGATCACAGAAGCAGGGAGCACAAGGAGATAGTTTTACACTTACTGAAATAAATCTAATTAGGAAAGGGAACAAAATATTTATGTTGTATAGTCCTTGCTGGCTAAATATCTTTCTGTATTAGAAAAAGAAAATCAGGGATTTCATTTGCAACTGGATGAACAGTGGTCCTCTCCCCTCTCCTGAGGTATTAACCAGCCCTTCTCTATGATTTTGGCCAGAATTTATCCCTAGAATGGCTACATCTCTAATAGCAGAAGATACCCTAGAATGATTCTATCCATATGAGCAAGCAGTGTTGCCCAGCAGTAGGGAGTCTGTACAGCAAAACAGACGGCATTAAGATGTAACATAGCCCTTCCTGAAGTGCAGGTAGTGTTTATTTCAGCCTAGTTCTAACCTAAGTTATGTAATCTTGAGCAACCACCATGGACATCCATGTCCCTGTAGCTTCTCCGTCAGGGCTGTCTGTGCTGTCTGCCTTCACTCAGAAGTTCCCAGCTGCCACCAGCAGGACTGGCAGCAGCAGCAGGGCATCCCCTCACCTGGACACGGGCTGCCCCTCCGGCTTTGCACAAATATTGACTGAGTCAGTGAGGACGAGACAGAGGCACCCCACAGGTAGGCCACGACTAAACATGACTCTACATAGCAGCCATTTAAGTTTGTCTTATATCTACCCACCCCCCCACCCAAAAAAAGCCTGTTTTGCCTACTGCAGCCACATGGCTACCAGTGCTCTGGCTGAGCCATGCAGTCACAGCTCTCTTTAGTGGAAAACACTCAGTGGAGCCAGAATCTCTCTTAAATATAGAACAATTCCTATTTAAGTATTTTTAAACATCCCTGTATAGTTCTTTAACTACAGGGAGAACAATTCCCACCTCAATTATTTTATCTGAGAAGAAATCACAAGAGAATACACTACAGGACAGAAGAGGATTAACACCACCAGCAGCAAGTAAGCGTGCAACGGGAAGAGGGGGGTGCGGACGCTGTGAGGCCCAGCCCAACATCTGACAGCCAGCCCTGAGCCAAACAAAGCGCCGTAGGACCCTGGGAACAGCAACTGTCTTACACGCACGTTCAAGTGCACTTCCTGTTCACTAGAAAACACACCGATAAGCAGGAAGAACCGCTCAGGAAGCCCCTACGTGCTCCAACTGGAAGAAATGCCAGGTAGGAGAAAAAAGAAAACGTGGGAAATTATTTTATAAATATGTATTTTTCTATAATAAAAATAATGCTCAAAATATAAGTATTTTCTTGCCCTTTTGGTAATACTACCAAATACTGACATAAACCATATTTCTTTTTTTTCTTTTATACATTACCAAATGCTTGGTTAATACTAATTAATACTGACAAATGTGGAAAAATCAGTACCATTAAACAGTACTACTGAATAGCAATAATAAAAGTTATAGTATTTACAAATACAGTACTAGTAATTATTTATTAAATAAAAACATTAACATAGTAATAGTAATGACTATTTTTTAAATATCGTAATAGTAGGAGTACTCAATACTATTAATAAATAGTAGTAAAAAGTAGTAGTACTGTTTAAAAACATTATACAAAAACTTACCAATTTAAAAAGATTATTCTATTGTAATGGTATCAGATTGTAAATCAATGTCTTTTGTAAGTATTCTGATAAAAAACACATTATAATTCTTTCCATTATTTTTTTTTCCACACACAGATCCGCTATTAGAACTCATTTGAATGTGTCCAAATCCTATAGTAATATTTAGAACTGTTTGGAGTTTATTTTACAGAAGAAAATGTCTTTTTATTTTTTCTTTCTCAAAAAAACCAACCTTGGAAGTTCAGTATTGGACCAAGCCAGAAGTGTTCCAGATTGGTTGAACAAGCTAAATACATACAAATTGAAACTTACTGCAAATGCCTGCTCAACAAAATCTTGTCACTGCCAATATTCTCTGCATGTTACAAAGCACATCCTAGACAAGCAGTACAGGGCATTCAGGACGGCAGGAAATGCTGCTCAAGAACACTTAGTTGGTTCCTTGATTTTCCATGACACCTCTTATGCTTGTCTCACTCTGTAAGCAGCTTCCTTTGTACAAATTGTTGCCTGAAACCTTAACACTCCTCACTCCTAGGGGTGCTAAATTTTAGTAGCTTTGCCTTAGGCACTAGCGGTGAAAGTCTCTGGGTGGTATTCTGAAAGACCTGAAGTGGTCTTGGGTTTAACTGGCTGCCCACCAACTTTTCAACACCAAATTCCAATAAAAGAGATTCTCCTGTAAAGTATCTGTGGTCCTTAGAGATGAGGATGGAAAATTGTTTCTGCAAAATTTTGTAGCCAAATAGCTAAATGTTGCTACTGATGCTACTTTATCTTCTCAACAACTAATTTATTGAAAAAATTCAATGCACATTATATTCTTATTTTCAATAATCAGGTTGATTCCATTGGAACATTAAACTTAAATCATCTTGTCTTGCTCTCCCAAATAACCTCAAGTAAATAAACAGGATTTAAAATCAGAAGTCTACAGGGGAAGGGCAGATTAATTTTGATGGAAGTCATGGCACATTTGCACCCACAGTTTATTCTCTGAAACACCCAAATATACAAACATTTCTAGGAAAATGGATGTTTGCTCTTACATCCAGACCCACAAGAGTCAGTATAATATAAATTTAGGACTCTTGAGAAGTAGCAAAAAAAGCAAGTGTAGCTACTAATATTCATTATAACCAAAGGGTTCTAAACACACTTTAATCAGAAAAGGTAATGATGATCTGGCCACAATGAACATATAATGCAAAGACACACTAGCTAATAAAGCAGTTTTGAATTAAGACTATATTTTGTCCTCAATCCCCTACCTTTGCTTCGTATCCTGAACTCCAAGGAGAATGGACTCAGAGATGCCCATGGCGTTGACTTCAAAGGACACCACAAAGGAGGGAAAAAGATTACACTTTTTGAGGCTTTTGAGAACTACAGTAAATGTCTGAAAAGCAACAAGTGCATTATATTTAAAATAACATTTGTAAAAAAATGGTTTCTGGCTGTACACAAACCAGAAGCTACTATAGGAAATGAGCTTTCTTGAATACATGTGGAATGTGGTACTCTCAATAGGCTGGCTACAGTGGAGATTAAATTCATGATTTATAAATAAAACAGCATGAGCTTCAACAGCTTGAACTAAAATATCTGACACCTTTCCCAAAGCTGTAACACACCCAACCTCTGTGTACATCCCAGACTTTTGTTATGGTCTAAAATGGTATAAGCCACCTTCCAACTAAACTATCCAAAGCCCTAAATAAATAAAAAAAATGAATACCAATAATCTACAGAAAGCCATGGCTCATGGCAAGACCACCAGTAAGTTTCCTTCATGCATCTACAAACTTTTTTTTTTTTTAAAGTTTTTATTTAACAAACCAAAACCTTTTTCAAAAGTGTATAGGCTGATGAAACTAACTAACTATTCATAAGCCTGGTAGTCCATATTGTATATATCGTATGTAGGAATCCAAAGCATTTTTTCCTGATTGTTATTTGGTAGCAAAGAACAAGTTTCAGAAATATTTTAAAACCTTGCATTTTAAAAAGTAACAAATGTGAACCCCATAGAGTGAACTCAAGACTCTTAAGTGCAATTTTCTATTCTAACAGTTTGCAGACAAGTGGCTATTAGTCACTGAAAGGTACGACGCTGCACCCACTGCATGCCATCTTTGGAGTCTTTGTGGTAAGCCATCTGCCACAGTGGTTTTCAAAATCTCTTTCACCACCAACATCAGACAACATCTCCTGCAGTTAACTAAAAAGCAAAATTTTGACTGTTATCCAATTTTTTTCTTTAAAACATGAAACTACATGGTTCAAAAGCAGAAAAAGGCTCCCCTTCCTTGAAGTGACAGAAAAGTGGGTTTTGTTTTCTCCTTTCTGAAATGTTTTTTGGGGAATGGTATACATGAATACAGCAATGATGTGTTTACCATACACAGAACAGACCTGAAGCGTCATTCAGTCACTGCAATACATATGAGAAAGAATATGAATAATATGCAAGATTTTACCAAAAGCCCTAACATAAGGTCTTACCTAAAGCATACTGTCAACAAAAGTAGTAATTGTAATGCAGTTTCCAAAAATCATTAATATTTTTTATTTTGCTGTTTTACTGTATTGCTTGCTATTTTCTAACAATGCAAAATCCCAACGTGCTAACAAATGAGAAGTTCTAGATCCATGTATTATTTATATGCACTACAAGGCATAATTCAGTCCTCTGATGTAAAGTAACTGCGAACCTACATTGCCAATTGGAATTGCAAAAAAATTCAACATCCTTTTACATCTGCCAGTAATGAACATCATCAATGCACAATTTTAAGTCAACTAAAGCATTTGTTAGTTTATGCTAGCTATATGACTAAAAGAACATTCAAAGAAAACAGTCTCATTTATCTTGATCCTCCCCCCGTAATAGCTAAAGAAACAAGCCTATTCTCTATATCATTAGATCAAACAAATTTCAATTCCTAAATTAAAAATGATAAATTATATACAGTATTTTGAACAATGTATGTGCAACGATTCTGTGATCAGCTGAAATAAACTTGGAAACGTAATTCCATATCAAAATTGCTGGTCCAGATATTGCGAAGCTGATAGGAAACAGTACAGCTCATCTCACACTGAAGCTCAATACTTTATAGTTTACACTTTATACTTTTCTTTATTTATACTTTAAAAATATACAAAGCAATGCAATTACATTCTAAAGCACAGAAATTGAACATTATCGCTATCTCCACAAGATCTTTAGCGAGTTATACCTGTGACTTTAAACAATCGACTTGTCGTGGGTCAGAACCTTTTCTTAATTGCAAAATTAAATATGAAGTACTTTGATTCTCCATGTAAATGATGCAGAAAGACAATGCAAGTTCTAATAACTATCACAAAAATAATTACATTAATGTCACAGGTTCCTATACGTGCCTGCTGTTACAGCTCTGCCCAGTGTCTGCCCATAGACAGAAATTATTCTATCATGGCAAGATCTAAGCAATGCATCCCCGGCATAGTGCTAGGCCCCCAGACGGTGGCTAGTGGGTGAATCAGGAGTTAATTAGCCAACGAAGAACAAGGTAAAACTGCATGAACACAGAACCTTGTTAATGCCACTAAACAGCTTCTAGCACCTACACAGCTTGTCGGTTGTAGATACCCTTATACGGGGCTGACTTGCACTGTGAAGATACACCACCAATGTTTGGTCAATGCAAGTGATGTTGACAATCTGCTTAATCTGTAATGTACACTAAGGATGATAGTGAAGTTCAGTTTTAAAACGGCACTCAAATTTAAATTCATATGGAAGTACTTCTAATATCCTGCATGTATTCCTACTGAACAGCAAATGTATCAAGCACCACTAGCATTCTGCAGCATCTGTTTATTTCCATATGCTATTAATAACGTGGTAAATGTATAACATTGTTAAGATATATATCTAGAAAAGAAATTCTATGGGGACCATTGTCTATTCCCTAAATTTCACAGTTTTGTGCTTTGAATTTTCTTCAGTCTGAGAACATCTCTGCAGTTAGTTTTTTCTAAAGGATCATCTCTAAGCCAAATGTAGTCTAAATAAAGGTCTAAATGAATAAGCCTATATATCAAAGTGGTTTACTGAATTAATATGTCCCCTGGGGCAGGGGAGCGTTTGGTTGGTGGTGATGAGATACAGCAGAGGAATATGTGCTGGTCACCCAAGGTAGCACAGTGTTGTTGCACTTTGGAAGCAACACAATATTTTTGCTAAATACATAAGCAATAACTTGTTTCTCAAGGGGGGAGAGGTGGTGGTGGAGTTTTTTGTTTGGGTTTTGATCTTTATTGTGAGGATGTTTGCCCAGAGAGACAGTAGAATCTCCATCCTTGGAGATATATAAAACCTGGCTGGACACAGCCCATAGCAACCTGCTCTACTTGACCCTGCTTTGAGCAGGAAAGCTGCTGTAGATCCATGATCTCCAAAATGTACTGTGCGCAAGACAATCCACTCGGATGTGGGAAGAAAACATTTTTTGTACCATTAATAAATAAAATAATTTTACAAAATTAGTGTTTATTTCATCTTTATCTCATCCTTTGTTAATTTCTATTCTTCTGTGTGTGTTTTATAACACACAATATATTAGTACAGTGGTACGTGTATATAAATTATAAAGAAATAAATATACACATATTGGGGGTGCATGCTCACATTTTGCTGACGCACAGTCAAAAAAGTTTGGAGACCACTGGTCTCAATCATCTCCAACAGTCCCTCCCAACTTCAGTGAGTGTGTGATTCTCTCTTGACAGCAACAATAAATGCCTGTACATAGTTTGCAAACGGATTTAGTGGAAAAAAATTTCCCCTCCTGCCAGCTGATGTCTGTCGCTTTGTAAAATTTGTCCTTCACCTTGTTAAACCCATTAACTACCTAAACCTTATCCTCTTCTAAATTGATATTAATTGGGTACAGATTTCTTCCACATGTCTACTAAAAATTACTTCACAGTAATGAATGATTTTCATCGTGTTTATTTTTAAGACTCCTCAATTCTACTTCTACCCTATTTTTATCAGCGGAATGGTTACTGCAGCAGTTCACATTCTGGTTTTGCCACCTATGAAAAGACTACCAGGGTCAGCATAGAGTTAGTTATGCCACCTCCTTTAAATTTCTAGATGAAGCTTTACTGAGGGATCAGGATTCATATTTTTTTACAGTGATTATATATTATGAACAAATTGAGCCCTATTTAACAAAAGCTTAATGCTCTTGCTTATGCAACCTGACATTATAGGTATATATCGATGCTACTTTTCTGCCAAGTTACTACATAAAATACCCAATTAAATTATCATATACACATCCAAGGTATGTAAAGCAATAGTCTGCCTGTTTATAAACTCCAATTCAAAAAAACTAATGTATTTTTATTGTTTACTTAAGCTTTGCAGTTGCATTAAAATATAATAATAAATAAATCATTTGGAGCACATTAACAAAATAAGCAAAACATTAACTGAATTGAATGCTTTATGATTTTATGTGCAATCATAAGTAAACCAAATTCTTACAATACCACTCTTTATACACTGAGTAATGGCAAACTACTATCAGCTCATTATCTCATTCAAGCTCTAAAATAATATGTAAAGTAGAACTAGAGAAAACTCATATGCTTTATGATCATTTCAAAACCCTTCAGAAAGTTGGGGGTTTTTTTGCATACATCTATATACATAAACAAGAAAGATGATTTTCATGTAATCCTTAATTTGAATAACATTCAGTTTCTGAAGAGCTGGAAAAAGAACAAGACCCTTCTTGGATATTAGTGTTTGTTTATGCAGAGCACAGTGATATTCATAGACTAGAAATGTACTGAAATCCATATTAAATTGGCCATTTTTCTCAAAGTTAAAATGGAAGGTCTCGTTCCAAACAGGAGCACTGGGGAAAAACCTTCATTGCACCTCTCATCTGGCAGACCAGTAGTACCACTCTGGGAAATCAGAGAGGATTTGGGCAGTCTGCCCACTCAACTTAAGGCTCATCTGAGATCCACATATATCCGCTTAGCTATCCAACTAGGATTTTTTTGTTGTTGTTTTTTTCATGCCCACATGATTTTAGTGCCTTTCTGCAATGTGCAACCCTCTCCACATGCTTCCCCCTTACCGAAAGGAGGCAGGTAGCTCACAATACTGAGGCCAGCAAATCTGTGTCCTCCCACGCCTGCTCCAATGTCCACTCTAGTTATGGGAAAGCAAAGTGAACTATAATCTGTCAAAATGTACCGTTCAAATTGCATACGCTACAGATAATCTTGGAATCCAAACAGAAAAATGCAGCCATCAAGGATATGGGCTGACTATGTAGCAGAACTGTACAGCCTAAACTAACAAGTGCCTTTTACAATATTTAGAAAAATACATGCATGTAGGTGTACATACCTCTATAAATTAACATTTTGCACCTTTTTGGGTTACCCAAGTACATTATAAAACCATACTACACTCTTAATTTAGTAAACTAGGTATTTTTTTATCTCCATAAAAACAACTAAAAAAAAAATCAACCATACAATATTGACTGCAATTAAGAGAATTCCAGCACTGCACAATATCTGTCACACTTCACAATCAATAACTATTTCTCAGAATGGCTTGTACACTAGCAGAAATAGCCAGAAAACAAATTTATGAGATAGTAAAGTGCTTTTTATTGTATGCACAGCATAGAATCATGAGAATCTTCTACACAGTCCTTGTAACAGAAACATGACCTTTGAAATGCCAAAGCTCCTTTTGCTAGCGAGTGCTTATCACCGAAGAGCTGTCAGCTCCCAAGTTTTTAAAAGATTAACTCTGCTGAGTCATGTATTGCAAAACACCACAAACCAACCCATAGAATGTTGTTACAGGAGAGCAGTAACTTGACATTCAATTTGTTGAAAATACTACAAGTAGCTTCATATGCCAAGAGTTCCCCAAATCTTTATTTAAATCACTTTTCACTTTACAGGCACTACACAAAATATTTACGTGTGCAGATGACCAATCATATAGGGAGAAAACCCTCTGTATGAAGCAAAACAAGCAAAAAGCAAGAAATCACAATTAGAAAGGTGAATGCCATTATTTTTACGGTTATTTGCAACACTAGTAATTTAAATGTTCAGAAAGGAAAGCATGTCACTTGGAGGTAATAAAGGCTTCAAAAGAGGCAGGTTGCATTTCAAGTGAGAGTAACTTCACAAACAGTTACTCATAGCAGTGTACATGAGACAAAAGCAGCATGAACATAGAGTCAGTCATGCAAATAAAGTCATTCACACACATCCATAAATTTAAAGGGATTATGAACACAATCAAAGCAAATGGATGTAATTAGTTTTTCAAGAAGATTCTCGGTATTTTTTGTTGTTGTTGTTACATTTTACTGCACTAGTGCAAGTCTAAGATGTTACTCCGATATCCGCAAAGTGAAATGAAGCACTACGTTTGCATCATTACATTTTACTATCAAACTTGCAAAACCTTTAAAAGTACAGGTTACTATGATTTTCTGATCCACAGATAATACTATAATTAACATCTTCCTAATGATTCAGTGAATTACTTTAGAAAATTGTCTTTGATTCCACCACCTTTCAGCAAGGTAATCATTCCCTATTCCATGTACTACAGCTGGCAAGTTTCTTTGGAGTCCTGTACCAAGATACTCTACAGTGCAAGGCAATACATGTACTGACTAATTTTAACCTCCCTTAGTAAGTATTAAGTGCAATGATATGAGGATATTAAACCAAATATAGATCTCTACAATATGTGAAGGACCAGATAGATTTTAATGTTCCATTCGCAATACTAAAATCACGTAAAACTGGTGATAAAATCAGAGTACACAGGAACTACATATATAAAAATCAAATCCAATTTAAAAGCACACACAGGTTTGTTCAAACACCATTGTACAATTGCTTTAACACTTACAGAATTTAGATGAACAATATTTTCATTCACTCACAGTTTAGTATAAATATAAAGCAAGGCACCCCTTAAGCATTTTAAATAACAAATTAAACATTTACGTTTTTTACTGTGCAGTCAGGCTTAACATTTATGCAGCTTCAAAACCAAAGTACAGCCTCAAGGGAAGCCTCTCCACTGACAAATTAATACCTTAGAGAATAGAGCTGAATGGTGGCAATGAACTCATTTGTTCCCCCAATAATGAAGAATGACTCTTTCTTTACCACATCTGTGACTGTTGCTATGGTGACCCAGACTTACCTCATTGCTTCTCGAAGTGCTCCTCGCTCACTAAGAGTCGTGTGCTTGATGTCATCAAAATTATTTTCTAGTTTCTCACAGTTCTGCAACAAATGGACAAATCCATGTAAGGCTCTTAAACAGTATATTGTACGTGTATTAACATTCTTCAACATCATACAAACAAAACTGATTTATATCACGTAACCTCAAATTATGCATTCTGTTTTAATTACAGAGGAGTCATTAAAAAGACATTGAGAACTCAGAAACAAAGTAAACATGAATCTTATTATATGGTTGTCATGGAAATCAACTTATAAATGCTCCATAATGAAATGTATAGAATATTTACTTTTTTCTTCTCTGAAAAAAAAAATTTCCTTTGTCAGTATGCAAGACTACAAAGCTACTATACACACATAGACGAGAACAGAAACCTAAACATGCATTTTAGAATTATAATAACAGTTACAAATGATGAAACAGACAGTGGCTTTGGAACAAACCAATTTTAAGTGATATTTAATTTAAATTTTAAAACATAACAGAAACTGAAAAGGTTTATTGTTTATAGACACTTCAACTACTTAAATGTTTTTTTCCAAATTACAGCTCACCAGTATTTCCAAAATTAATATGAATCCAACAATTTTGTGACAATAAATGAAATAAAACTTCGCTATATTCTGTTAACAATTATTGAATGTGCGACTGGTTCAATTGCTCCAGAGTGCTGATCCTTTTCTTCTGTTCCCATAAAGGCAGTAAAATTGATTCAGAAGATGTTGGAGAGAACAGAAATTTGTGTCTGTGCAAAGTGAGTATGAAATACCAGCAAACAAGAATTCTGTGATCAGCTGTATTATTAATAGGATTTTTATAACCTCTTGAGGCTTCACCAATACAGCAGGCTTTTAGGTTACCCCTGTTCTTTGTAGCACCCTTCTCCAATACCAAAACTTGCCTCTGGGAGGCATAATTTTGCCATATGGGTGTAAAAGAAACAAGTTGCAAGCTAACAGTTAATGTTGCTAACACCCTTGAAGGCAGGATTGTCAGGCTCTTTATGCAGTAGCTTTAAAGAAAATATGTGCACTATTATATGCTCATACAGCTTTCACAGTTTTTAATATCTGAATTAATTTTCAAGTCCACATCTTAAAGATAGTTATAATAAATACAATAAAAGTTACCTACTGTTATTTCTTTTCTGCATTGATTCTTTATTTTTATAATTACATTCAATTTGAGTCTGTAAAAGCATTATGGAAAGGAAATTAGATATTTGTAAATGACCTAACAAGACATTTTAGCTTGTCCAATTAACATTTAAACTATCATTATTTTAAAATAAGATTATAGACTTTTTAATACAAAGTTTTTATGCTTTAACAATACATTTCTGAGCCATAGAAATGAACAAAGCTACATTTGGAACTTTTGCAATCTTTCCTCTCTGTCCGTATAAAAAATGATGCACGTCTTAAGTATGAGTAGTAAATCTTATCCCATGGCTAATCTGATACTTTTTCTTTGTTTATATTACAATTACCTGTCCTTTGCATGGCAAAATCCCACTCAAAAACTCAAACAGATTACGCAACAAAGACAGGGAAGCTCTACAATGAAGTATTCCATTATTTAGATCAGCATACATTGACCTTCAGCTCCAAGCACATACAGGCAGGTCAGTCATTCAAAAAAACACAAAAGACATCCAAATTGACAACACTAATTAATAAAGAATTCCTGATTTATCACTACCAAAGTATCTGTGCACACAAAAACCAAACCGCTTATCCTCCAGGAAAACAGACCAAAGGAAACACCATTTGGAATATTGCTCCAAGTGCAAAAAGAGGAAAGCCCATGTTTTAACAATCCTGTGCCAGCAGCATCTCAGGACAGGTTCAGAAAATCTGAGCCTCACGCAGTTCATTTCTCTTGACTTTGTGGTATAAAGCACGTAGAAATGACAGAATCCAAAGCACACAAGATTTTTATCAAATACAACTAAATCTCTATATCATACAAGCTAAAATAACTGATGGTCTCCACATGCAAAATGCTGAAAAGAGTAGGTCCAGCTGGCATTTCTTCTTTGTCTATATAGACCATTCTTTGCTAATTAGCCGAAGGGCAACAAAGATGGCCCATATCTAAAGAAAACGTTGTGATCATGTAGCCTTACACAAGAAAATATTCCATCTCAACTATAAACCAATGCAAAATGAATAGATAACTCCAAACAACAAAAAAAAAAAAGGAAAAAAAATTATAGACTCAAATAATAGTTTTTGGACCAATTCATTTCACAAGATGAACTTACTTCTACCATTTCTGAGAATTGTTTCTGGATATCTTTCTCAGCTACTTTCAGCCAAATAGCTCTCATCCAAGGCACTGCAGTTGGAGAGCAAATTACTTCACCATTAGGAAAAAATGAATTAAAAACTGTGACAGATGCAAACTCCTGAAGAAAGATGACCTCACAGTACTATGTCATCAGTTAGTGCATACATACTGAACAGGAGAGTGAGCAAATACCGATCGTATCTGCTGCTTTCCAGTTACAGCTGCAATCATCCAAAGCACTGTGTTGGATCCTCTCAGAGAAAAGAGAGCAGCATGTTTGAAATACCAAATACAAGCGTAGCTACAGGTGTACAGATGTCACTTCTTCATGGGTTGAAGTATCAGCTAGCACACTACATTTGTGAGCATGAGAATACTCTGAAGAATGTGTCTGGGAAATGACGAAACTTTGGTAGTCCGTGACCAAGGGTGAGCTTTACATTCTTAAGTATTAAATCAGAAGCAAAAATTAAGCTCATTCTATTAAACCATGCACTAAACCAAATGGATTAATATCTATAACATCTTGCACAGGGCAGCATGTTTCAGCCCATAATACTTCACAGACTTAAGTATAATGAGCAATTAAACTCCCAGGTGTTTCATTTTGAGCAGCAGCTAAAGTAAAAAAATAAGAACACAAGCAATGAAAAAAAATGGGTTTGGCAGCTTGCTGCCGAGTGATTTTCTGTGGGTATAGATAAGGTCTAGAAGTTTTAACTCGATGATTCAATAATTATATAGCACCCTATATCCTATTGCTGTTGGCAAATCTATAGTGCTGTATGATACTAAACTAAATACCACATCCAAAAAGTTCAGGATGAAAAATAAGTACAGAGATGTGTAGGGACATGGTCATCATAAGTCAAATTACCATTGCACGTCAAAAAAACCACTAAAGTCTAAATACTGCTTAAACTACTAGTTAAAAAGGGAGACGTAGACTGGATATCCACAAGTATCTGTGGCATCACACACAACATACTGGTGGAACATCTGATCAAAAAGAGAAAGATGAATGATGAATGTATGAAAATGAGGAAGAAGAAAGATTAATGACCAAACTGAAAAGCTTATCCTTCCATAACCACAAAAATAAGACTTTTTTCCTACTCCAATTTATTCTTATTAATAAAATAAACTGCAAGCTTTGGGAGCAAGGACTATGTGCTCATAATTCTGTATTTTCAGTTATGAAAAGTGATAATATTAATAATATCATGACATAAACTTTATAATGGTATTCTAACAGTCTGAAGAAAGTCAGCAACTACCAAGTCTAAAATACTCTGACACTCGTTGAAGTAAAAAACTAGCTCGCATAGCTGGAGAATATAAATAAAGAATGACTCTAGTTTTAAGTAAAAACCTAGGATTCTGGCAAAAGTGAAGTTGTGCTTGTTAAAATACATCTCTAAACATTCATCAGCTTAGATTTCTTGTTTATGTTTTTGTCTTAGACAGAAAAGCCCTCTTTGACTTACTCATTTGAAAAGCAATTCCTGATTTGGCCTCTTAGGTCAAATGAAAAATTTTGCTGAAGTAGCTCAGAATCCAAGAGCTATCTATTGTTTGGTATCACCACCAGGTGTCTATTGCCTGCTTTGCCATGACAGGCCTTAAAGTCAGAATTTCAAGAAGACCATAACTCAGACTTGCCAATTCTGTGATACAGAGTGACCCCACTTCCATTGAAATCAACCTGAAACCTATCATCCAGTCAAACAAGAGTGGGATCACATTAAGCCATATCCTGCTACTTTAGCTCTGTCCTGAAATACTTCACGTAAGATGTTCAAAAGTGTTAGTATTACAGATAATGTCTTACACACATTTTGAGATAGTTGGGAAATAAAATCTTTTGATCTGACAACAGCAAAGATCTATTCTAAGGCAGCCTGCATCACTGAAGTTGAGTAGATCTCTTATCCTAGTTGATACACTGCCAAATCAAAAGCCTTAGTTAAAATACTGTCTCTCTTCCGCAAAAGAAGTTTTTTAGGTAAGCAGAATTGCTGAATTCTTGGAATTCATTGCTTCCACGTGGCTTTAAAAGATTTTCTTAGAAAGCCTGAGTGTTTTCCAAACAATTGTGAAAGTAAGTCTCACATTTTTGCTGTCAAATGTTCTCTGTGCATTAAACATAAGGAACGTACAGCAATTGAAAGATGGAACAGCTCTCACCTGTTTGGTTTGCATTTACTATTACTGTTAATGCTATAACAAATTAATTTTTCTCTCATTTTCTCCTTTATAAACCACGAAAGAGGCTCCTACAGAGTATATCGTGTCTTAATTTTCTAATGTTTATGCAGTTAAATTTTAAAATGTGCATACAAATCAAGGTATTTGTACCTCGATTTCTGAATGCTTAAAATGAGACAACCTGGTCCAAAACCTGCAGGATATAGTAGCTCCCTCTAATATTTCAATTAGCTACCTTTAAGGAGATAGGCTCCAATGACAGATTGCCAAAACTGTTGGAGACCTGTAGAATCTGCTGTCCTACAGGTCTATGTCCTGTACAAATTGAGCAAGAAAAGTCTAAAATTTTGCCCCAAAAATTCCTTAAAAAAGCAGGTCCCACACATGCCACAAGGCTGACCACTTTAGCTAGCTCTCTTGAAAATATTGGCCATACTGTAAAAGTAATCTCCTTTAATAAAGTTGTATTAAAAAAGCTGACTTCTTTGAGGGACTGTATACAAAGTGTAGAATGCTCGTTTCCATATTGACCTTCTTATTGATACATAAAACGTTAACACCAATAATCACTTGTTATTCTGGAATTGTGAATTATTTCATCAGCAGAAAACTTCAGAAATAACAAACTTGTGTTTTACAAACCTAAAGTAACATTATAATAGTAATCTAAACTGTAATATATTGCTGCAAGGATAATTATTAAGGGAAAACACAGCTGACATTTTCTGATTTATGCACACAATCAGAGATGGAGTCCAAGGACTGTGACATAATTATCTTCATGCTAACAATTTTTGTAAATCTCTTGACAGAATTTTAGCTAATTTTAAAATGCCTTCTGAAGATTAGTACTTAAAACTGTTGGGGAAAATAGCACAATTTATTAGCAAGGGTATAATTGTAAACCTTCCAAATACTCATTGTGAATATCATTTAGACAGTAACTCCTGCTTTAGCAGCTGGTATATAAGACTCCAGTTTATGGAATCTTGAAACAGAGAGAGTAGAATCTAATTAAACAGGATTACATGCCAAAGAAAAATTATTAAAAAACAGACTAATAGACAATTGTTATGAATTTGGAATAGCACATCTACTACTTCTGATGTGAACTTATATAACACTTTGCTTTATTCCAATGAAACCTAAATATTCTCAGCAGACTTCTCTCTTGATTTGGAACAGACTGTCTACACTGAAACAATACAAAAAGCTAAATGGTTCCATTGATCTTCTCTCACAGACTTAAGCACCCATCTGCTCTAGGGTAAAATGACTTCCATATATTGCATTTATTCTAATGTTGGTGCTACAATTCATTAAAGTTATTCAGTAACCAATAGCTGTATTCCATGCAGGAAGTCCCCTTAAACTATCTTCCGATTAAGCAACTAAACAAAATCAATGCCATTTGCCAAAGGGTTTTATCTAAGAGCATTCTTACAAACTGAACAAGTAAAAGGACTGTTTGATCCTAACTGTAATACGTTATGATCTACACAATATCTACCTACTACATTTCTCCTTCCTATTTGCTGGGACTCATTCTCAAGGGGTTATTATTCCAAACAGGAGAAAAAGCAGCTTAAAACTGATACCTGACCAGCTGTTCACAAAGAAAAAAAAGTATTTTTTAACATGTACGCCTTCCTAATATCTGCAGAAAGTATATTGAGCCCTCAGGTATTTACATAACATTTGACAGCATGTCATTCATAATACAAGAACATTTGTTATAATAATTTTTTCAATATGGGATACAGCCACATCGGCCATACAGCCTCCCTGAAAAATATAGCTATTAATATATCAAAAATAGCAGACTTCCAACAGAAAAACAGCTCTAAGGGTTAGTAATCAAATAAAAATCAATAGAAAAAGTACTGAATAGAATTGTGGGTGGTTTTAATCAATGCCTAATTAGCACAACCATGTTAAATTTTCTCAGTTTTTTTTAGAGGAATATTATTTTTAAGGCACAAAAAATAGTGCACATGCAAACTCAAACATAAGTATCACATTTTCTCAACAAACATGAATATATTACTAAAACAGGACTGATACCAGGAAACTCCAGTGCATGAGATATTTTCTGAAACTGCAAGTGTGGTTTTTGTTATTAATTACCAGAAATACTGTCAATGTAAGTGGGAATTCTGAAATGGAAGCAGACAATTATGGATTTTTTAAAGTTTTCCCAGTTTAAAATATGGTACACTGAATCCTTAAAGATAGGTGATTATATAAAAGTTAATTACTTGTTAAATATATGTAACACTTTAGTTTGCAATTTTACCAGGACTGTGAAAGATCTTCCAATTTGAGATGTCATTCTGCTAACCTCCTTTTCATGCTGCTTCACGAACAAATTTCAAGTGGCAAATTTATAACAGCCTTCATGTTCACATAAGGGTAGGGTATCTTGCTTGCATTCAACCTGCTGTTGTCAGAGCAGATGCAGACACCACGTGTTTTGGCAATGGATAACACATCAGATAGTAGTGATACAGGGAAGATTAGAAAAGACATTCTGAAAGGACCAAGCATGCAACACAAAGAATAGTAAATAGAGCAAAGAACTCGAAAGAAAAGCATAAAAGGATACAGAAGATATGCAAGACTGCAGAGGCACAGCTGGAAATAATAAAGGAGCAGAGAATGCAGGTGATGCCACTAGACAGGACATTTTATAACGCTCCTCCTCTTGTGACTCAGCTTTAAAATAGAGAGAAAACTTTGAGAACAAAAAGGGAGGAAAACCTTTGACTCTCCCACTTTTTTTCCTTCTCTTCCTAGAACAAACGTTAAACTTGATCAGCAGAGGAACAGAAGGACTTGGCAACAAGCTATTGGTACCTTTGCATCTGAAGGGACACTTCTAAGACTGCTTCCCTGTATGGAACAGGGCTCTGTAGCAGGGAACAATATACACCATCTCTTAAAACATGACAAGCTTTGTCTACTATTTCTTTTTTGATGTTGCTGTAGTCCTGCTTTTTTTTTCTACTGGAGAGCCTGAGTGCTACATGAGAGACTTCAGAGAAGTTTTAAGATTCTGTCTGGAACCCTTTCTTGATGGCTGACTCCTTCACTTTTACAGTACTCATAGCATAAATTTAAAATTTAATTCTTTAAGTGCATGAAGTCTAAGTAAAGAGACACAGGCTCTACACAGAATTTCTAAATATACTATTTTCACTTGAAAGTGAAAATATAACTAAGTAAAGATTAGTAAGAAAAAAAATATCCCAAATACTGTACTCTTTCCCCTCCCAGTATTTTCCCATACCTCAATCTAACTTGCCTTTCCCCTGGGATTCTTTACTCTGCTTAGGCAAATATTCCCTTGACTCATTGAGATTAAATAAAATGAGAGTATGTAGGTAAAGACCAGGCTCATATTGAGAATTAACATTTACAGAGCTCATAACCTGGAAAAAAGGAAGACTCTTTAAAATGCAGGTAGAACTGTACTCCTAAGGAACAGATTATGTTCTTGACATTCAACAAAGAGCATAAGAAAAAATACATACCCAAAAGCCTCTGCTTTTTTAGAAGCCGAATGACCAAGAATTTAAGGAATTAACCCCACATATTTGAGAGTACCAGCTTACAGGATCCCTCTTGTTTTCCATGTATAGCTAAAGAACTATTAAATACAACAGCTTTTCAAAAATTAGAGCTGTGATAAGATTATTAAATGCCATCCTGAAACAATGCAGTCCAGCCCTATGTAGAGGAATAAAAGAAAATTACAGAATCACAGAATGATATGGGGTTGGAAGGGACCTCTGGAGATCATCTAGTCCAACCCCTCTGCCAAAACAGATCCACCTAGAGCAGGTTGCACAGGAATGTGTCCAGGCAGGTTTTGAGTGTCTCCAGAGACAGAGACTCTACCACCTCCCTGGGTAGCCTGTTCCAGTGCTCTGCCACCCTCAAAGTAAAGAAGCTCCTCCTCATGTTTAGATGGAACTTCCTATGTTCAAGTTTGTGCCCATTACCTCTTGTCCTGTCACTGGGCACCACTGAAAAAAGACTGATCCCATCCTCTTGACACCCACCCTTTAAATATTTATAGGCATTGATCAAATGGGAGCGAATGAATTCCTTGCTTTACTTTGCTTGCATGTACAGCTTTTGCTTTACTTATTAAATTGCCTTTATCTCAACCCATGAATTTTCTCATTTTCACCCTTCCAATTCTCTCTCCCATCCCACTGGGTGGGGTGAGTGGGTGAGCAGCTGTGTGGTGCTTAGTTGCCAGCTGGGGTTAAGGCACAACTGCAAGGTCCTACCAAGGTCTTTCCCTCCAAATCTTACAGATCAGGTCTTTCTATTAACAGCTATAGAAGCACATGCATCAGCTAAACTACATTCCATGTACTACTTTTTAAACTGTGTACTCCCAACTCTCTCCAACACCTAAAAGACTTACATAAAATAGTCTTTAAGTCCCCTGGAAATAGGAGCCTGAGAAGATGCTATATACCAAGGCCAGGAGCCAAGGAACTGATTACAGTACCAAGGGACAAGACTCATGTACAGAGAACACCATAGGATCTATGACTTCAGGGCTCCAAGCAACCTAATGTTTCCCACCCCTCCTGCAGGACAGAAAAAATCCCATCCTCTGCTTAGCTTACTAGCTCTGCATGAAAAATATTTTAGTGCCTGTGACTGATGGCATTTCTTGCCATAACCATATGTAGTTATATGTCACTATGCTCACTGGTCAAGTCCTCATAAAGGAGCATTAATCCTTCAAATTTTCTTTGCAAAAAAATGAAACAATTACACAAAAAAATGTTATTAAGACCCCATCCTCTGACTAGGTGAATGAGCAAGAAAAGAGTATATGCACTTCTGTTTTGGATTAGTGTTATCTGAAAATCACAGCATAAAAGATGACTTAGATAGCAATGAAATAAATTTCCTCATGTGCCAGTGAGGGCGCTTACCACAGGCAAAGCCAAATATGAAATTGAGACTAGCTTTTCCCAGAGGAATAACTGGAAATATTAAGTCTGCTTGCGAACCATCCACCCAAGTCAAAGGAATAAGAATTAGGAACAAGGCTGCAACCAGTAAAGCACAACCCTTTTATCAAGACCCTGGTGCAGCTGTGTTACATACTGGCACTTTGTATCAGATTTTCCATCCTTATCATTCCTCACGAAAAACTGAAGAATGATTTGACTTAAAATAATCTGAAGCTCATTCATAAACTATGAGCACCATATGCAAACACCAACAAAATGTTATCTCAGTTCTTTTATTTTAAACTACATGTTGACTCTGAAGTAACTGTACACGATAGCAAGACGTGTCATGAGAAGACATATAAGTGAGTTGACAATTCACGTATGTCTGTAAAAAAAAAAATGTGCTGCAGTTCTGCAGTTTCTCCTCAGTTTTCATTGTCTTTGAGATGCAAAAGACGTGTCCTTGTACTGAGATGTTCAGGAAAGCCAAGTATTTAAATATATTTTATATTAATCACCATCTAAAATAGCAAAGTCAGAAGAAAACTTGCTGTCTTTTTCTTTTTCAAAATCCCATCAAGAAAAAAAGTGAAAAGACTATACGCATATTTATATGCATTCTTTATTATGCTCATCACTGACTGGTGTCTAAAACCTTACTGTAACACTATAGGGTCCACATACATTAAGATAGTGACCTCAGACTCTGTAATATATACAAAGTCAGAAGAAATAAATGGAAGGGAAAAAAAACCCCACCCATGAAACTGGAAAGTACATATAAGAATGAAAACGCCACTAAATTGGTTCATAGAATCATTTAGGTTGGAAAAGACCCTTGGGATCATCGAGTCCAACCATCTCTACTCTACAAAGTTCTCCACTACACCATATCCCCTAACACCACATCTAAATGACTCTTAAACACAGCCAGGGATGGTGACTCAACCACCTCCCTGGGCAGCCTATTCCAATACCTGACCACTCTTTCTGTGAAAAATTCTTTCCTAATGTTCAGTCTAAACCTACCCTGTTGGAGCTTGAAGCCATTCC
>JAOXNO010000004.1:14191086-14226757 GCA_028565335.1 Limnodromus scolopaceus | reverse complement strand
TCAAGTAGTTGTAGAGAGTGATGAGGTCTCCCCTCAGCCTCCTCTTCCTCAAACTAAACAGCCCCAGCTCCTTCAACTACTCTTCATAAGATTTATGTTCCAGGCTCTTCACCAGCTTCGTTGCCCTCCACTGCACTTGCTCCAGCACCTCTATTGTCTCTTCATTGAGAGACAATACTGTTTAAAAGTCAACACAATTACATATCTTTAAATATCATGCATCAGGTCAAGTTAGTCAAAATGAAAGGTTACACTCCTTGCCACAGAAGTGGAAAGTCAAGTCTTGGGGAGAGGAGGGAGCAACAAAGTAGGACAGTACAAACGCTGTTGCTGTGAGGTATTTTTTCCCCTCTCTAAAAGTATTCAGAAAATCAGAGATGGGGGCTATTACAATGGTTGCAGATCTTACAGAGTTATAGCCATCTGTTGTGTCATCTAGTTACAGACACACAGACATAATCAAAACCAGGAAAAACTGCTCAAATAAGTGTAGTTTTCTGTGAATAAGATACTGTGCATCTTTAGTAAGCTTAAGAATCTCCCAATACAAATTTAAGGGAACGAATGGTATTGGGGTTTTTTTTTTCCTGTAAGAAATGACATGATCAAGAACTTTCCTATACACAAAAATGAACAGGGTTTATGTGTAGCTACATTTGTCAGCAGGGCATTCAAAAGTTCTTTTCACAGTGAACATTAGAAAGAGCATTAGAAGAATGCTGCTGTAACACTGTTTATTCACATACAGCTTGAGAACAACATCCAGGATAAATATTTAGCCTCAGGTCCCAGTTCCATAGAGAGTTTAGAGAGAAGAGCATCTAACACACCTCTGTGTGGCACTACACACTCTTCTAGTTCTGTGTCCCATTTACTGTTTTTGTAAGGTTTTCACTCCATTGGAAGCTTTCCTGTCTAAACCTGAATAGCTTTCTTCTCCCAAAACCTCCTGGCCTGCCTTCAGACAGCTCAGGCTGCTGTATTCCCCTTCTTGTCAGTCTCTTAAAAACTGCTGTGTTCAAGCTGAGGTGTGCAATACAAGCATGTCCTAAAGCACAAGGCAAGCACCTTCCCGGCAGTTCCCAAGCAAGCAGTAACATACAGAGTCAAGATTCACCAGAAGAGAAGTGTGATGCAAGGCTCCTTGGCATGAGCTAGGCTTAGCTCTCTTTGGAGAAGTCTAGTTCAGGTCCCACAAAGAGTGCTCCTCGAGACAGCTGGGCTAGGTAGCGCAGTTCCTGAGCTAATATATTGGGTCTCTCAGCAGGGGTGGCTCTGTCACAGCATGTTCTTCACATGGATATGCTACTCTCAAGTCTAGAGGTGGCTCCAACTATTGCAAGTGAAGGGCTTTTAGTTCCCAAAGCACTGCACAGGACAGACCTGCCCCTGCTTAATGGGTTTAACTTGAAGAGCATGAATAACCCGTTCCCTCCCTGCAACCAAAGCTTAACCTAGTACTGTTAGTATAAACCACATTTTACAATAAAATGCAATAACCTGGTTTTGAAAATGCTGTTTTCAAACATACACACTGAATATTTTCTAAGTAGCACTGAAATTCTTAAAGTATTTTTCCTCTCTGGAGAACACACTGGACTTAGTATAATCAGTCTTCAGCTCCTGAGTGTCACTACTACTATTGCATATGTGCCAACAGAGCAATAGGAAAGAGCAAGGTGGCTGCAAAGCAAAAAGAAACAAAAATAATTCTTCTTTTAACACAATTACTAAATTTCTCCTTTCTCTTCTCAAAGCCATTTTTATCTCAGATTTTTAATTCTTATTCATATGCAGCAGTTTCCCTGTTTCCCTTGCGTATACACTGTTTGAGCTTTCAATTTTTAATTTTTCTTCAATAGCGCCCTATCTTCCCTTTTTTTTTTTTTCCTTCTTCATTACTTGGTTTTTTTCCTCTCCTGTTTTGTTTCCTCATGCTTGTTTACTTTTTTCCCCTAGTCCTCACTAATTATTTCATGTCTCTTGGTCTGTTTCATTATGTGTCATGGCTTTTCCTTTCTTATTTTTTTTATATTGCATTCCTTTATTACACTCCTGCAGCTCTCTGATTTCTATGTGCTTGCTTAACTATTACCCAAATGGCTCCAAGCAGGACACACTCAAACTGAAGAATAAATAAATTAAAAGAAAAATACTATCTGTGGCCATGTGGTGTTGCCTAGCAACACTTTGTACCTCTCCGCAGCTTTTCTAGAGCCCTGGTGGCAACAGAGATTTTCAGACTTATTGCTACAAATATATGCAAGATCCTTCTCGCATTGTTTGTTCATTCATGAGCAAAAAAATGCAGAGGAAAATATAAATGAGAACGAAAAACTCCAGAGAAAGAACCGACAACAGGACTACTCTCCCTGCACAAGAAATGGCCACATACTCTGATGCGCGCTGCCCACTTGTCTCTCATGTACTCTGTATAATGTGCTCAGTTTATACGTTACTACTCTTCACTAATACTACTACTGTTACAATTTTTGAGAAAGGGAATGTAAATAGTATTTCTTATGTAATTAAAATTTGTGTTAAAATTACTGAACTCTTTAAATAGTTATTGTGAATGTGTTACTGGCTGAGATTCATCAATTTCTTACACTCTTGTAAAGTTGCTTCTGAAAGCTTTACACCAAAGAAAAGATAGTAGGCAGCCTCCAAATTGTACAGGATAGAAAAAATGGTCCAAGCATTGTAAAAAATGCATTGGGATTATCAAGGAAGTGAAGTTTATTCCTAAGGCTTATAGATCCAGTCTTAAAAGATTTTCAGATGTGACAAGTGAAAGTGAAGCTTTCCCCCCATTCCCTCTTTTGTTTTAAAGCAAAAGTTTGCTGGGCTCAGTCTTCAAAAGTTAGAAACAAAAGCTTATTAAGTCCATAATTTACAAAGTATTGATGATTTGGCATTAGCTAGACTGAGTTTCAAGAGGAGACTTACTAAACCACAGTTTCCCTGACAGTCCTTTTTTATTTCACAGCAATGAAAGACTCCTTCCAACAGCCAATGGCAACTTCTGGGAAAGAAAGCTCTTTTTAATTTTGGGATGGAAATAATGCTTGTCCAAGGGACTAAAACACTTCGGATACCAGGAATCGTGGATGGGGAGTCAAGAAATAGAAATGCTAAAGCAAAAGATAAGTACACCTTCTAGGTAAGGAGCAACCTGTGATGAAGCCCTACAGAATGGAGAAAATGTTCAGTTAACATGTATCTTTCTGAAGGGCATAAAAATCAATGTTACTACCTGGGAATTTTTTTATATAGCTAAATCAGCCTCAAAGCAATTTGATGTCTGCATAGGAGAGTACCAGTAGCAAGAGAAAACAATGCTCATCAGACCACATACCTTAAAAATATATTTAACAGCATCAGTCTGCATGTCAGCCACAAATTGTTACGTAGTAAAGAGAAACCACAAATGATCCATATAGGTAAAAAATGGACAGAAACTAATATTCAGGTACACAATCTCAGTTTTTTAAACTCATTCCCACAGTAATGTTTGTAGAAATTAAAGGCCGAAGTAAGGGTATGTAGAGTTAGTTGGAGAACACAGCAGAACCTGTAGATGATACAGCCCACCATAAAACAAACACAGGCATTGCAAAGTCAAGAACCTACATTCAAAAATGCCTAAAAAAGTTTGCTTTTTCAAAACTTGATGTGGTCCCTTCATGCATATGCAGCAAAACAGCAGTTTGAATGATATGATCATATGCTATTTTACACAGAAGTGCTGCCTGACTCAGAAGACAGAGTGCTCACCTAATCAATAGCCTTTCAACATTTGTGCTTAGCGTGTAGCCTTATTTACTGCACACTATTCAAAACCTTACTTGAAGGCAGAACTACTTTTCCCTGTAAACATTTCAATGACACTCATCACTATGGTATTTGAAGTGATTTAAAAGCAATTTATTCTACATACTATGAATATCCCCTTTAAACAGGTAGCAATCGGCACAGAAAGTGTATTGAATAACTGAGCATGCTATGTCAGACACCTGTGGTCCAAAACATTAAAGTATAGAGGAGACCAGAAGTGACAACTTGGATGATCAGAGTTACTCTCTTGCTTTCACATTCAGTTCACATACAGATTTTCTCATCCAGTTGATGGAATCAGCACCCTCAGATGAGCCTGTATTTCTAAATCATCTTCTCTCTTAATTCCAACCAGTAAGCTCCTAGTCATTCTTACCCTGAGCCCTTGGCTGTACAGCCTCCTAATTGCGCTATTAAATTCATTCTCGTCTATTCTTTTATTCTAAACTTCAGTGTCACATAGTTCTTTATGATGTTCTAGTTCTCTCTGTATTGACAGTGCCTGTCGACTTTCTTGTAACATGCTCCCAATATTTATGTCGAGCTCATTAATGAAAATATTAAATGGTATGAATCTGAAGATTGATCCTTCAACAAGCGCTGTTCAAAGCCCGGAAGCTCTTTTTCAAGCACTACTCACTCTCATTTCCTTTCTAGCCAGTCCCTTATTCATGCTACTATTCTAATCTAAGCAGAATGATACTTCATTATTAATTGGCAAAAAAACCTCAACAACCCAACCTTGTCAGTGTGTCATGATCTACCCCTAATATCCTCCAGTATTCCATCTTATATTTACCTTAACATGTTTAATAAATCTTTGCTTCAAAATTGGTTTTCAAAGTTTTGCATGCTGCTGATATGAGAGTTATAGTTGCCCAGCAATTCTCCATCTTTTAATACACAGAAACTGCATTGGCTATTCTTTAATCATGTACCATAATATACAGCTTGCTTTACTCTTAGGCCTGCAATTTCACATGGCAATTTTTCTGTGATACTTTTATGGACATTTTTCTGTCCCTTTGACTTCAGAGATTAAACCCTCCAAGTTTTCCTTCTGGTCTGTTAATTTCCTGGGTTAATTTCCACTTCTGCAGTTGTCTGCCCATTCGTCACCTCTTGTTTTACTCCCATTTTACTGAAACTACAACAACTTACAAAGATTTTAGACAATACCTAGGATGTTTAATCCTATCTTCACACTGGCTTTCCTTGTTCTTTTATTTCTTTTAATTTAGGTAGCTTAAGAACCTTTTACTATTTGTTTTATATAGCTGAATAACCTTTTACTATTTGTTTTAATTTCTTTCGCCAGGTGTGACTCAACTTGACTTTTGAAAGTTCTCACTTTTCCCTCTGTGCTCCCTGCTTTGCCCATCAATCCCATTTTTTTTTTTCAGTTCCTTAAGGGTTATCCTCATACTCCAAATAGTTTTTCTGAAGTTGTTTTCCGTTCAGTCTGAGGTTCTTCTTTACAAGTTGGGATGCAAATTCCAAATCACTTTTGCATATTTGAATTAATAACAATCTCCTCAAAATTCACATCTTCAGGCTCTTCAGTTCAGAGATCTAAATAGTTTTCTTAACTTCTGAGGCTGTCTTATAAAAAAAACAAAATTTCTGCAATTCTTCTATAGAATTTATATTAAATTAACTAAAAAAAACAAAGCTTGATTAACAGTGTATTCTGTGATTATCTATTCTATGACTTCCCCCATTTTCTAAATTCAAGGCTAAAGGGAAACAGGGAATGAAAAGATACTAAATGTTTTAAAAGGCAAGATAAGAATTTAAAAATCAAGCCAAACTGAAGGGTCAGAATTTAAGCCATAAATTGAATACAAAACAATCCAAAGCTCTTGCGGAGGGAAAAACACATTGTGGGACAGTTCATTGTGTAAGGCAAAGAAATTATTTCATTTTACTCAGTACTAGCTAGGTCCCAGATGAAAAATTGTGTAATTTTTTCATCACCATGATTAAAGAAAGATGCAGAAAATGAAAATCCAAAGAAAAGTAACAAAATAACAGTTTCAGAAAACACAACCAGCAAAGAGTTGAAGGAAAATAGAAAACTGGAAGGATAGCTAACAGGAATCTTCTAATAAAACATATTCTCAGCACACTAGAAACGAGTTTACTGCCCTTCCCTAAAGTGATTTACCCTTGCTATCTTTTTACCATCTGTTGCATTACTAACATAAAATGCTTTGCCTTTATGTTTGTCTTTCCTGAATAGTACATATCCTTTTAAGGCAACTATACAGGTAGTCATTTCGATGCTTCTTAATTTGATCACTTGATTTAACAATGTTAATAACGTTCCTCTTACCTGGTACTTGAATAAGAAATCTTCAACTTATTTTTTTAAAGGAAAATACAAAAATACATTAATTACAACTTGATAATTTTTAAACAGAATACATGTCTAGGATCTTAACTCTACAGAAGAAAACCTCTACCATTTTAGCTACCAAATAAGCAACAGTAGGTTGTTGTTCTCGGTATCAGAGGGGAACAAACAGTTTTGCTGAGTGATTGTTCCAGATACTTGCTGAAGAAACAGGACTGACTGGAGATGGAAGTGACTGCAGAAAATACATACATGTAGCTTTCTGAAGAATGTTGGAACAGGTACACAGCCAGAAAGACTAAGAGGGAATACACTTCAACATGGCAACATCACCGCTGCAGAGACTGGACCATCCACCAGTTCCCATTTCATCAATATGAAGCGCACATGCTATAAGGAAGGTTCTTGTACCAAGGAGTACCTAGCACCTTTGCAGACTGAAGAATCCCAAAAACATTATTTCTGATATCAATACTGGATGGGATACTGTGTTTATTTTCAACGCTATATTCAAACAATGTATCAGTTTAGAAAACAACAAAAAAATCTTTATGAAAGTCTCAAATCATTCTTGAGAAGCGCCACCAAAAATTTAAGAGTTCCTGAAACCAGGACACTACTGTAAGCAAAAAGTACTGAATATAATAAGCAAAGGAACAGTGAGTGATGAGGCAGTTAACTGCTCTCCACCCAAGGACTGTACATTGTGATAAAAATGCAACAGAAACTGATATCAACGTATCTTTTCAATCCCCAGCCTGTTACGTATCCTTGCTTCAAAGCACGAGGATGCTAGTGGGGTTTTTTTTTAATATAATGCTATCAGTATTGGTTAAAAGATCAAAACCAAGCCTTTCTGCCAGACCTGTTCATTCATACTTAAATCAAGTGATTTCTTTGCGATATGTATATATGACTAATTTTTTTAATATGCATAAAAGAATTGATCAGACTAGCACTCAGAAAATTTTTGTCCAAATATATGGCAAAGTTGTAGACAAACTACAACCATGGTATTGTAATGAACACGTCAGTGCAACTTAATATTGGATACTGCTACCAGCCCTGCTTAATACAGCATTCGGCAAGCTATCATACTTCCTTCACACTGAAACTGGTGTCTCAGCTCCTTTTACTTCTAGCAAGCAGATGTCCTCCAGGACTCAGACAATATAAATAGATCTGAAGTGAGTAATTACTAAGAAGCTAACAATGACACACATTTCTCCAAGAAACAATGTTCATTCACTTAAATGCACAATACACTTAAAATTTCTCCACCTAAAGCTCATGCTCTTTTTTAATTTTAGAGATTTCTAAACAGAATGGACATGGAACTTTTGCTATAAAAGAAGAAAGTCTAGGAGAAGAAAGGGAAGAGCTAAAAAGCAGTATAGGTTTCAGTATAGGTCACAGTTTACAAAAGAAATAAAAAGTGGGAGTAGAGGGGCTGAAAAAAGATAAACTAGTCTTCCTGTTATTTATTCTGTTTTCCAATACACCAACACAAGAAGGCACCTTTATCTCCATCCGATAACCACAGGGAAGTCACGTATAGAAATCAACATCTAAAAGAATATAAGGCTAAGCAGAAGATGAAAGCTAACAGTGAAGACTGGTCCTATCTCTACTCTGATCTGGTTGGCTTTAATGTGAAAGGGAATGAGTTGATCAGATTTACCTAGAATCCAGCATTTACAGCAGACAAGCATTTTTCATTTTGTCATGTATATATGTGTAAAATCAAACAATTTACAACTCAGGCACTTCAGTTTTGAAATAGTTAAGATCAGAAATACACCTGGAACTAAAAATCTTTGGCGAGTACTGCTCTATAAGAAGGGGAATTATCCAACACCAAACCTGAAGAACTCTGAACAGAGAAAGCTAAGAAGTCAGAGATGGTTTTTGCACATCACTCCAGGAGGTCCACAAGGTAAGAAGGAACCTTTTGCAGAGGACTAAAAAAGGATTTTGTATAATTTGCCAGCAGATAGTATTTGCAGTTTGATACACAGAAAATGTGCATAAACACACTAATTTATAGCAGTCAGGCAAGTTAAGAGCTATCGAGATATTCTAATGAAAATAGCTTAAGACAATGAAACTAAAATAAAATAGAAAATTCAAGCAGTATAATATGCATTTCTTAAAGCAAGTATAAGCAATATCCAGTGAAGCGGTTATAAATGTCAGCATATGGTATCAATACGAGAAAATGCAGAGTAATTAGTTAATCTAAAAAATGCATGAGTAGGAATTTGACTGCTAAATGATTAAACTGGTACATTTTAAAATGTGTATTAATATTTAATTATTGACACTATGAGAAAAGAGAAAAAATCTCTTGATGTTACTTCTCAGCTCTTTCTGATACTCAGTAACCCATGTATTATTCATATGAATAGTTTGTGCATATACAGTCAATCACTAGTTAAATAAAAGAATCATTCTCAAATTCCCTAATCACCTCAATAGATCCTAATGCAATATTTTCCACATTTGGGAATCAGAGCGTTTTATTTAAGAAATCAGTCTGGCCACGATGAATACAGTGCAGTCTGAGCAGACATCAGTTCAAAGAATCAGATGTCAAAGTGCTCCCTCTAATGTCCCTTAATCATCACACCAATTAGTGGTTGAATAGTGATGTGATTAAAAAGACTGCTGCTATCCTATACCTATTCAGGCTAGTAGAATTCTACATATGTTCTACCAATTAATGTTTGAATAGAGCAGCGATTAGAGAGACATCTGCTATTGTATATTCATTCAGAAAAGAGCCAAACTTGCATATTCATACGCAATGAAGACAAAAATAAATATTTGCAAAGGTAAACTATACGTTTAGATTATAAAGATAATTGAGTTGATTTCCTTTAATGAGTGTTCTCTATTTTACAATATTTGGGATTATTTTTTATTTATAAATATATAATCTTTCATCAATACATGTCTAGAAATGGCTAAATTATTCACCGAAAAAGCATTTGTTCATTAAGGTTCCTTATTTCAGGCCTTGGGTGAACTGGGTTTCATATCTACTTGTTTGCAATTTGCACTATTTTTGCTCCATCAGTTATTTGTGAACTGCTAACTTGATTATTCTGTAACTGTGATACATGATTGGGCACAAAATTCACATGACATTTTTCCATCTCACTGGTAAGCAAGACTTAGAGTAACAGATTATAGCTGAGAAAGAATCATCTTATTTACAGGTTCTTCTATGCAAGCTTGTACACTAAGAGTTCTTTACGAACCTCTTTTTTAAATAAGAATTCCTTTCCATAGATGTTCATGTATAGCAGCAACAGCCACAGAAATAAGTAAAAAGCAGCTTGAAATTTTAGCAAACTCTTATTACTACTGTTTTAAGGGAGCAACCTTGTCCTCCAAATTTAAAGAGCAACATGATCTGTTGTATCTTGCAATGAATTGCAGATCTCACTCTCCACCATTAGCACACAGCAATCTGGTAGTTGCACCTTAATGTTGCACAGAAAAAGACAAGGCAAAGAATCTGGCTCTTATGGCTAGAAAGAACAGCTGAAGACTCTTGCCCAGAAGTGATGTCCCTGCAAAAAACAGCTGAGCTTAAAAATTATTTTGTTCAAGGCTCCTGTTGCACAATGCTGACCAGGCTTAGCAAACCTAAGGACAAAGAACAATGCTACAACTGCCAGAAAAATCAATGCTGTTACAGGCTATGGCAATTAACTACAAACCAATTTAAACCCTATTTCCTTTTCACCTTTCTTGTCTCATTGAAATACTTCCAATTCTTCCATCTGGAGCAATTATACTATTATTTCTAAATGCAGAAACTGAAGAAAGTCTGAATACATAGGTGGGTTTATATCATCTTCTCACCTATCCTTAGTAGCTACCTCCAAGGTTTAATTACAAAAAAAAGGCTGGACTACAATATCGCATTGAATTCGCCAGTGACAAATGACTTTCTAAAAATTGCAAAGATTAATTTCATTAAAACAACAAACCTGCATGTGTATAACGTAAAAGCAGAACTTATTCTATAATGCCTAGAAACCCTATTCATAAAGTAAGGAAATTTAGTGTGCTGGGTGTAACGCAAATGCTCACAATGCATGCCCATCTAGTTCGTGATTTAAGTGTCAGCAAGCATAAAATACATACAGAAATGGAATTATAGAGTTGGAAACAATAAATAAAAACATAAATCAGATGTTTAAACAATCCTGAACTACCTAGGAAAACTCTGAAATCAAAGTAAATCCTTACAGCACCCACAGTTCATTGTTTTACTTTTATCTGTAAATTGATGACCTAATGTCATCTAAATTCTGCTTTCTTCTCCAAGATTTACTATTATTATAGCCATCACAAAACTCTTCTACTTTTCTGACCAACAGAAAGCTTTGTATCCTCAGAACAACTAGTGGCACCTGTTTATACCACGTTTCAGCATGACTTGGAAGTACCTAGTGTTAATTCTTAGGTTGAGTTTACCTAGTTTGATCTAAATCGGAGTTAAAATTTCTGAAGGAAAGCTGACTGACGTTGCACCTACAGCTATAAATCATTTATATAGCAAAATTTTGTTGCTAACACAGTAAATAAACAATAACACTCATTGAAAGCATAATTGAACCTTTCTTCATAAGAATGCTTTTCCAGTGTTGAGGAAAGATACTGACACTCAGTTTCCACTTCAGCACTCATTTAGTGGGCAACTCAAAGTGTCTCAGAGCAGGCTAGGAGTTAAAATTTCACTTGTGTAATTATTCTGAGGAAATATGTAAGTCTGCCATCTGGAAGCGTATTAGACATTACAAAGTCACTGTGTGCATGCCTCAGCAGATGCAGCTTTTGTTCGGAGTTTTGAGGGCTGTTAATTTAATTAGTTTTGTATTTTCGTACTCCCACCTTCCCTCTAACAATAATTCTGCAAAGGCAGCATCAGTACAGCTTTATAAGAATCCAAAGTTAAAAGCCAAATTCAGATTTTAAGGAAATGCAAACAAGTATACTTCCTATGGACTTCAAATACAGCTTGACCAGTTCATTAGCAGACCTAAACATAACTGCCAATGGCTACTTGTACCATAACAGAAAATTGTGCTCAATATACCATTTCCTACACTAGTTTTCTTATTTTAAGAAGGCTAGGAAAAGATTCTATTATTTTGTTTTCTTTGTTTATTATCAACAACAATGATCCGGAGAATGTAAAAAAGTCTCTCATTTTTCCTAATGCCTTTTATGTAATGAGATACCACACTAATGTTTAGGTTTGATTTTTTTAGTTTTTCTGCCAGAATAGTAAGGTGTGTGGTAAAACTTGCACACTAAAAGTAAAGCTACATATTTCTGAGTGAAGAAAAATTTGACAGTTCTAAAAACTAGGACCATTACTGGCCAAAAAATAAGGACTAGCCCTTACAGTTTTTTCAAGCTTGTTACAATTCTTATAATGACTTGCAAACTAAATAATGTGACATTTCTACCAAATAATTCATACTATCCAGTATAAGAACTATCTGTGATGAAGGTGTGTACGTGTACAGATATACCTATTTGCTTATCTCTAACCTTTGACCCTGTAAGTTGCAACACATAAGCAGAACTCTGTCAGTTCAGGCTCCTGATAACGGCATGGATCTCCATGCAGTAACATAGAACTATAAACCCAAGTTTAGATTGTAAACCTATGCCAAAACATCTTCCTGCAATATTTTACAACATTCAGAATTTCTTTCAAATGAAAATCCAGCCAAGGCATGCAAGGTAGCCATGAACCCAAAATCGGTGCTGTTTGCACAGCCCATGAAGCTCAGGCCTTGGGGATCCAAGAACATTTGAGACACCACAAGGTACGCACACACAGCTAAAAGCAGGAATGTAGGAAGAGAGAGAATTTCTAGAAAGCTATGCACTTTCACAATTAACAGCAAAACCTTCAAATATCAAACATTTTATGAATAAACTGAATACAAAAGTCAAACAACGCTGATATGGAGGAAAGCTCAGAGATAACGAAGAGTGATCTTAAAGCCTAGAAGCTTTAGAAAATGTGTGTTAACACAACCATGAGGAAGATGTATATGTGTATGCTATAGTTTGAATTCTAACTAACCAGGATAATTTAAATTGGAACAGCTAATGAGGTCTGGGGCCCTGTTGCATGGATACCTGAGCTTCCTAACAAACACTTTCTGAAAACAGAGGAGTTTACAGCCCAGTATTGATTACAGGTCGCCTGAAGACATAACAATGTAAACTGCAGCTGTCCAGGAGCCGCTTGCTGAGCAGCTCAACTATCTGTGCAGCAGGAACAGACAGTTGTGGGCAGTAACTGCATCAGACATCACAAAATAATCATCTCTGTTCACAAACAGAAGCTTTTCATGTACGTTAGTTTCCAGTTATTATAACATTATCTAAGGCAATAAATAAAATAAGAAAACAGGAATATCAGCTATAGTAATAGAGAGATGCTTATAATCAATGCTATAAAATGGGAAACTGAACAGAGTATGGTGGAAATGCTTAGGTTACCCTCGGTTGTTCCACTCGGCAAATATTTGATGGTCATACTGGATTTCATCATTTTGAGAGACCAAGGAAATTTGTGGCATTTTTGTTTTGGTTTGTATTTTGTTGTTTGAGTTTGTTTTTTTAATAATAAATGAGTATCAGCTATCAAAACTAAGTTTTCCTACTTAGTGAGAGAAGATGGTTTGATAACACTATGAAAAGACACCATAACATCATACTCATAAGGGAAACACTTTCCTGATGAAGAAGCAGTACTCTACCTAAAAGACTTCTGAATTTAGAGGATTATCTAAAAGAATCTGTAAGACGACAGTAAAAACACTACAAACCTTCTAATCAGATGAGAGATCAAAGAGACAACACAGTCTGATAGGATTAGTCAAATACCACACTGAGACAAGGAATCTAAATACCTGGAGAGAAAATGATGGTATCTAATGGCAGAAATACTGAAGAATACAGACAGTTTATACTGAAAAAATATTTATTCTAAAACCACCTGTTTCCCGAAATATACAAGGCACAAGATTTAAAATCCAGAGCCATGTTTTAATCTAAGTTTTATGTATTTATATATAACGTATATACATATGGTCATATATATATAGTACATATATAGGTAGGTTTATATATACATAGGACAAGGGGTAATGGCTTCAAGTTGTGCCAGGGGAGGTTCAGGTTAGATATTAGGAAGTATTTCTTTACTGAAAGGGTTGTCAAGCATTGGAATGGGCGGCCCAGGGAGGTGGTTGAGGCACCATCCCTGGAGGTATTCAAGAGAGGAGTTGACATGGTGCTCGGGGATATGGATTCGTGTTGGGTTGGTGTTGGATTGGGTGTGGTGTGTGTTGGGTGGCAGCAGTTTTTTTGTTTTGTTTTTTGGTTTGGTTTTTTTTTCCCCCCCATTGGTTGGGCTAAATGATCTTAAAAAGGTCCCTTCCAACCTAGGTGATTCTGTATATAAAATAGGTACAAATGATGGGTTCCCCTATTTCTGTACTGAAATAAAATTACCTTTAAAAGTCTCAAAAGGGTAGCGAAGTGCTGCTCTACACAGCATTACTCTTGGAAAACAGAAAGAAAAGGAGCAAGTGGGCAGCAGCTCTGCAGGGCACAGAAGAGCCAGCTGACACTGGCTACCCAGGAGGAGCAAGTGGCTCTGCCAGGCTCGAGAGGTGGTGAGCCCCTTGATACTTGAGATGGATCAGACTCCGTAACAAAAGGGGAAAAAGTTGCAGCAAAGACTTACTAAATCACCAAAAAGGGAAAAGGTATGGCAGGTCATAGGTTCTAAAAAGTAAACAGCTGATCACAAAGTAGCTTTGTATCTGCAGGAACAGAACTGGGAGCCAAATCTGGCTACTGAACAACACAGGAAACTCAAATTTGAATTTCTCACACAACTGAGATTTCAGCCTCAATGATTTATTGCATGTTTGAGATGCAATAATAAACATGCACTTACTGAACAGCTTTTGTCAGAATTCCTCTTCCATTGCTTCTTGACTTGTTTCTTTGCTGCAGTTGAATGAAGAGTTGCATATATCTGTTTTCGAGGATTTAGAGCCAGAATGTTCTGCAGAAAAAGAACAGAAAATATTAAAATATAGATAAAATTTAAAAAATAGTTCAAAGCCTCTTAAATCACACCTCACACACTAATTTACAGTGCTATACAAAAACAAAACACAATTACTCAACATTGTAGCCCAACTTCATATGAATTTGTTTAGATTCGTATTGTCCACACCACTTAGGTTTTGAGTAAAGACATTTCTATGACTACTTGAGAACAGAATTGTACTTAGTGGCCATGATAATTGTTTCCATTCCTGGATGTTTGTTATGTACAGCATATAGAAACACGTAATTCTGCTTCATTATATCACTCCAAGTAACACATGTAAAGCAAAACAAGCAAAAATATTTTAAAGGATCTTGGTTATTTCTGGATGTTTCATCATTTCAGTATAAATTGCAACTTCCCCTTCACAGAAATCCGCTTCTGTGCCTAGTGAGCTGATAAGTTAACTTCATTTCCCTTACAATGCAAGGACACAAACAAATGTTGGGAACACAGCTGTACTTTTAAGTGACAGTAGTGGTTCTGACAACACGAGCAGAATAAAATTTGTAATATCTTTCATTATACTAGTGTAACTTGAAAAATTAAATCAGCTTTTTGGAACCCAAGCTCTTTTTCAAATCAGGCAAATGGCAGGTTTCCGTAGCAAAACTGACCTCATTTAATTCAAGGGGCAAGCGTGAACAGTGTGGGAGCAACAGATCCAGACTCGGGTCCATGATGGAGAACCAAAACAGACATGTTGTTGGTTGTAACTCCTGGAATTGATTTTGTAAGCTTTCCTTTTAAAAAAAATTGCTTTAGCACTACTGCACTGTGGTGAATAGGGTGTGTTTATTCTGTTACTATACATCAAAGATGTATGAGAATGACTTACAGAAATGGAGACTGAACATGATGATGGGGTTATAAATATTATATCAGGACGTTTCCTTATTTTGAAAGTCTGCTTGAGTTGGTAATAATGATCAAAAAGTAATCTGTTGTATTAAGATTTTATTGTGGTGATATTTATGGGGATTTTTGGTATTTTTTTTAAATGCGCAGGGGTCGCTTTCTAATCAACTACTTAACACTTACTCTGTACTGATCAGTAATCCACTTTTCCCACAAAAAAAGAAATCTCACCTACTTGAAAATTCTACCTGCAAATAACAACATAGCCCAATAGAGTAACTCCCAGTTTGCCTGAAGGACAAAGACAAAAAAGTGGGTTACAACATTCAAAAAGCTATAGACTGTTTAGTAGCCTACATGCTGTTGACTTTCAGGAAGAGTTAGAGGGTGCTATCAGATGTGCCTCTGCAATTCCAGCAGTAAAGACTCCGCTCCATTTCTGGTTGTTCCCCAGCTGAGTACCTCAGGCAAGATGTGGCAACCAAATGCATTAAGTGGTGGTTTATGCTAATTTATTTCATTCTTAATTAAAACGGAGCAGGGGCATTCACATAAGGGATGTCACTTACAGCATCTCAGTTGCTACTTTAATTTCTCAAGATGATCAAACTCAACTGTCAGAGCACATCTGACTCATTGGTGATAGGCTATTGAGTGCCCAAATCACCCAAACTGGGCGGTAGGTCCTGAATCGCACATACACTTTAGCAGAATTTTGTCTACTCTCTTTCGTAACTGCTTAATGCAGTACTCTTGGCCATGAATATTATAATTATTTTAGCAAACTGAAATGAATTGCAAATTTCTAGTAATAAACTGTAACAGATGTACTCCACTGGGTACAGCACCAGTTGGTTTAAAACATGGAACAAATGGTGGGGCAAGCCAAGGACGGAAGAATCCCCATATGTTTGCTCCTGTTGGAATTCTGCAGCAGGAGCATGGCTCCAAGCGCAACAGTTGCAGAAATCCAAAAGGACTACATAGCGCAGCATGTCCCAGAATTAATTCTGAAATAAAACTGGCACAGAACACACTAAATCACATATACAATACAAGAATTGCTTATATTCCCACTACCTAAATAATATACTATCTGGCTAAATCTTGGATTGCTGACCAAGGTGGTTGTTCTAGCTAGTTCTTCCCTTGTGTTTAAGAACCACTCAGAAGTTAACTGCCTAAATGGAAAAGTAATGTTAATGCTTTTGGGTCTGTTAAACTGTCAGAAAGGAAAATTAGTGAAGGTGTTTTCCTCCTATTCATTTCAGTTCCCTGGTTGGTTTTCTAAAGCTTATGGCTAGTCAGACATTTAGTAAATTTAACAAATAAATTCAGGTAGGTCATCCAGTAAATGGAAGATTACTGAGAAGACAGTTCTAGAGGGAGTGTTGCAACTAACGCTTAATATATGCACCCAGCTAAACAAACCACTGTGGACATGCATGAAAGGAATGCTGAGACCTCCAATCTCTCAAACACACTGGCCATCTGACCAGGCAGAGAGCTCATCGGTGAGGAGAGTTATTTGGGCATCTGTCATCTTGCTTGTCCCATGCTTACGCTGCTACATAAATTCTCATTCTTGCCAGATGAGCTGTTGTTTGATCTCTCCAGATGTTGAAAGGGCAAGACTCAAGTTCCCCAATGGGGGATGTGGGTACATAATAATATCACTTTTCAGAGTACTATAAACTTTGGATTTCACATTAAGATGCTATTTGTATAGTAATGGGGAACCTATGAATTATATATTCAGTGTTTTACATAAGTGGCCACATTTAATTCATTAAAAATAAAGTAGGTATATATCCATTATCATTAATGGCTGCAAATCAGCATATAACGCTGCTATATTTTTGTAGATATCTATTTAGGTACTATGTTGATGGAGGAAAAAAATAGGGCTATGAGTATGTGCATAGAAGTAAATTCAGTCCATGTTGAGTACACACTTGTGGCATAACCGCACAACATGCATAGTAAAGTTTGCAGCTTTGCACAACACTGATGATTATAGACACCACCAAAGTATTATACTTTCTTTCGTTATTTTTACAGATTAATTTGAAGACTTCACTTTGGGAGGAAAGCCAAGTGGTCTGTCTCTGCAGAACACAGCCACATATTGCAGATGATTCCCTAAATACGACTGCCTTAAGGAGCTCCTTTAATAATAACCCATGACAATGATTTCTTTCATGACTTTTAAAATACAAAGATTAAGCTGAAAAAATATTACAGAATGCTTTAATTTCCTAATACATCCTCTTCCAGAAGGGAACGTATTCATTATGGCTAATATATATTGATTTAGGTTGCAAGTATCCTAAAATCCTATAAACTACTCGTATGTAATGTACATTGAGAATGACTAGCATGTACAAGTGATAGCTACAGTTTTTAAATTTTTAGAATTTAGTAATAAATGGTTATGCTGATCTGTGCCAACACAGTAACGTAGCTTCTGAGAATAAACTTGCCATAAGCTATTCATTAGATGTTTATTGCTTAGCTTCTACTTTAAAGGCTATGATTAAGAAGTCTACACAAAAAATACTAGCTCTAACCATCACCCATTAATGAAAAGGCTGTAAAAGTTTTAAAACATTCTGTTATATTAAAGCAAGTAATTTATCAGGAATTTGAATTAGTATTACTCCAAAATAAGTGATTTCAAGGCCATCATTTGGGATGGGACACATTCTGCAGTTGGGAGCCCTGTTCTGATACAGCATTTCTGGGGTAAATCAAGAAAGCTTTGGCACATGCTCTATGGTGATTCAACATAAATTTCCAGTATAGAAATTCCATTTCTTTAAAACTGTCACACCCATTTTAGTCCCATCTTATAAAGCCACCCTTTAAGCTGAAATCATAAGAAGCTATTGCAATTAAATCTGACTTTCAACTAAGTGCATATTCAGCAAAATAAAATATAAAGATATGGAAGCACTATGCTTATTAGGAACACTCTAACACCAGCCAAGGGGACGGAAGGCAGAGAGGGAATTGTGTTAAGAAAAAAATCAGTACAATTTACATCATAGATTGGATTGCAGTAACTTCAAGGCAGTCATCAAAAAGTTCTGCTCATCTAGCATTGTCTTTGTAAAACATACGACATTATTCCAAATTTTGAAAGCTTTTCTTTAAAGCACTAACCTTTGAAGTCTTCAGTTTTTTTCTTTACTCCCCTCCCCCCCTCCCCCCAAATAACAACCTTTGAAAGGTGTCCTAGTTATGTGGACCTTGTCTCTCATTTGAAACCGGAAATTTGGTAAAAATTTAATAGTTCAAATTACTCTGTTTCTAGAACTCCTACTGAAACCAGTGGGTTCCATCAGGAGTGTTTAGTCCTTAGCAATCCTCATGTTTGTTACTGGTAGTTCAAAGCAAGAATAAGGATCAGAAAAACCCTCTTCAGGCTCTGCTGCAGGTTGCAATATTTAAACTGCATGGGCCTCTTAATAAGACAAAGTAATATTATGCTCTTTGCATGGATTCTGTACACTTTCCCTAGCTTTTTATGAACTGCCCCAAAACGTCTGCTGAAGTTCACCACAGATCAACATGCATACAGCTGTAACAAAGCTGCTGAAAATGCAACTGTTCACAAGCAGACTATGATTGTGGGCTTAAAATATGGTCCCATGTGTTACTCACTTTGTTTTAGCATACGGCACATTCACCTAGCCCAGCCTCTGCAATACAGAGGTTATATCCTGTTTTACTCCAGTTGTTTCACAGAGCATCTTCAGCTAAACTCTGTTATATATATACACCAATTAAAATTCAGAGGTAGGCTAAACATGCTAGGGAATGCATGTGAAAAGCAATTTGACCCACCTTGTTCCATTAATCTACCCAATTTCCTTAAAAAGAGTTGCAATCTCCCTCACAGCAAGTAACATTAAATGTCTTGCAAGATACATATGTTCACCAAGTGAACATAATGAGAACATATTTATTTTTTCTAAGAATAATGAGCATACTAAACAATTAATTTCAAAGCTACGCAAGTGCTAATTCACTGACAGAAACAAATACCTGGGGTTTTTCCCCTGGTATTTTTTACTATATTTGAACATGAAGCCAATTTTGTTATTGTTAGTCAGTCAAAAACCAAAGAACTCAAGCTATAAGTATTTGTTTTCATTTTACTTCTCACATCTACTCTGCCTTTTGGAAATCCGCACAAACCACTAACAATTAGAAGCAGCACTTCAAACACCGTGTAAAGTCCCTAACTATTACAAGTGGAACCAAATGACCAAGAGCAAGTTCCAGTCCTGGGAGAGCTTGTAAC
The DNA here is from genome assembly GCA_028565335.1 of Limnodromus scolopaceus. Classification (NCBI taxonomy): domain Eukaryota; kingdom Metazoa; phylum Chordata; class Aves; order Charadriiformes; family Scolopacidae; genus Limnodromus; species Limnodromus scolopaceus. Next base: position 14,207,230 of record JAOXNO010000004.1, on the reverse strand, counting down.
ACTAGAACATAAATAAGATTTCAAGTTATAAGTATCCATGGTGCCATGTCTTCCACAAGCTAGCTCTATGTTATTTTTCATTATTGAAAGTATATAGGAAAATGTTGTGAATTTCTCCCTCATGCTTATGTATGACAAAATATTTCATAAATTGATACTTGTGTCAAATGTGTATTTCCTTACTGAAGATCTGAACTGCTGAGAATGCTTACAAACAATTTATGTAACCTGGCTGAAAATACATCTTAGGAATTCATTCAAAATTTTCAAAAAGGAGAAAAGACTGTGCTTTCACAGTAGTTCAAGCCAGGTTTAATTGTGACGCAGCAAAGCCCAGAGAAAGCAAGATGAAATGTGAAATGACCACAGATGTCAAGGGAATAGTGTGGCCTGCCTTTGGAGAACCCATTTCTAGAACCAGAAAGGATTCCAGACAGCATAGGTAAGACACAGAGAGGAAACCCTCAAAAAATTATTTTTTTATATTACCGGATATGTTTACTGTTACTGAGACAAACAACTGCACATGTGAGCAAAGTCACAAGCTGACAGTGAACCCATTTATATTATGGTATATCATAGCATGAAAAGCTGCAACCATCTCATCTCTCTCAACAAGGATAAACTTTCTTTGTATCCATGCCCAAGAAACAGCACTTTACATAATTATGGTATCTTTAAACCGGAGTCCTCAAGGTCCAGAGAGCTGCAAGATAGGGCTCCACTTCTGTGGAGACAGCAGCCTGTGACTAGAAAATGTACCAGTAGAGCAGCCTCCTGTGAGACTGGGGCTGAGAAGCCAACACGCTCAAGGGACTGGGGCCTGGCCCTGAATCCTGGTGTGCATATGGGCAGGGAGCTCAAACACACCTGAGAAAAGACAACTTTTAATCTCAAGATTCCGTGACATTTCTTCTCTGAGCCACACAAGCTCAGTCTCAAAAAAGAGCAATGCCAATGGATGATCTTATGGTAAGTATACTCTAGCTGTGCACTAACAGATCACTGCCTTAAGTACAGCCTTAAGTATTACATATCACAGAATCATAGCATGGTTTGAGATGGAAGGTATCTTAAAGATCATCTACATCCAACCCCCCTGACATGGGCAGGGACGCCTTCTAAAAGACCAGGTTGCTCAAAGCCCCATCCAGCCCAGCCTTGAATGCCTCCAGAGACGTGAAAAAATTCAGTGAAAATTTCTCTGGGCAACCTGTTGCAGCATCTCACTGCCCTCACAGGAAAGAATTTCTTCCAAATATCTCATCTAAATCTACCCTCTTTCAGTTTAGAACCATTACCCCCAATTCTATCACTATAGAAGTCCTGCCTTATCTTCCCTGTAAATACTGGAAGGTCTCCCCGGAGCCTTCTCTTCTCCAGGCTGAACAACCCCAGCTCTCTCAGCCTGTCTTCATAGGAGAGGTGCTCCAGCTCTCTGATCATCTTCATGGCCCTCCTCTGGACTCACTCCAACAGGTCCATGTCCTTCTTATGTTGGGGGCTCCAGAGCCGAATACAGCACTCCAGGTGGTATCCCTGGAGAGCATAGTAGAGGAAGAGAATCACCCCGCTCAACCTGCTGGCCATGTTTCTTTTGATGCAGCCCAGTTTTCATCTTCACACTTCCACCCAGCTTTAGATTCCTCATAAGACAGACTGCTTCTATATCAGAACCAGCACCTTTCTGGCTTCTTGCACTCCCTACACAGCCTCTAATATTTAGCGAGAGTAAGACTGTTCTTTATCCTGTAACAATATAATAGCATACTAGTATCCTAGAAGCGTAGTTCTAGATCCATGATTAGATACTTAGAAAGCGGGGTTCCCGAGACAGATTTACCACCACAGACTTTCATGGTCCTCAGATTTCCCCACAGTATGTAAATACTGCCTTTTAACAAAATGAGACCTTTTCTAAATCATTCCCACAAAAGTCAGGAAAGTCTTAATTACAACTAGGTCTATATTAACAAAGGTGCAGTATACCTCATGCACTTTCTGTTATATAAACAAAGTTAATACATTACATATTAACAAAGTAGCAAAATTGCACAACTCTAAACCAGGTTTACCTAATTTTGTTGATACATTAACTTTCAAATTAATGGCTTGATTTCTCTGCCTCAGCAATGCATTTCTTCTAGGTATTACTGCAAATTCTAAAATGTTTATTACAATAGAAAACAAAAAGTGTTACTTGCCTCACGTAGATACCAACTGCTATTGTCTATCAGAAGAGCTCTGAGTGGTAAATTACTCCACTGGAAACCCTGCACGCTACCTCCGTGACACAACTTACCTGTAGAAGAGCCTTGACCCTCACAAGGAAAAAAATACTCACCCTCTGTGCTTAACTTTAAGTACCCAAGCAGTATCACAGCATTTACTGAATTATTCACATATTTAACGTTAAGTGTGTACACATTAAAAGCCACACACTTTACATCAGGCTCAAACTCCACCATACTCTAAGATGTTCTTAGACCTGAGGCTTCTCCAGGAACACCCTAACTCTGTGATCACATTTTCACACTGTAAACACCACACTACATCAAAAGCCATTAGGGCTAACACAGAAAATTTAGAGAAAGTGTAGCTGAGCGCAGCTCTCATGGATTTACTCAAAATCGAATTCACTATTATGAAATAATTTTATTGACTAAAATAATATTTAATTTACAGCTCTGAAAAATAGAAGGGTTTAAAATTTGGTGCAGCTATCCTTCTACACCTACATTCAACATTTTAATCCATTTTCTCTCTAACTAGACAGTCTTCAATCATCTAACCAATTGGCCAAGTACTAAAAAGCAGAGCAATTCATGTCACGGCCTTGATTCTTAGCTTCATGATGGCTGTTACTTCACAAGTAAGCACATCCACAGACTCCACAGTCTGTGAAAACCACTACACTCAACATTACCCTTTTTCATCTTCCTAATACAAATATCTTCCCTCTTTACAAATCAAAACTTAAAGCTTCAGAAAATATTTAGGTTTTCATTACAGGTGTAACAGAAGTTTCTGGTTTCATTGCTATAATATTTATCTATGCCTGGATCACTTGTGCATCAAATTGCTGTCACACGAGGAATACTAAATAACATTTCTAACTGCTCACTTGTTACAAGAGTCATTTAATGAATATCTCACAGAAAAAAGGATCATTATCACACATACACACTTATTTCTCACTTGTATTTTTCTGCAAGACAAACAGACTGAAAGACAAAGCAAGCTCAGTTGCCTTCGGAAATAAACTTAGTGTCAAAACCAAAACCAGACCATTGTATCCTCATAACTGAACCTCTCAATTGAACCCTCAGTTGCAGGTGTTTGCAAAACCAAAACCCAAACTTGTATTAGAGACATGTCAGTTAATGAAAAGTGAATGCTCTACTGACTTCTGATCATAGGAGAGAAATTGGCATTAAAAGTTATTACTGCTTTAAGTTTAATCATTGGCAAAATCAGCAGAACTAATTTTAGCTGAGCAAAGCAATGTTCTGAGAACTTTGTTAAAAGGTAATTTGCAAAGTCCAATAAATGAACCTGAAATGCGAGGATGAGAGTGACAATATACATCCAAAAGATCTAGTACATTCAGTGCTTGAAACATATGAACATTTGTATTTGTTCCAAGAACATGCCAGCTATCTATCAGTACTGTCTTTCTAAATCTGTTGCAACATTAAGAAGCAACAAGTAAAATTACCTATGTGCAATTAAAGTGCAAACTTGTACAAAAATTTCAGTAGCAACTGTTTAATACAACGAAAAAATACAGAACTGACAACGGTACTATTGATTTTCTAGTAACTTTGTTTATACATCAGAGCATCCTAATCAAAAAGGAAAAAAGAAATCAGCACAAAGAAGGAAAATGGAAGTGTGAAGAATTTGTTAATTATATACTATAAACAGTAAGGGTTTGATGTGTGAAGTTACATGTTAAAATATTATCAAATGTCTGATAGTTGAAAAAAACAACACAGCCAATTTTAAAGCAATAAAATTTAACAGCTTATGCAAGTAAGGCAAAAGGAAATTGTTGACAATTGTTCCTTTTCCTTTTAATATGTCATTGCCTTTTGCAGAAGCTCACAGTGATCCTTCCTTTAAGGAAGGAAATGTGACCTTCCAGAAATACATAGGGCATCATGTCCATTATAGATGGCAATGGAACATAATATTAATAATGAGGAATACAAAGCAATTCCTTGGAGTTCTTCACTCTTATCCAACGATTCTGATTTTTAAATCATATTGACATTATATACTGCTGAGTGTGTGGTGTGGAGGCAGAGGTGATACTCTTAAAACATAGGATAATCAGACTACACTACCCAATCTGAAAACATTGCAGCAAACATTTGGATTCTGATCTATCATATTTTGTCACATGCTTATACAGAAAATTTATTTTTAAAATACTTTATAAAGGGTGCTTTATGTAGTAGTAGTATTTTCCAAATCTTTTACTTAAGACAAATTGCATTTCTGCTATGAGACCTCTAAACAGGGAAGAATTATTATCATTTGTAAGGGTTTCTAAAAATATAGTTAAGCAGTTCTCCTATAAACACATTATAATGATTCTAAAGCCTTGGATTTCAGCTGCAGGAAGATTTAAGTATTGGACTTTTGCAAAAATAAAATTTCTATCTTTCTGACAGGACAAGCTCTCTTTCCTGTACTACAAAATACAAGACCAAAAAGCTGTCATTCAATTAGGATGGAAATATTAACAAACATTTGTCTCAGATCAGCATCCCTTTGTTTGTGGTTTGATATATAAGCAGGAGCAAATACTGCAGAGTAGCAGGAACAGCTGTGTAACAATCAGTACACCAGAAATGACGCAAAGGAAAAGTACCCGGGTAACTGTTCTATAGGTGCCAGAAGAACCAACAACTCATTGTGGATTTGGTCTTTACTTCCTTCAGCTTGACCTTAGATCAGCTCTTCTTTTAGCTACTGTTTGCTCACTTTTCCTTAGCAAAGGCCTACATTCACAGACAGGTAAGTTTTGTCAGTAAGGCAGGTGCCTAACTCCAGAAGCGGACACTGCATGCCCAAGTCAGCTTCCCCTTATAGCAACTGAGGAAGGGACTCACAGCTGCCAGCATGCCAAGCTGGACACGGGGGTGATAAAACACGAAATAGACAAGAAGTACACAACCTCATAGCCACAACGGTTGTTCTCTCTCACACTCCTGGATTTACACACCAACCAGCAGCCTTTGCACAGCTGTTCCTCTAGGATGATGGTTCTCTGCCTGAAACTCTGCCCAAGTTTAAATGCTTATCTCTACTCAGACACATGAGTTTCCTAGCTTCCATTTGAAACAGAGAGGGAAAAAGGGGAATGAGTCACGGTAAATTACAGGAGCAGCCACTTTTGCATTATAGTCTAATGGTTACTGGAGTCACACTGGAAAAAGATCTCCATTCCCGAGTTCCTGCCTTCCACTGACCAGGATGGTCAGCAAACCTGGATGAATTTGAGCTGATTAGCTGTTCAGCTAAGATGACAAAAGCAAATCGGAGAGCTAATATGACAAAAACACTGCTCCAGCACTAAAAGAGTTTTGACCCGACTCTAAAGACTGTTTATATATTTTTCATTAACGGGTCATCGATTAGGTGCATAGAGAACTTTATGGTGGGAGTTAAAAATGAGCTACCTTTGCTTTTGTGATAAATACTTCTTGAGATTCCTAAATCAATTCATCTTAACTCCTTACCTGGTGCCAATGTTTGGCAGTGTCCAAGCTTTACTTAAGAATAAATATTCTACAGTCTTCTGAAAACTGTATCTTACCATATGCTAACAGAGAGGAATTGGCCCTTCAGCAGTCAATAGCATTGGTTACTGCTGACATTTTACTCAGACTGTAGGTTTTTGAGAAGAGATAATATTTTTTTTCCCTGTTCTGTGTTCATTTCTGCATTTTATCACCAGCATTCTAGAACAGCTTCTGTTGTGGTTATCTTCTTTGATTTTTTTTTTCCTCCCAACTCTTTTGTCACTCTGCTCTTCAAAACAGATGGAAGTCAGAATGTATGAGCTTACTAAGATCTTTAAAATTTTGCATTTTCAATTGGAACTGAAAAAAGGGCAATCAAATAGAGCTTTAAAATGGAAGCAGAATAAGTCTGGGAACCACCTCTAATTTCCCATCTCATGTTCCTGTCATTAGCACATACACCCACCCACGCACAAGTGTGTGAGTGAATTTGCACAAGCTTACTTTGTCCCTCGGATTCTGAAGACTGCTAAGATTAACAGGGAAGGAGGTATACCTATAACACAAATTTGTGAAGGCTGAAATCAGATCTTGCATTCACCTGTAGTTACATTGCAAAATCTTACACTACAGATGATACTTTGCACACAGATCCTCACACCAATTCCTTGAGATAACTATCTCCTTGAGAGCTAGTACTTGGACCTAAAATAACACACCAAGAAGCACAGTGGGCTTTAATTTCATCAGTCAAAGCCAGATCTGGTATTGCTCAGGGCAAAAATGGGAATGAGTAAGTGATAGAGTACTTCAACACAGATTTAATTTACAATTAGAATTTTCCTAAATGCGATGGCTATATCTTATCTCACAAACCTCGTTTTTAACCTTAACATGTGACATAATGTGAAAACTGCTGACACAAAGAATTGACTGCTTTATTATAAATAAGAATACTTAAAATTATTTTTAAAATGCCTCATAAATCCACATTAAGTCTACTTTATTGATTTCAGAAAAGTTTGTGTTATTTCCACAGCAATATTCCATGATCTGAGCACTTTAAAAAATTACTTTTCTCAGTTTTAACTGTCATTGAAATATCCTTCATTTCAAAGATATCAAGAAATTATCACTATTCATTTTCAATACAAAGCCTCTTACATTTCAGCTGTCATTTTCAAAAAATCATACTGAAAATAGTGTTTCTAAGCAGAGTTCAGTTGCAGTGTAATAAGTAATAATTTCATCAATTAGCAGTATTCAGCATCCACTGAGAGTTCTCTCACTATTATTTTATTCATAGAGTCCTTTGTGGAAGTCGCATACTAAAAAGATCCATTTATCCTTCAAGGTTTTTCATAAATGTGTCATACATCTTAGAAAACAATTGGTTATTATTCTCGCTCAATCTAAATAACTATAATAACTTCCAGGTGTAAAACCTCTTTTTATACTTCCAATCTTCTTTACACATTATGGGTCTACATTTTTAATAACCTATTCTAACACTTCTACCTGCTTTCTCACATGCATTCTGGAGTTTTGCATGGATGCTAGACATGCCTGGATGGGAAGGTAGTCAGCTTATTGTTAAGAGAAAAATAGAACTGGGTTTCATAGAATGCCCTTCAAAAATCAAGGCAAAAAACAAGCCTTTTATAATGAGCTAGATGCTAGTACAGATGCTAACAGTGCAATGGCTGTAAAGAAAAATGCTGTGACTGTTAAATTCAGCAATAGCTTGCTTGTAGCATGTATTTTATTTCTCCTTCCCACTAGATCCCTCCACATATTTATCAGTCCATTTCTTCTCACCCAGAAGGACATGTCCTACCTTCTGTCCTTTCATCTCAAGACTGCAAAGGGCTCCCTTCAGAGCACAATATTATCATTCCTTAATCAACTAACGAAGAGGTGATTGAGCAGTACGAGGACTCTCTCAAGGCTGGGTAGACAGGCTTGTGCAGAACATACCAGCACAACCAAATTTCCTCATCCTACAAAAGTGGCTCCAATTTTGTCAGGGTCCGTGAGAGGTCTCTTCTCACCGGTGCTGGTCTCTTCTCACAGGTCATTAGTGATAGAACAAAAGGGAATGGCCTCAAGCTGCAACAGGGTAGGTTTAGGCTGGACATTAGGAAACAATTCTTCAGAGAAAAAGTGGTCGAGCATTGGAATAGGCTGGCCAGGGAGGTGGTGGAGTCACCATCCCTGAATGTGTTTAAGAGTCATTTAGATGTGGTGTTGGGGGATATGGTGTAGGGGAGAACTTTGTGGAGTAGGTTTGATGGTTGGACTTGATGATCCCAAGGGTCTTTTCCAACCTGAATGATTCTATGATTTTAATGATGCATCTCCTACACAGCATCCTGCTTCATTCTCTCCAAGCTGATCGAACGTTTTGCTGACCAAGAAAACCCTGGCCAACAGGGTGTTTCAATTGATATAAGGCCTCTCAGAACACAGCTATCAAAAACATAACAAAGAACCAAGGGAAGTGTGCAGCAATGTATTAACAAATAAACTGGATACCAGAAAATGGCAGAGTCCAATCTCCATAATAAATATAAACCTAATGACATTGCTCATATGACTAACACTTAAAAGAAGTGCATCATTAGGAAGAAGAGATTAACTAACATCAAACCTTCAAAGCAGCTTTCCATTTTTCCACCTCATTTCTACATGCTCAAAGTGGTGTGCAGAGGTATATCTATTTAAAAAACTGCATACACTGGCAAGACATATAAATCAGACAGTTTGGCTGCCTGCATACTTCTCTCTTTAATTACATATATAATTGTTTTTAAACCAGAAATTAAAATGTTGGAATGTACCATGATTGCCTTTAACTGATGACTACCATCCCATCTAAATGGAAATATTTAGATTCAACATCCAGATATTTTTTTAATTAGCTTTTAAATGAAGTCACAGGCAAGCATGTCTGCCTTCTTCCATTTTCACTGCTGGTGTCAAGTTGAACTGGAAAGGCCAACCATTTCAATGAACTAAAATAAACGTAATTTTAAGGTCAAGTCACTTGTAACATTTCAGGCAGCAAATGTCATATGAAAAATAAAATTGAACCTGGGCTTGAGCAGAGATGAAAGGTTTGGCATTTCAAGGACTTCATTGTGTTTATCACTTTAAATTTGCAAATAAAACACTGGCACCACATGTATTAATATTTATTATACTAATAAAGCTTTCTGAAATTATATGTTTAAATACTGGAAGAATTTAATAAAAAAAATTACTTTTATAGGTGGGCTTATCCTAATTTTAAATGGTGACATCTCTGCAAGACCTGAAAACACTCAAAATTTCACATTGGCTTAGTGAGGCATCTCTGACCATGGTAAGACACCAGATGTTTCATAAGAAGGTCTAAATATGTTAACAGAGGGCAGAAGTGAAATCGCCTAACTCAGTCCACAGCATAAGAAAACAAGGACGTTGAAAAAGCGGGTTATTTCATTTTTTCTGAGACTACACATCAAAAGTGTAGTCTCACGCATCCCCAGCATGAGTAGTGTGACCCAAGTACTGGCCATCTATGGCTGACACTCTATGGCTATCAGATGTCTATAAGCAGAAAATGAATTTAGAATTAAACTTAAGACCCAGTAAGAACCACCTGTTATTTCATAAAAAAATACACCTGGTCAATTTGAAGGCAAACCCTTCTTCCTATTTCTAACAAGTATTATTATAAGAAGAAAAAAACCCAGAATTTAGTTCATTTCCTCCACCACTCCTCTTTACGTGCTTTCTTCCTAGTCCCAATTTGACCTGGATATATGTGATTTTTTATTTATATATACATTTTGAACTATGGCATTGCATTTGAACTGCATAGAGACCAAAGCAACAAAACGCCCCCCAAGACCTGTGTAGCCGATCTCTGTTGGCATATTTCACAAACTGATGTTCCGCACATGTAAAGATGCTGCAGATTTATGCTGTGCTGATCTGCAAGCAGAATTCTGCCCTTCATATATGAATGACAGCAAACGAAAATGAAAAGATTTTGAATAACATGCCCACACAAACACCACCCTCAGAGCTTCTGATAAGACATTTATGGCCAAAGGTCTCCTAATCCCAAATGTTTGATTTCTTTGCCAAACCACATACTTGCCAAAGTCTCATATAAAGGCACAAATCCTGCTCTTCTCAAAGGCGAAGGCATAGGGCAGGGAGCAGAGTGTGCAACACTGTACTGATGAAATAAAAAAAGGAATAGAAATCATATGCTAATAAGAGGAGGGAGGTTGCCAGGCAACCAGGGAGGGAGAGAAAGCTGTTTTTGATTTGAACTCTGTACTGTCAAAGGGTTAGCATAGCCAGAACAAACAGGACACATTCAATCCAGCTTGTCTGCAGCCACCAGGAATTTCAGCATTTCTCAACACTTTAAATAGAATTGTGCTCCAAACTCAGTGCCAGCTATGTTTGTGTTCCCTGGGTCATTTTACTTACACTGGCAAAATGGCACAGGATAGGTATTTTTTAAACGCATACATCTGAAAAGCAGGAGCACGTGCCTTTCGGTTGCACAAAGTGGCTTGTAGGATGGAGACAGCTGTGCAACTTGAGTCCAAGCAAATCCCAGTCCATCAGATACAGCCACACCTCTCTCGGCTGCACTGAAAACTGTGAAAGGTCTGCCCTGCTGCTAAAACCACACCCCTTCAAACACCTCTCAAAAGACTGCCCTGCACCACTGCATTCTTGCCACGTCTGATGGGCCAAATCCTGCCTTACGGATCTCAGCTTCCTATAGCAACATGTAGGTTTACTTTCTTAAAAAACATAACTCTAAGCAGAGGAAAGAAAAAAAATTCAAGTCCCATCAACAGCATAAAATCATCATGAAATCTATTTACATAACAAAAAGGAAAAAGAATTTCAGTTCCTTCTTGTTTTCAGGGTGGTTAGCTGCAGTGACAACTGTTGTTAAGTCTCATAGCAGCCCGCCTTTCTCATAAATCCCAGCCATGAGAAAAGGTGGGAGTAGCAGATCTTATTTTAAAGACCTTCTTACAAAAAGAGTAACATTTTTAAAATGTGGAAAAAAATTGGAAGTTAAGAGCAGGGTGGAGGCTTTTTTCTAATACCGTGATTTTGGATGACCTGACTGAATTTCAGTGCCACGATTTAGCAAACTATCAGCAGTGGCAGCAAGACCATACATAACTTTTGAGCATCAACAGGATTTGCATACATAACATGAAAAGATAAAATGTTTCATACAGAAGACTTCCCTTTCTACTTGCCAGACCAGATTTTAATATGATGAGTAAATCATATTGTTCAATTTTCCAAGACAGACATGATAATTGTGGTCTATCATCTTCCACAAGGTCTTAGTAATCATGTTATAATTGCTGTTCCACTCAGCTTAGAGTTTACTACAATAAAACCACTAAAACAATGAAAGAGCTTGAGAAACTCATTAGCAACAATAGCTAAACAGGAAGTTTTGTTTCCTCACTGATTGCTTGTCAAATGACCCTAGGAAGACACAGCCATTAATCCAGAACAGCCATCTGATCATCACGGCAAGCTATAAAGCAATAACTTTAAAAAATTCTACATATTAAAGCTTTGTTACAGAACTTCAAACAACTAGCAAGTATGTACAACAGAGTGAGACACTGTAATAATTGGGGCTTTTTAAAATAAAAGTTTGGCCTAGATCAAAGAAAGCTAGCTTCGGCTATTTATTCACATAACCTTTGCCTAACAGTTTTGTGAGCCTCGCTGACTAGTTGGATTCCCTGCTATCTTATTGAAGGTTTCCTGTGGTTTTACACTATTTTTTATTTTTTCAGTCCTTGCCCTGCTTCCCCCTTTAGAAGGCATCAAGCTTAGCTCTCAGGTGTACCTTCAAGACACTGCCTTTGCTACCTTCAGCCTTTCATTGTTCTAATCCATTTGTATTAGGAGAAGAATAAACCTGACAAACAAAACTTGCTTACCTTGCTGTCATAGCCCATGCTTTGTAACACCCACTAAGCATATATCCCAGGGAAAGAAGAACCACCACTGCTATCAAAGCTGTTACTTCAAGCAGGGTGGAAACTGCAGGTTGTACAGTAAAACTTCCTTTAGGCTTAAGGGCATGTCCCAGGTGACCCTTGCACGCAGCAGGGAGAATGGCACAAGAAGTTCTGTTCCCCCATCTACCCGACCCTGGAACCAGCTGCAGCCCTTGAGGTTCAGGTGTGCTGACTGCATCCTTGGTGATCTGCTCAAACAAGCTATAACCTCATTCCACCTTAATTAGCAGCCTTCAGAGAGCAGTGTGTATCTTGCTGCTGAAGAAACTCAAAATCAACACGCACATGCCTGCTGTGCACCAAGGAACTCCTGGAGCCTCCTGTGTCCTAAGATCAGCACCTTAATGCAGTCTGGCCCACAAGAAACACTCCTCTTCACCCTAAAGTTAATGTAGTTTGTAAAGCTTTTGTCCACAATAGGCAACAGCAACTTACTTATATCTATGGATTACACCACCACAGAAAAAAGAGTACAGTGCATGAAAAGCATAGCAAATGTTAGCTTTCTAAAGTAACACCAAATAAAGCTACATGGATTAATTTTATAATAACTTTTCAAACAAAAAGATGAGATATGATTCTATGTTTTATAAGCCAACTATACTCTCTAAAGCTAAACAAAAAGCAAGTTTGTCATAGTTACAGTAACGATGTTCATTATATTATACGTGAAAGTGCCACAGATCTACCCTGGTAATTCTCAGGCAATTCCCAGATTGCTATTTCACAACATGGATCTAGCCCTTCACACCTTTCATTTTATTCCCACAAATCAGTGCTAACATCTGGAAACAGCTGTGACATTACGCTAGGTACCCAGCTGCTGGCCCAGCAAGGAATTACCTATTCATCAACACCCAACTCCCCTTTAAACAGATGCAACAGAAGATTCAGAAGGAAGGTTAGATCAGTGAAATGCCAACATACTCTCTATCTACTGGAAGAACGGTAATGCCATTTCATAGTAAGGTATGTTTTGGGGTGGGTGTTAATTTTTTGTCAACGTTTTAGGTTTGTGACAACAGTGTGGCAAAGCATCTCTGCTCTGATAAGAAGCCCTTACCAAGGAAGGCTGGGAGTCCTACTTTCACTACCTGTAGACTGAATGGCAAAGAGCTAGAAATCATCCACCACCCAAACATCACCAAATGAGATGACTAGAGGGACTGCAGAGAAAGACTGAGCTGCAGTCAGGAAAACACAGTATGCAGAGAACAGTATTAAGTAATGTCATTCAAGGTTGTGTCATTCTGCATGAGCTCAAGAAACTGAGTTAAGATTCTACTCAGCACTTCACAGTTTTGCCATTCATTAATTTCTGAGTACTTGATCTGACAACTTCAATTCTTTAAAGAACCCTGAAGTTTCCAATAGATGCAATTATATATGGTTTATACACAATGATAGGAGTCAACTTAAAAAAAAAAAAAAAGGAAGACTTTCTGTCCCAGAGTATCATTGGGAAAGGTATGTATGAAGTCTATAAACACTACCTGGAGTTTACATGTACATTTAACATACAGTTTCACATTATAAGTTAGAAAAGGAATGCTGTCCTCATACTGTAGATTTCAAAATTTCTTATAAAGATGTAGAGATGCAATATATAAAAAGCCAAGACAAGTCTTTGCATCATACATCTCAGGTAGGTACTTTCATCATCACTATTTTGAAATGGGCTTTCTTTCCTTTTGCTTAGAGTTTTTGCACCCAAGGACATTCTAACAGATTTGACCAGATTCCACCTCCCTCTCTCAAAAAAGAAAAAAAGGGGAAAAAAAAATGCAGATTTGGGTTTTGTGGGGTTTGCAGTTGTTTCAAGCTTTCTTTGGTTTGGGTTTGGGGAGGTTTTTAATTTGTTTCTTTGGGGTTTTTTGTTAAGGAGGTTGTTGGGGTTTTTTTTTTAACACTAACATTCTTTGGAGAATACCCTATATTTTAATCACAACGCTCCTAGTCTTCCACAATTTGGAAAGCAGACTTTTAAAACAAGATTATGTAATTTCTTCATCTTCTTTAGTTCGGCCAAAAGATTTCAGGGACAGGATGCCCAGGAGCTGAAGCTGCTGGCTAAGCCAACCAAGGGAGATAAGATTCCTCAGGGACAGCTTCCTGGAATTTTTTTTTATTTAATAACTGGAAGGATTTACTGTGATTTTAGCTAGTTCTAGTGCAGATTCTTGGCTCCTCTTTAACCAGTTACCTCAGTCTTTTTATCTGGCCTTAACTATTGATAAAGTAGTACCAAGACTCCAAAGGTCACATTTAATATTTCAATTACATGGACTATGTTATGTGAGATGCTAACCATTGAGATAAGTTTAATGAAATAATTTGCTCAGTTTTTATACTGTAGCCAAGAAAGTCATCAAAACATTCAAATTATGCTGCCAGTGCTCATGCTGATAGACTTCCCTCAAATATTCTCAGAAATGTGGCTGTTATGTATGATATAGGCTTAGCTAACATGCACTTTTCCTACCTCAAAGAAAAAAGATAAAGTACCTTTTTATTTAAAATACACTACTATTTTTCCCCCCCCCAAAAAAAGTCCCATGCAGGGGAAAAAAAAAACCAACCCTCATAGTGCTGCAATTACACTATTGGTAATTATTGATATATTCATCTGGGAGACAAATCACACAGTGACTAAATTTATTCAAACAGATGGGGAAAGGACAATGCGTTTGGTTAGAAGTAGACTGCCTTGATTTTCCTTGCTAATTTAAATGGGTGCTGAAAAGGGAAACACAGGAAGATACTGACCAAAGTTTCTATTTCCAATCCGAAAGCAAAACAAACACTAGTCTTTTTCAAAAACTATCAGTTGGTCTCCTAGATCATGTAGTGCTGTATACCATTACCAACACATGATCTTACAAAAATATATTGTTCTTTGCATCTGTTCCACGTTTCTAGAAATGCAAAACAGTGTAATGCCAGAAATATTTTACATTACTAAAATTTTAGTAAAGTACTCAAAACCTGTACTTCTAAAATCAAACTTTTCTAAGAGAAAAACAAACTTCAACACTTGAAGAAAAATCCCAGATTGGCTGCTCTGAAAACACTGAGCTGGTAAAAAACCAACAGTACTGATTTCATACCACACTGTCTCCCTAACTGCCAAGAAGGCTTCTAAAACAGTTTGGTTTTCCCTGTTTCAGTTTTGTCAGAGTATCTGTAAGAGCGCTTCTGGACATTAGTCACGGTTTCAGCAGCAGCTCAGTTAGGAAGTGGACTGGACACAAAAACTCAGCATGAGAATTGATGATAAAATTCAGTCACAACTGGCCTAGAGGTGTATTCAAGCCGCTGCAGTGCACGTTTATGTATTATGTACAGTTGGGCCCTCAATAAGCTGCAATAGCCCACCCTAAACCTAGTATTTTAACCTAACATTTTCATCTTTGAGGCATATCACAGCAAAAAGTCAGGCTGGAACAAGACTGTCAAATTACATGTTGTTTTACCGTCACTTTGTTTTTACCAGACTCTAAAAGATCTAAAGCTTAAAGACACGTGGAAGGCCCTGTGAAGGGTGGAGAAACACTACCTTGAGTCCCAACCACGCACCTTGGCCAACATCAGCATGAGTTGACCACACGTGACGCTGCACTAGCCTTGGTCTCACTCCACCTCACCTCCACCTTGCACCAACCAGGCCACGTCCAAACCCTACTTTCAAGCTCTCAGTCCAACCTGCAGCAAGGAATGTCAACGCAAAAACATTTAAGTGCCACCAGCACTGGAAACCACTTGCAGCAAGGGTGCTACTCCTGCCACCCTGCTCAGCATTCCACACAACTGTTTTACTGCCAGGAGACATGGTGAGGTACGTCTGCTCAGCTTGGCCCGTAGAGGGACAGTGAAGCACTGAGGGCTCGCACACCTCCAGTGGCCCACAGGCAGCTTCGGGCCACTGAGGCCAAGGCCCTAAGGCGCTGTGAGAGGGACCGGCCCGGCAGCTTGAAGCCTATGAGGCCGCCCGGGGCCACCTCAGCCCAAAGCCCCCGAGCAGCGTTACCCGGCTGGAACCCTGCCAGAGCCGGGCGGAAGATTGGGCTCGCCCAGCCCCAGCCCCCGACTTTAGCCGGCGAGGAGTGACAGGAGGCGGCGAGAAGGGGAAGCGCAGGGCGCCGCCCCCTCACACCCCACACGCCCCCATACACCCCCACACACCCCTCGGTCGCGGGGCGAGGGAGGGGAACGCGGTGGCTATCTCCGGCCACCGCCCCGGCGGACACCCCCGACAAGGGCTGCCGCTCGCCGGGCAGAGGGCTAACCCCCGGGGCTGGCTCTGGCCGGCACCACCGGGGC
>JAOXNO010000004.1:14130191-14186828 GCA_028565335.1 Limnodromus scolopaceus | reverse complement strand
GCCGCGCCTGGCACCGCAGGCCGCGCAAGCAGGCGGGGACCGGGTCCGTCGGGGGCGCTCCCGGCTCCGCACCCCCCGCCGCGGGAGCAAAGCACAGAGCAGAGCGCACGGGCGGGGGTCGGGGGGGCTGCGGTGGGTGTGAGACGGGGCCTGCTGTCCGGGGGGCTCCCAGGAGCACCTGGAGCTCTGGGCCCAGGCAGGCCGGGGAAGGGAGGTGTGCGGGATCACCGACACCTTCCTTACCCATGGCAGGGTGGGAGGGGATGTGGGGCTGCCCCAGCGTCTTCGTCACCGTGTTGTGACAGCAGGACGGGTTGTCAGCCCTCAGAAATAGCTGCACCGGGAGACACCACCAGCAGGCTCCTGGCAGGGTCTTCGCAGGTGGGGCACGGGGTCTAGCCTCTGCATGCAGGGTCTTCAGCCATGTGAGAAGAAAGCAACACATAGTGTCTGGCTACCTGCCCCTGCTCAAGTCCATCCCTGCACTCCCACCCTCGACAGCGAGCACAAAGCGTTCCACGTTCAATGCTACCTTGAACTGGTTTCAGCTCTGTCACTTAAGAGCAGGGAAGGATTACCTGGAAATGTCCAAGAGCATCTCAAGTGCTAGGCTGGGGGGATTATCAGGGAATTGAAGAGACTCAGTAAATGGAGGAGCCTAAAAACAAAACATACGTGGTACAATGTGAGATACATTGTGGCTGACTACTACTTTTTCCAGAATAAAACCAAGATGTTCTAGCTTGGTGATGTTCTGGCTGTTACATGGGAACATTGGATTTGTGTGGCCCAAGAGTCAAGCTCGCTGGCTGTCTCCAGCATGATACTCAGTTCACAAACTGATCAAGATCCATTTAAACAGCACTTACTTTCTCTGGCCCTACTGTTCCCCTTGGAAAGCTGTTCCAGAATCTCATAACTCAGCTTCTTAAGATTTCCAGCCTACATTTATTAGGGGCCCGTTTATATCCATTTGTTCAGATGCCAATTTTGTCCTTGAACTTAATTAGTTCTGATATTTACTCCCCTCACAGTGTACTAATATTCCTTCTCATAATTTCTTTTGTTTAAATCAAGCTTTTCAGTCTTGTCTCATAAGATAGAATCTTCATTCCCCTGATTATCCCCATATCCTAGCAACTTATGAAAACTGGGTTGTGACCAACACCCAGAAATTACGGTTTTCAAAAAGGTTCATTATTCTATCCATTTTCAGTTTGACCAAGACACGAGTAGGGAGAATGATTAGCATAAGGTCAGACAAACCACAATTCTCCTGACTTCAAGTTCCTTCGCAATCTATCAGGGACATGAGTTCTGAAAGGCTTGTGGTTTATAACTTGGCATTACATCAATGCACATTTATATACCTATATATCATCTTCTTGAGGGGAAGAATGGCCTTGTAGTTAAGAGGGTACATTAGAAATCTGGAGATTTTGCTTTGAACACCAGGTCTGCCGTAGGCAACAGAAGTAACTTTGGTGAGTCCTTTTTTCTTTTGCCACATTTCACCAATTTTAAAACGGGCAGTAATACTCCTCACCTCATTTTTCTTCCCATATACCCACTTGCATCATATGCTCTCAGACCAAGTGCCTCCTTTCTGGTTCTTCTGGTGCCTGGCACTCTGAAGTCCAAATGCATCTGGGTATCTTCAGCTGACAGTTAAAAATAGCCTCTTCTTTTACAAAATCTGCTTTAAGGATCTAACCTAAAAGCTGTCAGTCAGTAAACACAGTAGGAACAGGAATTCCTGAGACCTGCAGCCCATTGATTATGTTAAAAACATTCTCTGTTACTAAACTAAACCCAGTTTAGTAGGGCCAGCAGTAAAGTCAGAGACATTTAACAGCAATGCTGCATCCCGACTTCTGGTTTTCATGTCTTTGCCTGGTTGAAGACCAAGTCAAAGCTTTATTGTTTAAACACGTGAACAATTTAGCAACTTTTCTTCACCAGTTTTTACTTCAGATGTCCATTTTTGAACAGCTAATACAGCACAGAAACTGGACTAAAACTGCAAGCCCCGGCAGCCCCATAGCTAGACTGGTCCTGGTAATAACAAATACTATCATTGCCCTTCCTCAGCAATCTGAGTGCGGAGGGTTGGGAGTGAGCGCAGAAATAGAGAGCACTCTGTTGAGCTGAGGTGAAGCAACAATATTTATGGGAGTAATTATCACAGAGAAAAACTGGAAAAATATGATTACAGCAAATTGTAACTCTCTCAGATATGTTCTTCGTTGTTAGAAATAGCTCAGCTGAGACCAAACCAATAAGAACAACAGACTGGGAGTGTCAGACACCAATTCTCCGGAGGCTGATACCATCAGACCCTCTGAGCAGAACAGGATCCAACTTCAGCATATTAGAGAGCTGGGTGTCAGCAGCCTGTGCTTCTTCCTGGACATTCTTCTCATGTGGAAACAACCTAATAAAATGAGAGCTGCTGGGCTCCCTGCTGGAAAAGATGACCAGGAGGTGTTGCCCTAAAGACCACTGGTAGGAGAGGTAGCCATCTCTCAGAGACAGGCAATTCCCCTACATTTTTCTATCAGCAGTTGTAGCCAAGAAGAGCCATGAAGCAGCTGACAAAAGATACTCTAGTTTCAGAGCATGACTGTGTGGATGCAGTAGGATGACGTGACCATGGTCGACACCCATCACTGCATCGGTGCTGCCCTCCCATTTGATACTGTTGTTCCTCTTGGCTTCAGATGCTTTGTTTGTCAAATGTGTGATGGGTTCTGCTGAAGGAACCACAGCAGCATGAGGCCATAAGCTATAATGGGGTGTTTAGTCTCAGGATCTTAAAGGAAACGAAAAGGAACTGTAGCCTCTGGAAGCTTGGGGGTGTGTGTGTGGAAGGAGAGGCTATAGCTAGGAAAAGCAAGACTCAAAGACACGATTGCTTTGGCAGCAGTTGTTTGCCTTACATGCAGAGGGGTCTGAACAGGACTTGTGCAGACAGGTTTTACACCTTCATATTTATGTGATATATTGGCTTGACGCAAGGCTTCTGCACCAGGGTGAGTGTTGTGTCTGAGTCAATTATATTTGAGGAGGGATTTTCACCACACTTCCATGAGACAATATTTTTCCTGTATCATGCAGCTAAAATCTTGCAACTGATGTTCAGAAATTTTTAGAAGCAATAACCAGTATTGTGTAAAGTTTAAAACATTGCTTAATAAAGTAGTGGACTGTTCTCATTTAAATGTACCTACCCCATGGATCAGATGCATCAAAGAAGTTCTTCAGGCAGCTTGAGAGCTCTGTAGGTGTTGTTGCTGCTCTCAAACAGTCTGTGAGAAGAATTATAAATGGTATTTACCTTTTAATTAAACAAAACATCTTGCAAATGAAACACATGCTCTTGCACATCAAAATTTAGTTACCATCCATTTTTATTGTGCATCCTATGGCTCTCTGACAAGCTATTGAGTACGCAGCCAAATCTGAACACACGTTGCTGGTTCCCTTTTCTCTTACATTTTGTGCATCACATGTTAGATTTTATCACACCTGAGGAGGAAAAAAAAAGCATTCTGTAATTGACTGCTAGTACGTAACCAGATCTCCTGCTTAATATTCTTGTTGCTTAAAAAAACCTCCCAAAATATATTGGTGTGTCCTGGCATTGGCAGAGAAGCAGTTTTGGACACTTGTGTGACATACATCTTATTATCTTACGTAGAAAATTTGACAGTGAATGACAGAACACCTTAGAGGGATTTAAGAAGATGATAAAGGCAACAGCTTTCACATGAATACATGAGTCTAGTTCCTAACAGTTACAAGCTTTTTTCACATGCATCCTTGTAATTTGACATTTATAATTCATTGTAGTGCTGAATCTCTGTCATTTTCCCACTGTCAGGGTCTCTATACGTGGATGTACATGTCCTTTCTAATTAGTATATGTATTTGAACATTTAATCTCATCTTTTCTTCATCTTATTATGGAGTTACACATTGATCTGTTCTGTATCAACAAATGCTTTTCCTAAAACATACATAGTTTTATGTGTCTCCTCTCTCTAAACAGATGCCTGTATCTTCTCTTTCTTTTTTTTTTTTTTGCCATGAAACCCTTTTAACCTAAACACAAGCATTAATTCACAATGGATTTAATAATAGGTAAAAATAAATGTCCTGCAGAGAAACATTAACCCTTGAGATTATATTTTTATATACAGACACACACTCTGCATCTTATATTATGCATAGCATCTTTCTCATAGGGAACACCAAAGACCTTTTCAGAGGTATTGATGCCTTTGCAACACTGATAAACATTAGACCTATTTTATCGTTGGGGGAACAGTACAGAAACATTGCAGAACTTGCTCAAGGTAAACTAAGCAAACAGCAAGACAGCTGCAGAGCGAACCCTGAGGTCTCAGCACCTGACCTGAAGCCCACTGGAAAACACAATCAATATGAAAAGCAAGTTGCATTTGCAGGCCCCAGTTCCAGGGCTGACCTTTCACTGCTCGCTCATCATTTTGCATCAGCAACCGGGGGTGGTGCCATGCCATCACCTGATATTCCTGTTTATTAGTTAACTTAGTTGAGATTTGATTCAACGGAAATGAAGGCCTTTCAGTGTAGTGTTGAAACAGGCAACAAAGGACACATTTATTCCAAACATTTTAAATATTATGGCTTCATATTTGAAATAGGAGATATCAAAGGGTTTGTACTGCTTAAAATACTGACTAAAAAAGAATAAAGTGGTTGCTATTTGTGCAGTAGAATTAAAATATTCCCTCTACTGGTATTTTAAAAAAAGAAAAAAGATATCTTAGGGATGAATTCAAAGCAAACTTTTCACAACTTTCAGCTGATTAGGGATAAATGTATTAATACAAATACTGACAGCCATTTTATGTACTCATAATGTAACTTGCGGTTTTGACAGATACCAGGTTTACTTTGAGAGAAAACAAAACCCAGTAGCAGTATAGAAAAACTCACCCATACAGTTTATAAGAATGTACTATGGTGATAAAGAATAGGTTAAAGAAAAAGAGAGAACGCAGATGGATATCAGTCTGTTGTTCATACTGTTCAGTGGAAGAGCAGGGATTGTCACAGGCAACTAGCTCTGTGCCGACACTCTCAACTTAGGAACAGGGGGCAGATCCTGCACTGCTTTCTTCAAAGATTTCCTGGTTTAGTCACACAGTGTTTTCAATGGGGATGAAAATCTGCTCAGGCCAATAACTTTCACAAATATTGATCTTTACTTCTGCTGATGTGTAAAGCAGACCTGGGCAATAGAAGACAAGTTTTGTTTAGGGTTTGTTTGGGTTTTTTTCCTTGAGTCTAATTATTGATCTGCAAAGTTTCACTTGGTTTACACAAGATTAATGCAAGAAATGGAAGAAACCAAGCTTTTTTTTCAGAGCTCTCTGGTCTGAGAAACTTTTTCAAATTACCTTGATGGTGCTGGATGAAGGTTTACCTCTTTATTATATTGTTTCAAATATCTTCTAAAATATAGCCATAGTGGAATCATAGAATAGTTTATGTTGGAAGCAACCTTAAAGATCATCTAGTTCCAACCCCCCTGCCATGGGCAGGGACACCTCCCACTAGAGCAGGTTGCTCAAAGCCCCATCCAGCCTGGTCTTTAACACTTCCAGGGGTGGGGCATCCACACCTTCTCTGGGCAACCTGTTCCAGTGCCTCACCACCCTCACTGTAAAGAATTTCTTCCTAGTATCTAATTTAAATCTGCCCTCTTTCAGTTTAAAACTGTTACCCCTCATTCTATTGCTACACTCACTGATAAAGAGACCCTCCTTGTCATTCCTGTAGGCTCACTAAAAGGTCGCAATAAGATCTCCCCAGATAATTCTCTTCCCCAGGCTGAACAACCCCAGCTCTCTCAGCCTGTCTTCATAGGAGAGGTGCTCCAGCCCTCTCGTCTTCATGGCCCTCCTCTGGACTCACTCCAACAGGTCCACATCCTTCTTATGTTAGGGTCTCCAAAGCTATTCACCTGAATAGGTGCTATAGCAAAAAAATTAATCTGGTGAAAAGATGCCCTGGAAAACAAATAGCATCAGATGGCATCCAAACGTTCCTAAACACAAAATGGAAGGCAAGAGACTAATTTATACATTTAAAGTAAAAAGAAAAATATATGCATCATATTTTATATTTATATTCTCATTATACTTTTTTCTTCATCTTTAAGAACCTCAATAGAAATCCCTTCTCTCTTAATTTCTGACTTGGGAGAAATTCCTATTCAGCTAGTGAGGATTTTCAGTAAGTAGAAAATGATTAAGGATTTTAGAATACATTGCCTGGGTCAGAGGTGTCTTTGGAAACAAGACAAGTCTGTGAATTTTCAAGATTTTTTTTCCATGGCAGCTGAGTACAAGTTGGAGGGTTTCCAAACTCAGGCAGAACAATGCATTGCCATGGCCGTACTCACAGAAAGCCACGGCACAGCCTTGAGGAAACAGCCAGAGAGACTACAGCTTCATTGTAAAAGTCTGAATAGCATAACAAGTAGGGTAAAAAGTTCTTAAATGTGAAATGTAGTTTTTCTTTAAAGATAATATGAGAGTTCACTCTATCCAAGTCCTTGTTTTGCTGCCTTTTTTGTTTGGTCAAGTGAACTATTGCTGTTTCTGAGATCTGGGAGTGTGCATCTCCACTTCCAGCATCCTTAAACGCTGAGTTCTTCCAGCATTTAGTAAACCTCAGTCAGACCACGCAACAAAATTACTTCTCACCTTCTGCTTTATTGCAGAGGATCCGTGATTTGCCTGAAGGCAGGCAGACTGCCCCCCCGGGGATCAAATAGGCTTCTCAGAGCAGGTGTCTTGGCTTAGGTCTGCAGTGAAATGAAGTACGCTTTGTACTTGTGCACATTTACATACAGTATATGAGGAGTGCTGCAAGAGAAGTTCACAAGTACGGGCATATGTATCATTCTCTTTGATATAAATCTCCTATTTTCTGATCCCATTACTTCAGATCAGCTCTAAGTCTTATATCTAAACAGTCAGTCCAAAGGGAAAGTCCCTATTTACAGGCTGGATTAAGAGCTTTAACAAAAGGCAAAAGTCAGAAAGCCATTCATTTACTATATAAGAAAAAGAACTTCTTTGTATTTTATCACTTGCCAGCATCTTCCAAATCTTTTCCTTTACTTTTCTTCCCCTCCAAACAGAAAGTAGAATGGGAAGTTCCCATTTCACAGCATGGATCAAGAAAAGAAAAAAAAGCATATTGTGCAACTTTCTTTTTTTGCCTCTAATGGGTTTACTTTTGCTTCACCCCTCAGGGCTCCTGGAAGCATATGTGTTCAGCTGAAATGCTGCGCTGCTGCTTTGTTAGACCTTTTCCCAAGACTTTTCTTAAGAAGTGGGTATTTGGAGGAGAGCAAGACTGGAAGGCCGGGGGAAGATGCACCAACCACCAGTGGAGGGGGGCAGGCAGTGGGCAAAGAAATATTTTTCCCAGCAGGAGCTGCAGCAAGGGAGAACCAAGCAGATAAGGGCCTCCCAGAAACAAGCTCTGCAAGTCCCCAAAGATTCAGCAAGAGAGGGGTGAAAAAGGATTGCTCCGTCTTGGGCTATATATTGGCGAGGGTGTGTGTGGGGACCAGGACACAGGCAGAGCAGACATAGGAAACAATTAAGAGTTGAGGGTAATCAAAACTTTCAATTTTTGAGATATCAGAATGCTTGCTTTGATTTTTTTAATCTATTTGTTTACTATAACACTTGTTGAAACAAAATCCTTCATTTCAAAATGGCTGAAAAGGAGCATTTTGACTATTCATAGTTATTCATAACAGTAAAAAGCAGAAATAAGCTTTCTCCTACAAAAGCTGTGCTAAAAAAAAGTAAATGGTAAGTAGAGATGAACTTTTACAAAAAGTTTCCCAATGATACACATGAATGATGGAAAACAGGAGACAGGCAAAACAGAATGGAGGCAGAGACAAAGCATTACTTCACAAATCTTTACTCAGACCCCCAGTCTGACTCAGATTTGCAAGATTTGGCTCAGGTAAGCTTATGAAATTAAAACCCTCATTAAACTTCAGCCATTGCAGTTTGCCACAAGCCAGCACGCAGTTTAGCGAGCCCTTGCTTACACCAGGGGCTCCAGCTTCAGGTCCGAGGCACTTCGTGGGCATCACACCCTTTTGCTGGCACAGCCCTGGCTGGCCCCATAACCCCCACAAGCCCTTGGCTTTTGCACATACTTGCTGTGTCTCTTTACAGCTGGGTTTCATGGCTCTTCTCATCAATCCCAGTGCTTTTCTTCACCTTCTGGTAAAAATCCCCTGCTCCAAACTCCACCTTGGCAGGCAAGCATGGTCTGACTCATTTCCTGGCCTAATGGCTTCTTTAGTACGTATATTAACCCAAATCACCTGTGTAGGAGCCACCCAGGGTGAATGATCCCTCATTACCTCTGGTGTGGGAGATGGATAACACAATCCTGACAGCTCAGGGTGGGTTTCATCTATACAGACACTTTCATGATAAAACAATTAATCATGTCAAACAGCATTTTTCATTAGCACGTCCGTGTGGGCAGGATATTTTTAATAGCATTCATTTCTCATGGGTGCCTGTTTGGTTCATCCTACTTACATTCTCGTGATTAACTGAATTACCAATTTCAGAGAGTGGAGGGAATTTCTTCCACATTTTCCCCATTTTTTCTCAATTCATGACAACATTGGCAGGGATTCTTGAGGCATTTTTTTTCTTATCTGTTATGTGGCACTCCAGCAAATTTTATTTAAGAGAATCCCTGCCCTAGTGGGAGCCTAGCACATGGATTCTGACCTTGTTGCCACCTAATCTCTTTTAATGGCTCATTATTGTTGTGGCATTTGGTCTCTTGCTCTTTATCTCATTAGCTAGGGGGCTCAGTGCTATATTGGAAGGCCTGTGGTATGTGGTGTTGTGTAGAGCAGATATTCAGTAGACAAACACTCTTGACTACAGCAGCAGGGATGTGGCTTCAAAGGCTCAGCTGTTCTCTTCCCATGTGAGATCCACAAGGACCTCTCCCATCTTCCAGTACAACTAACACAACACCTCTTGCTTGTTCCAGTAGGAGCTATACCAGGCCAAATGAAAGCATCTCTTCCCTTCTGCTTTCCTCCATTCAAGCATGAAGAGCTACATGACCAATGTTAGCTCCTTCTGCGGAAACAATAACAGAAATCCTTCATCTTACTGTACTTTACCCCTCAATGCAAGTTCCACTAATATGTCAGATGGCTTCTCTTTTGCCTTTCTTAAAAGTCTCTTGCCTTTCTGCAAAACAAGAGGACTCATTAGTGATCTTAAGTGGTCATAGGTAGTGCAAAAGAAGGTAGTGCATTCTACATCAAATCAACATTATAGTGAGAGATGAATAAAATCTACCCAACAGATATTTTATTGTGGAAATTATTGAAATTCATAGCTTAGAGGTGTGAATGCTTCTTTAAGAAAGGTACTTATGTTATCCCCAAAATAGCACCAGTACCATGTGATGTTCCAGTTGCTATGGTTACCACAAATTTGTTATTTAATAGCAAAGAAAATAGATGCACAAAACATGCTAATTATAACTGGTACAAATTTTTCTAAATGTTTTATATGAATATGCATGCATGTTTTATGCATAAGGAATAGGAATGCCCTTTTTCAAATAATTCTTCAAGTTTTTACAAGCATTTTAGCAAGTGGCGGGGAAGTACATTGTGTGGCTCTCAGTAACAGAGAGGAAGGAGACTGAAAGATTGAAGATGGGCACTTTGTCTAAACCAATGCAGTTTTCTATTCAAATAGCAAGAAAATCCTGGAAACCCAAGATGTTTAAATTTGTCAAACTCTTGTACTTTCCCGACTACATTTACTTTGTTTCTTCTTCTTCTCCTCCTCCTTGCTTTGTTGAAAGGGTTCCCTCTCTGAATTGAAGTCTCTCAGAAACAATTGCAGGACCATTTGAAGTGGTCTGTTATGAAACTGTAATGTTAATATACACCAAATACAGAAACTGAAGTGCTCCAGTCACGGTCAGACTCGAAGCTGCTTGAGACAACTACAGCCTCCCTTTGCCCGGAGCCCCAGGGCTGTGGTGCGTGCAGGGTGGTGTGCTGGCTCAACAGGCTGGTCCTGGATGCTCCTGCTCCCACCGGCTGACTGCGGGCTGCCAGAGGCCTGAGTGTGCCCCACCGGTGTTTTGGGAAAAGCACTGTCTCCTGATGCAGGGTCCTGGGGGCATCCACAGGCTGGGGACTCAGGTAACACTGTGCAGAAGCGCAGTCTGTCAGCGCAGCATGGAAAGATGCTGCTGTTGGACTTGTGCGTATTGCGAGGAGAAATATATAGGGCTGGCTCTGGACATGCAGAGGAGGGATGCATCCCTGCTGGAAGGGATACGTATGAGAACAGGTTATATATTTCTTATATTTCCCCTTTCCTTTCTGATCTCCACCAGACATTACCAGAGATAAGTCTGGGGGACACAGTGCAGTACTTTTAAGTGCTGGAGCTGTAAAACTTGGCAGGGTCCTGGGGAGGAGCAGAAGAAATCTCATTCCTTTCCTCAGCCTCCCTGTGGCTACTGCGAAAAGGCTCTCAAGCCTAAATGAAACAAAGACACGACTGCGAGTTGTGGGGAGAGAGCAACTGGCTCACGGCTGGTGCAGGAGAGCTGCAGAGCACTGGTGCTGGCGGCAGCGTGGTGTGCGGAGCCAGCCACAGCTTGGGGTGCAGCCGGTCAGTGTCTCACCGCTCGGTGCCGGGCAACCCCGGCCGCTCCTGGCTACTGATCCGGATTCCCACCTCTTCCAGGCGAGAGGAGGACGATGCACGTGCCTCTGGGGCAGCCGTATCATATGGCGGACTCTACCGCACTCAGGGGTCATTGCTGAAAATGTCACCACTGTCACTTGAAATCAAGCCCTCTCTTCTCATAGGAGCTTTTATCTCTTCCCTTATGAGGATGCAACGGCCGCAGGCAGAATTAAAGTCGTCTGCACGTGTTTCGCTGCCAAATGGCTGTACTTAATGACATGGATACTGAAGGCACTTACTGATGCTGCTGGTTTTTCCCTTTCACACCCGGAGCACACGCTAGCCGGCTGCTGTATTTCAGATGTTGCGGCGTGTCAGTGATACCGACTGAAAAAACCTTCTCTGTAGCTTGCTGTCACGCCATGATTGATATCAGCTGTAACAAGATAAAATGTTATGGCACCGTAATTCTGCTTGATGCAAGGTAGTCTTTGATCTTTACCATTTTGCAAAGATTATAATATACACTTAGTTTGATAAATAATACCCTTTCACCAGAGTCACAGAAAGTGGAAGGAAAATTGGCAACTAAACTTTTGAAACTTCTCTGGTGAAGATGTTGACGTTTTTAAAGCAAAAGGCTAAACAATAGGAAAAAAGTCCTGCTCGCCTACTTATAAGTAGATATAAATAATAAAAACATACTAGATCACCAGCCCTTTTCGGCTGGTTCCTGTGTGTGCCTGTGCATCACACCAGCAGCAGGGTGGTCGGCTCCTGGCAGAGCATTGCAGCCGTGGCAGCAGTGAGGGGGCCAGAGGGTGCTGGGGAGGCCGTAACCCCCAGCCTCACACAGAAGCGGAGGGGAATTCACTCTGGATTTTACTTCATCTCTAAATCAGGCAGTTGTAGAGAAATTCACCCAGAGAAATTCAGAGCTATGGGATCCACGCATGTAAGAGCGCTCACTCGGCTGGCTGTGGAATTGGACAGGGACGGAGGCTTGGCTCTTCCAGCCCCCCCAGGACAAACAGAGAGCATGTGACAACCCCAACACATTTTCTTCAACTTACTACTTGAGGTGATCTGGGATTTAAGTTTCCAGGCGCCTATCTAAATGTGCTCAGAGTGGCCTAAAACTGAAATTTTATTGGTTTTGTTCTGCTTTTTAATTTGAATGGTTATTCAATTTGTGGTAAAAATGAGCAAACCCCAGCACTGTAGCCATGAGAAAGTGTCTTCATCAGGTAATCATTTATTAAAACATTTTAACCAGCTGGTATAAATATGATTGTCATCAGAAAATGACAGGCAAATATGTGCTCCCATCTGCACTATTGAGTCAGGGAACAGTCTACTTCAGAAGTTTTTATTACGGTTGTTGCACTTCCACACACAGTGAAGTGCACCTGAGCACAACCCACCTCCCTTGCGGAGGCTTGGGATGGGAGTGGCATCCCGAAAGGGGGGACGCAGCCCCATGCTCTGCTGTGCTGCGTGGCTTTGCACAGCTCTGGGCTGCTCAGCAGGGACCATGGCTCTCTCCTGCAGCTCGGGAGGCAGCGTGGCTTTATTTCACCCGCAGCTGGATGGCCTGTTTACAACTGAGCTCAGGTTTCCGGCAGGGGTTTGCCAGTGCCGTCTCGAGGGGATGGCCACATTGGCAACAGGGTTTAGCTTCTGGGGGTACTCTGCCAAATCCATGAAAGATTTTGCATGGCAAAAATGGGGTATAACTCCAAGGCCATGATTGTTTTCCATGTAAATGTCTGTTTTGGTTTGTGCTTAAATGATTATCTGTCATTGATTTGTGTGCCTAACTACAACTGCTTCAAGCTGTTTTCAATTATTCTCTTCTCGATACGATGAGATCCCAAGGATTAGCCATACCGAGTGCCACAAACCACCTTGCAGCAACAGAGTCATAAACTGAAGAGGATAGAAAGGATTTTAATGGGAGATTAAAGGGAAGAAGTGACTCACTGGATGAGAGAAAAGAGGGAGTGTGCAGGCTTTGACTGCAGGAGAGCTGCTTCGTGATGCCTCCAAGTGCACTGAAGACCCCAGGTTAATATAGTAATTCTTTTTTCCTTATCATGCAGGTTTCTGGTAATGATTTCATAATTAGGGGTGTATTTAAAAGTGGGCTTGAAATGAAGCATATGTTCTGGCTTTGCAGTAAGAGGAGGTGGCTAGTCGCAGTGTAATGGTGCACAGGGCTTGTTTCCTTGCCTGCTGAATTCTTTTTGTAAGTTTTATGTGTTTTTCCTTTCTGTATTTTTAATTGAAGACCTGCGCCTTTGGAGAGATGTATTTCTCCTTAGCAGTCCACTGTTTCACCAGGACTGATATTTTAAGAGTAAACAATGTTCATCTACACCAAATCCCATGTCCTGTGCAAGGGGTGGTGGGGGGTAACCTGAACTCTCCCAGACCTTGTGCCTAAGTGATACGCAATTTTGCTTGTCATGAGACGCTTTAAGGTTTATCAGCAATCAGGAGCTGAAAGGGCTTCAGAGCTTCTCTTTACACATACTAGTAAAAGTCTTCATATACTTGGACTAAGATCCTAATTGTTGCAAAGTAATTAGCTATGTACACTTCTGCAGGAGCCATTTGTGACAGTATCCATCAACTGGGAAACTGTAACTGTTATTGAATTTCTAAGAACAGCCATTAATATTCTGACTTTAAACCAATTTAAATATTTGAACTTTCTGAGTGCACAGTTGAGATGAATAACATAGAGAAGCACACTCGGATGGATTAAAACCTCTATGGATTTTATCAATACAGAGAGTAGGAAGAGAGATAAGTTATTTGTCTGACACATATATATATATATTTTTTGTAGCAGATAAAATCAAATGTGTTATCACTATCTGCACTTTGCTATGTATATTTTAAAACATTATGAGCGGATAGGTACATACACAGCACTAGTTTACAAGAGATACCATCATTAATTTCCACATAGCTATATGTTTTCATAGGCTTTTTAACCTTTTAATATTAAGTAAAATAGCAACTACAGTACTCTTTTATATCCTTGGGAATATCACAGTTTTAAAAGATTTCTGTTAAAAACGCAGGAAATGCTACTGCAGTAAAGGCTGGGAAAGCGAGGTACACAGCGTAGGAGGTTGGGGTTGGATTCCCAGCTCAGCTCCAGGAGTGGAGAGGAGCAGGGAGACACAGGGAGGTACAGGGATGCACGGGGCCGGCTCGGCCACTGTCTGCTGGGAGGCTCTGGGCTGGGCAGGGCTTGGCCCCATCACGCCAAACCGCTTCAGCTGCACATGGCACTTGTGGCTGCTCCTGCCCACGGCAGAGGGGGAATGTTTCTGCCTGTCCTGGCAGAGGTTTTCTGCCCAATTGGAGTTTCTGGGCATCAGGAAATCTAGCGACAGTGTGGAGTGATAACTCTTCTTCTGGAGACAGCTGGCTCACCTTATATGAGAAAGCTTTTTATTTCTTTTTCTAGGCTAGCATTCAAAAATCTGTCAAATCACTTTAATCTGTTGAATTTCGAGCAAATTCAAGTAAAATAAGCAACTCTCCAATGCAAAACTAAACTCTAAATGCCCCAGTACGGAATCTATAAGATCAATAAAAACAACAGGGATATCTGCAGTAGCTTTTGCAGAACACAAAGTAGTTGAGTCTCAGGCAAAGCTTTTATATAACTAGGCTTTTCCCATGGTACACCATATTCTTGTAATCAGTTTCAATCTGTTCTCTAACTTTCAATAATAATAAGCTGCAATGAAGCTCACCCAAATGAAAAAAATAAAAAAGGGTGTATGCACTAAGGACCAAGCATCCTCATGGGGCAGTGGTAGAAAACAGTGTGAGATGGGATTTCTAATCTGACACTCTCCTATTGCCATATTATAGAAGACAACATAGACATCATAGAGAAGTCAACAGTTATTTTCCAAAAAAGAAAAGCAGATAACCCCAGTTGCATCTCAATTATCCTGGTTAGGTTCAACATATTGCCGTTTTTAAACTGAAAAGAAAAATGATCTGAATTATAGAAACAATTAGTTGAAGTGACATGGTCAAATAGCTCAGGTAGATGTCAGAACTTCATCTGCAAAAGTATTTTATAACCTGTTGAGCAATGCTCGCTGAGCTTCCACGAAGCAGGATTGGGACTTCTGTGCTTCAAATTTCCCACCCCTAGTTACCTCTAAAAGAAACAGCCTTGTTTTTACACGGCCTAAAACGTACATTGGCAAAGCATAATTTCCTGCATGCAGATAAAAAATGCCAGAGTTGTTTTGATATGTCTGAAAAGGCTGGTACAGGAGTAACAAAATAAGCTGAAGAGATTTATCTTAGCCTGTGACTTGTACTGGCTTAGCAAGGAGCACAGCAGAAAATCCCAGCGGCAGTAGGGTCATGGGGAGGCACAGCCAGGGGGAGGCAGTGGCAGGGGGACAAACAAACCCTCGTGGAAAGGGGATGAGAAACACCGCTTTGAAAGGACCCAGTGAACATGCAAGTGCAGCTCTCAAATCAGACCTCCAAGTACCCAGCTCACACCTGCACTGCGATAAAGCTGCTGACACCAGAGTGACTAAACACTGAGAGAGATGACAGACAGCAGGAAGGAACAGAAAGGGACTGGAAGGGACACTCCTACCGGTGGGGACAGTCCCAGCCACATCAGCTGTGGTTCTTGCTTATGCAAAGCTTGCAAGACAAGCATGCAGAGGCTGGTGGGAAGATGGAGAGGAGCATGGCTGATTCCTAGAGGATTTGAAGTGCGCAGGTACTTATGTTAATACAGAAATAGGGCCCAGTCTCCAGTTTGGCAACCTGAAGAAACACCACGGTGAAGAGACAGCAGCAATGAATTGCCACAGTAGTATCACTTGTCCACGTTCTCCACATCGATGCCAACATTTTGAGTACTGCCAGGTTCACAACAGTAAATGCCACTCACACAAACTGTGCTGCCATAGCAGGGCTGGCTCCTGCCCTTCTCGGTGGTCACACTGAGCCAGCAGCCATCTGTGGTGCTGGTGCACAACTTCCTTAATACGGCTATAAAGTACTTTGAACTGTCATAAAAACATCACAAACATCTCAGACTAATGCCTAAGAATATGTATTTCATGCAAATTGGGCTGTTTGCTCTTAGAGGTATTTGTAGAACAATATCTGTTTGATAAAACTCTTGAATTGAATGAACAATTTCTAAAGCAAGACCTTCTCTTTGTTTCACTGAGTGCCTTGTCATGGGAAAGCAATAGAGAGCCCTCACCTTACCGCAGAGCCCCGCTTCAGTCACAGCCCTGGAGCTGCTAGATAGCTCATTCCCATGATATACTTTAATGGGTGTCATTCCTTTTTAATAAGTCCAAACAAAACAGTTAATAAATCCTAAGGGCTTCCTATCATTATATCTATAATTCTTGGCTTTCACTTCTTCAGCAGTGTTGATCTTCTTCTCGAAACTCGTGGCATTCTCATAACTCTCTTTAAATAATGATCCGTGTTTCAGGCTTTGATTCAGCGCTGACGTGAGCTTTCTGCACGTTTGGCTGTGCAGTGTCTGCCGATGAGTCACATCTGATTTACACCGAGATAAACTACATCATCCGGGGTAGCCTGTGACTCTGAGAGCAGCACCCACTAATCCACAATGCCAACGGGGTTTTCTAGCACTACCAGTTTGGAGGATGCCACCCCAGTTTTGGTCTCCGTGGAGATTGTTATGAGATGCATCAATCCATCATCTCTCAGTTCCCAAAAGGATCTTTGGGAGTTCAGCTCCTCTGTGCAGCTCACAGGCCCTGAAAGAGGAGACCGCTCTGGATTTCTCAGCAGGAAAAGGGAGGGCTCTTTAAGAAATGGTCACCTTTGCCATGGCTTAGGGGAAATCTTCGGATGAAGATAGCTCTTACACGTGTGTACGATGAATAAATCTTTTGCCGTTATTTTTCCTTTTTCTCTTTGGCAATTTTTAGCACATTTCTTCTGCTGCTCTCTGGTGACACTGCAAAATATCCACACTAAAGTGCATTCTTTTAGCAAAGTAAAACAGAAAAGTGGTGTATTTTAAGTAGAAATCTAAATGATGTACTTGCAAGACCTGGTCAAAACTTAGAAGCTGAACAACTATTCATGGGAAAGGCAGCTATTTCACACCCCGTGTAAATGAGAGCATCAAAGTGCATTTCAAAATGTGCTAGAATAGAAGGAAACTTTAAAAATTAACTTTGAACAGACTTTTTTATTAACACTGCAAACCTGAGATTTTCCAAACATCCCTCACAGGCTACAATCTGCTCTAGTGTCATGCCAGCATCAGCACAGGTTGCACTACTGGGATGTGCAGACGCTTTCTATGGTCACCCTTCGCACAGCGGGACCACCACCACCTTGAGCTGTGGCCTGACTGGACCTTTCCCTCATAGTGAGCTCCCAGC
The DNA here is from genome assembly GCA_028565335.1 of Limnodromus scolopaceus. Taxonomy (NCBI): domain Eukaryota; kingdom Metazoa; phylum Chordata; class Aves; order Charadriiformes; family Scolopacidae; genus Limnodromus; species Limnodromus scolopaceus. The sequence continues at coordinate 14,169,604 of JAOXNO010000004.1, read as the reverse complement.
AACGCCCTCTCAGCTTTAAACTCAATTTTTGTTAGAGTACGACAGTTTGCTTACTGAATACTGAAATTCCCAGCAGCTAGGGGCAGGGGGGAGCAGGGAGCCTTCTGACACCTTGCAATGAATGAGTCTCCCTGACATATTCTGTACATTATGCAATACAATAGATGAACTTTTCTGTGATTTCACTTTATATTTACAATGCACTTTATTGTGCTAGATGTTATCTTTAAGATGAAAAATTAATATTTAAAATCCTATTCTCTAGATCAAAGAACCTCTTGCTTGTTTGTAATGAAACACTTTGACTCTTACCCAGGTTTCATGTTCAGACTGTCCAAGAATTCAAGTGTTTCGTTGTAACAGAAGTGGGAGATGCTTTGATCTAGAAAATAAGAAGCTTCAAATCTGTACTTAATAGCTGGCAAAGTCAATTATTCAAATAACAATAATAATCTAAAAGTCTAGGACAGTAAAATAGTAAAACGTTAAATAAATCATAAAAAGGCACGAGTTGATACATGCTATGCCATATTCTTATTCTAATAATATTAATAAAGAATACCTGTTTACATTATCATAATGTGCATGTGTATAATGGACTTCTGTCCCATTGTCCCTACCTGACTGTAGGCTAAGCTAGGCAAAATAGGATGGTACTGGCTCCTAAAGCTTTACAACATAAGAATGAACCAAGAGACAAAAGTGGGACATGGGAAAATGGATAATGGTGTACAGGGGAATACAGGATGAAATTGAGCAACAGGCAGCAAATGAAGAGCCTAAGAGAAAGAAGACATGAAGACTTTTCCTGTGCGATGGGGAGGAGGAGGCGAAGCAGCTTGCGGCTGCTGGCAGGATGGTCCTCTAGGAAGTTGGAGGCAGCAGGGAAGAGCTGGAGGTGCAAGTTTGGGCACCCAACACTTGAGTGATGGGAGCTCGCATCGGGGTGACCTCAGCTGGCAGTACTAAGTAGCAGTTGATAACTGAAAGTGGAAGTGGACTTTGACAGAGCACTAAAATGAGGACAAACAGGTAACATTTGCTGCAATACAGAATGAGGAGATAGAGGAAGGATGGACAGAAAATGAGAGATTGATGGGCTAAGAAAAGAGTATTTCCAGTATCATTTTAAGTGGGCACTGAAGGCCAGTGTTGCATTTGTCAAGGCCTGATAAAAAATATATTGCACTAATTGAGACATAGAAGAGGCTAGCTGAGGGTGTTAGCCATGGGGATGGACAGGAGAGGTGACATCTTAGAGACACTAAGCAGGAGCAGTCAGTGGGATTATGCCACAGCCTGGATGCAGGGACCTGAGAAAGGGTCTGAGTCAAAGATGACACACAAATTATGGCCCTGAGTGACAGGTAGGGTGGTGAAGTTGTCCGCAGTGATCAAAAAGGGGACTAGCAGGGAAGACATGAATTGGGGAAGATTAAAAGTTCTGTCTCATCCGCATTGAGTTTCAGTTGACAGACGGTCGTCTACATGAAATGACAGGGAAGCCAGCCCAGAGCTGAAGTTGGCCAGAGGAGACAGGTCGTGAGCGCACAGGTAAATCTGTGACGCCTCCGCGCAGAGACGGTAGCTGATGGCGTGTTTGCAGATAGGTGTGGAGAGAGAAGGCGAAGAGGATTCAATTCTGTAAAACCGCCGCAGAAAATACTACTGCTGGTGACATAATGTAAAATGAGGCTAAAATAATAAATACGTATGGAGAATTTAATTTCAAAAGTACTTTTAGTCTGTAATTTTATCTTATTTTCCCAAATAGAATTTTCCAGAGGATCATTTGAAAAATCTTATTTTTTTTCAGAAAATGTCATCAAAATTAATGTAATTTCATGAATATGTCAATTTTGACAAAAATCATATTTCACAGAGGAAAAATGTTTCAACAACAAAACCAGAAAATCAGAGTGGTTTGCTTTTAGCTCTAAACATAGATCCTACTACTGTCAAGTAACATCTTTCATTATCTTCTTTATGTCTCAAACCACATTAAAAAGAGTCTAGAGGTTTTGCTGATTCTGTTGCAATCAATCCTGTCAGAGTTGTTATTGGATTTATCTTGGAATCTGAACACCAACATTTTTCATTGTTGTTTTACATTTTCTTCATGATTGTATAGCTAATACAGTTAAGAGTATAAGAAAATCTAAAATATGCTAAGTTGAACAAATAAAATTATTAAACCACTATAAAATTATCCATGAAGCTTTCTTGGCTCTGAATAACCATCAACGACTCTTATTTAGTGAACTTTAATGAAATGCAGGTCTATCCAGGTATGAATTAATTTTAAAATTATGTCAGAGTAAAGCAGTCTCATATTTACCTGGCTTCATTTGGTATAGAGGTGTTTAAACATTTATCAAACTGAAAGCATGCAAGCATAGCAGAGCCAAGAGACACCATGAATGAAATCAGGCAAGATTCAAAAGCTGCAGAAAAACCCACCCAAGCTCAACCGCCACGCGTGCCTCAGCCTTCCAGAGCCCTGTATAAAACTGCTCAGCTGATGCACAGCACTGTTTATAAATCACGCATACATCTTGTAGGCTTCAGTGCAGTATGGACAATAAAAGGGAATTAAGATGCTTAATGAGGTGAGATGCCTCCTACAAACTGGCGCCTGTCTTTCTTTCTCACACTCTTTGGGATATAATTTTCTTTCTCGCACTCTTTGGGATATAATTTTCTTTCTTTTTCTTCCTATCTTTCATCATTTCTCTTGCTAACAAGAAGCCCGGCTTTTCCTACTGAAGGATGTGATTAGCTACAGCATTAAGCACGTGCAAATCATCCATCTTCCCATCTCTACTATGCATATGTGCCCTTCATAGCATTACCACCCTCACTGTTATATATGTTATACAGGCTATCTCTACTGTTGCCATGATATTCCTCCAAAGCATATGCAGTTAAATTCCCTAACTACAGTTGCCCTCCCTGCCCGCAGGGGACAGAAGCCGATCTGCCCAGCATTGCCAGTGGGCTCACTGTCCCCTCATTGCCTATGCGTGCCGTTAGACAGCGTCACATGTAATATCATGTAACTTGCATCATTAATAAAATGACAAAATAAAACCTGAATTACCACTCTCGGATGTGGTTTACTGGAGCATTAATACATTTCTTGGGCTATTGAAGTCATTCAGCCTTTGCAGTCATGGCTCACAACACACTCGATGTATTATTGATGTCCCAGTAAAGCACACCCTGTTGTGTCTTAATGCTATGGCATAAGATGCCTGAAAAAGTAAACAGCTATGTAAAGCAGAGAGTGCTGACTGTTAGAGAGATGAATGGGGGGACATTACGGTTCCGCTCACCGTGCCTGTGGCTCCAGCAGTCTCAGGGATGCCTCGGTAACGTTTCACTGTGTATATTTGGCAGAGGATTTTTTTCCTGAGTGTTTCTAAACATCTATTATTTATAAACCACCGCAGCTCTGCATGATGCTTCATGGGTAAGTAAAGGAAACGTTTCCTGCCCTGAGGAGCTTACACTGGCTGCTCCCAGTGCCATGGCCATGCATGAGACCAGCCAGGCAGGCAGAGGTGCAGGCAGGGCTGCCGTCTGTCCCCAGTCCCTGTGCCTGCCTGCCCCCACAACCCATGTCAGCCCTGGCAGGGCAGGGCCCAAATAAACCAACCCAGTAGTGTCGTGCTGGGCTGCTGTCATTTCCATACTGCTTATACAGAGTCTACATCTTAGATAAGCTGTACCTCTCTGAAACAAGCGCTCAGATAATCTGTATCCTCGTGTAATTCCCTGCTACGACTGTTGCCGCAGCTGCTGCTACACAGTTATCTCCTTCCCAAAACAGCTGCAGATCCAGCAAATTCCTTCGGTGTTGGAAGACGGAGCCAGCGGGTGGGAGGGAGGGAGCCGGGAGGCAGAGATGAAGGGGACAGCCGAGGAGCTGTGCAGGGGATGGGAGGGGAGAGCAGAGAGGAGGGAGCTGCTGCAGGGAGGGCACTGTGTGCACTACCTGCCACGCATACAACCCACATGCTGCCTGAATCAAAGCATCTTCTATAAATAACCCCTGGGAAGAAGGTCTCCACAATGACAGCTGAAAAGATCCAAAGCAAAACATACACGGGCAAGGCAGTTCCGTTCCAGAATATGAGAATTTCCTTGACTTGCTTGGTGACGGTTCATAGATGTCCCCGGAATGACTCAGAGAAGCCTTTTGGAGAAGTCTGAGACCCCAGAGTCAGGAATTCATGAAAAATGCGGACAGCCACCACGTCTGAGGTGCCGATTCCTGGAACAGGAGGGAGACCATGTCCCCATACAAGTGGTGTAGGATTGTGCCTTGAGAAAAGCAAAGCTGTTGAGAGACTGCTAATATCTCTTCTTACAATAATATTTTTTTTATATTAATTATTTTGTCCCAGTTTTTGAGTTAATGCACAGTCCTTTGGTAATGAGACTATATCTTTAATCTGAAGGAGTTGATCTTCTAAGGAAAAGGCAAAACGCGGGGAAGGAGCAGAGACAGATGACTAAAGTTTAGGGGTCAGGCTGCGAAAGAAGCAGCCAGTCTGTACATTCAGTACAGTTGGTGCATGTCACCAGCGGCTCACTGGGTGGAGCTGGGAAAAGAACACAACCTCAAGTTCTGTGACTGAAAAAGCCCATGGGGTAAAAAACATTTCAGATCAGTCAGATCCTGTCATTCAACCCAAGACAAAATGTTGCTTCAAGTTTGGGGTTATTTTAATCCTTTTCCATAATTTTTCTCCTCTTTCAGTTCAGTTTGGAATTGAGAAATGCATTTTAAAGCAAAGAGTCAACAGACTTGTTTTTTTGAAATGTCAGAGTGAATTGTCTCAAGGTTTTCAAAATCTCTTGCCACCTGCCACTTCCCAGATAATTTTTCCTTGGCTGAAAATTTATTGAGTCTGACCCTAATTTGTTAACAGTTTTGATTCCCCTGAAATGCTGTTTTCCAGAAAATTTGCCGTTTATTACAAAACAACGTCAATCTGCCCCCTCCCCCCGGTTCCTGCAGGCAGCTCGGTGCAGTCCCTCCGCGCTCAGCTGCCCCCAGTCACACTGCTCAGCCTCCCCACTGGGCACAGGCACTTCAGCCCTCCCCAAACTCAAGCAATGATTTGGAGAGAAGTAAAACTGGCAGATTTAGGCATCTTTCCAGAAAGCTTTTTTGTTCTGTGTATATTGGGGTGGGAATATTGTGGCCAAGTATGAACTATGATGGGGTGAACCATGGGGTGAACCCATTTCCGGGTGCTAGTGGGCAGAAGCCTCTGTGGGGCAAGCTGGTGGCCAGCTCATGAGGACAAGGAGGCAAGGTGGAGTTGGAGGCTGATTGTAGAAGAGGCTTGAGGGAGATGACTGTGACAGCCACAGAGGGAAAGAAATGGTGGTAGTTGAGCCAAGGGAGGATGAGGACCTCGGTAAGATGTTTGACGGTCTGGAGAGGGAAAAGCCTGGAACACAGAGGGTTATAAAGGAAAATACAGTAAAGGCATGACCCGCTCAGTGAATAAAGTGTGTGGCAAGTAGACAGCCCACGCTCCATACTGTAAAAAATGTCATAAAGGAACTGCTGAAAGAATGCAATGATTAAATCAATATATTCTTCTTCTATTTCTAAAGCCTTTGCTTCCAGTAGTTTTCTAGTTCAATAATGTATGTGCTGTGACAGATACAGAACAGTCAATATTAACAGCCCCCCTTCCAGCTGCAGTGAAATTTATTTTAAAATCTCCACATTTTCATATATGAAGTAGGTTTTTAAAATTGATCAGAGAGTTCAACATATTTATATTAAAACAGATCCTGTTTTATCAGGTGGTTGTAACTGTTCTGATAGTTAGAGCCCTGTCCCTGAGCTAGCAATAGAGCTGTCTTTTGACAGGTAACCAATTGCCATGTATGCAGACTCTGCATGCAAAAATAAAAGCCTTCTTCTGCAGATAGCCCCATTCTATTTAGGTACTTCTGCAAGAGAAGAGCTTACAGGGATTCTTTCTGCATCCTGCACCCACAAAACAAAATGGCATAGTGCATCCTTATAAAGGGTGAATCAGTACCTCGCGTCCCTCCCTGTCCTCCTGTTGTGCTAGTCATTCCTCATCCTGTCCCTTTAATAAAAACCTACTTCCAAACAGAAAGGTGAAGAATAAGTGACTGACATCTGTTAATCTTTGTAGTGTGTTTTTGTGCTGTCATAGCCTAATCTCTATGAAAATCAAAATGGTGTCATTTTTTCCCTTTCAAGTACCAATTTGGCAGGCCCTTACCCACCACTTAACTCTCTCTATGCTGACTGCCCAGGGCAAGATTTCAGCGCTGTCCAGGAAATCTCGATCTGCTACTGCAGACGATGGGTAACCAACCGTCTGTAACTTCCAAGTTGCCAGGACAAGTTGCAAAGATCACTAAACTCTCAGAGTGACAGGTGATCGATATGCTGAACAATTAGTATCAAATATACAGTAAATGATGCATAATATCATTGGTGAAAAATGTTCTATTTAGGCAGAATGTAGATTGATGTCAGAAAATGCTCTTTAGTGTGTGGAATAATCAAGTCAACTGCTTGATGGATGTACTATATAGTCTATTTACATAGCTTGGATTCAATACACTTACACGATATTTGCATCAGAAACATATCTATAGTCAACCAATGGGAAAGAATACATGATTTTACCAACATGCTTATACATTAATAATATTACTTGGCAATCTGATGTTTCAAGACCCAGGGTGAATTACTTATTAAAAACCCATATACAGCTATCTGTCTTTATCTTTCTTTCTGTGTGAGCCATAATGGCCCTGATTGTTTTCAAAATTACATTTGGCCAGGATATGACTGTTACATGAAACCTCTTAAACCAATATCATTTCCCTCACTGATAAAATACATTATACTGCTGGGTGCATTGAGCCAAACCATTAACGAAGGAAGCTTAACCTAACCTTTGTGCTTCTGACCAGCCGTTAGAGCAAACTAACATTTCAGAAATTGTTTAAAAAGTGGAATTGACATGATTATGAATATTTATATTAAGTTCACTCATTTCTTGGAGCTTCTCCTACCACCCTCACTTTTAATGGTTCGAATTTTGCAGGAGACTTAGTTACTTGGGAAGATACAAGGAAATGTACTCCATTTAACATTGTTTAGAAACACAGGCCAGTGATAAATTAGCTAGATAAGGTCGAATTAAGCAAGGTCAGTTTTAAAACTTGAATTAAGGATGCACAAGGAAAATCAAATACATGTATTCAGTACAAACTTGAAAAAAAGAGACATGAAAGAGTAATGAAAGAAACCTCAAGTCAAATTCTTCCTAATAATCGTGGCACTATTTTAATAAACCATCTCAAGCTATCCCTGGCTCTAAGAAGAGGCAAGGCTCCCCAGACCTCCAGGCCAAGACAACAGAGCTTGTCTGATAGGAAGCAAGGAATGTAACGTCAGTGAGAAACACTGGTCTCAGAAGGAGCTAATGAAACCATTTTATGAAGTTAATCAACTAGATCCCAATGCTCCTTCCTCTTTCCTCAGGTCTCCATCTTGACTCCTCCTCACAACAGAGAGCGGAGGCTGATCATCATTTTCATGCTGAAAAAGATGAACCATAGAGAAAAAGTAAAGACTTACCCATAAACATGAACAACGCATAGCTTCTGCGTAGCACTTTTTCTCTTTAGATGTCCAGTGGCTGTACGGAGTAGGTCATGGCCTGTAAGACTGTGGGGTAATGGCTTGTTCATGACGTATAGCAGCAGCAGAAGTACAAATGGACCATCTCAGGATCACTAAGCATGAGAAGGCTGAAGTAGGGATCCTGGAAGAAATGCTGTGCAGTTCATTGTATATGCAAACTGGCAGGCACCGTGGAGTAACGCAGTCTCGCCACAGGCGTCTCAGCCCACCAGTCTGAACAGTTTCCAGAGGAAAACCATTCCAGAGGCTTGCTGCTCTTACTTTTTTTCTTCTTTTGTTTCTCTTATTCATCTACTCATTTGTCGTTTCTGAAAACACTGAAAGCACCAAGTACGCTCCTGATGTAGGCAGATGTGAAACAAAGTGATGCACTGCTAATTGTAGGGCATGAAAGATATGTAACAGCTTCTGTGCTTGCCAGGACAAAACTAATTTTAGTCTGTACAGCTGCAATTTTATCAGTGTAGATACCCAGTTTACAGCAAGTAAGGCACTGTGGTTCTGCCTTATTTCCTTACTCCTGCATGGGAAGTGTGTTAGACCATAGCATCCTGTGTGTTAGCATTTACCCTGTGTTTACGATTTATTATCTGTGAGACACCTATTCTCATGATTTTGGGATGGCTGTGGCAGGATTGCTCTGCAAGCATGATGGAAGGGAAAGCCAGTTAAAGGAGCTAAAGGACAGCAGTGTCATACAAATGCACAGCTTTAGCATTGCTGTGGATGGTCTGAAAATAAAATCGTAGAACAGATCATCAGCTCTCCAGCAGGTGAGATCTCTGTTCCTAAGGAAGATTTCTTAATTGGTACAGCCACCACTTGTTCTGTTTTATGCTGCATCAGCCATCTTTGAAACTGGAAGAAAGAGGAAGGGGAGAGTGGTCTTCATTTCAGAGAGCGGCAGGAGTCCCTCCCCTGTATCACGCTACAGGCACCGTGGCTCAGCTGGGACAAAGGTGCGTGCCTGTGCCCATGAGCCCAGTCATTGTCCCTGCATGGTGGCATGCAGGACGCTCAGGCCCAGGGTCAGGGAGGTGGCAGGAGGCAGCAGCAAGGAAGGAGCAAACACCCAGGGGAGCAGGGGGTCTCTGCACAGCCAGGGCATTGCGAGCAGCTGGCCTGGCAAGCTGGAAACCAGAGTCACTCCCCAGGTCACATTTCCTCCCGTGTTCAGAAGAATTCACCCTCTTACACTGCATCAGAGCAGCACCTGATCCTCTCTCTGATCTCTTCTCCTATCTGGAAAGAACGTTCCGCACCCCAAACCTGGCTAACGGCTCCCGTTGAAAGCGAGCGATGCTCTTAGTGCTCTAGTTAGTGCTGTCAAGCAATCTGAAATGGAAGCTGGCAGTTGTCCTTCCAAATGGCTATTGCTACGTGTAGCCCAGAAGTAAGCTAAAAAATCTTTTGGTATTTGAACTGCTTCCAATTTCATTCAGCAGGATACTGGCAGACCACTTTCTGTGTTAATTATTTCTGTCCTGATTGCCTGGCCACACAGAGCATTGGATCGACAGTATCACACTTCACCATTTGTTAATGCTTCTAGCACAATGCAGAAATAAATTGAAATAAAGAAATTTCACCTAGAGACCAATCTCTGAAAGTCAGGGAAGGGGAGAGAAGGTACCAGTGGAGTCAGAAGAACTGTGTATCTCCCAGATCTGCATCAATCCTTCCGTGATTTTAGAAATCCTTAAGAGCAGAAGAATGACACAGTATATTACTCATTGGAAAATGCTTAATGGGTCTGATCCTGAAATGAACTACACTGGCTTAAATCTGGAATGGTTCCAACAAAGTCAGAGATTAATCAAGAAGAACTTTTAATGCCTGATTAGGAAAGACTGCCTCTGCATTGCTGGCAGGTACAAATGAGAGGACCTAGGCATAAAATTACCTCATTGCTCCCACAAATCAGCAAGCTAAATGGCTACATCTTGACATTCACACCAGCAGTAAATTATAGTTGGGCACAAAAGTGTGGGAACAATTATATGTGGGTGCAAAACTGAGACTAAAAGCCAGAGGGTATTTGAATCCTGTTAACACAAATATTACCTCCTAATGCTCTCCATAGCATCATGCCTTTGGAAGCACACAAGCGAGTGCAAGGGACAATGCTGTCCAAAAAAACCACCCTGGGAAACTGCCTAATAGAATTTGCACCAAGACTTTCCCGTCCTTGGCTCCTCAGGCACTCACAGACTACTGCAATATTGCCTGCAAGGGAAAAGGAAACTGGAAAGCTTTCAGCTATGGGAGCTGTCTACACAAAGAGGAGATTCTCCCTTTGCATGGCACTCACAAGCCCAGGTTCTGACTGCACCTGCAGATCAAGGCCAGTCTGTGAACATAATTCACACATGACACAGCTCTGACATTTTTACAGACTATACTACTGACTGTTGAAAGACAGACGTCACCTGAGACGACTGTATTTCTCATGTGAGCCAGGATTGTTTGTCCAAAATTAAGCAAAATTACGTAGAGTCTGTGGTGCATGCCCTGCAAAATAGCAAGTGCCTATAAAAGGAAACTGAGCACCCTGTGCACACACTAAATCCATGTAGCAATGAAATTACTTCAAAAAGTGAAGGCTAATCAGCAGCGTTCTGAAAAAGCAAAAAACAAAAAAAGGGCAATTGGTTCTTTTCAAAACAGATAAAATTACTGATATGCTCAATAAATTTTAAAATTACAGTTGGATGACTCTAGTTAGGATGACCCAGCCACCCACCGAAGCATGAGCTCCTTGTTTTGACAATGTGTGGAACAAAGTGGTGGTGAATTCATTAACAAGTTAGTTAAAGCAAACCTGTAGCCCTCAACTTCATTGTTTTGAGGTTAAATGGGACATTTTTGAAGACCACAACTCAGAGTCTTGAAAGAGACCTGTTCACATACAAGAAGTCATGAATACGTTCTGGCTGAAGCCTGAAGAGTTTCTTTTAGAAAATCTAGTGGAAGCATGTTGCTGTGCTGTTGCATCAGGGGTGCTGACTTGCCCCACAAGCTATCAAAATGGTGCTGCTGTAGCGAAAGCACTCCAGAAATTAATTGGGAAAGACAAAGAATAGCACGGCAAGGGGCCAGGAACACTGCAGCTTTGAGCTTCCTCAACCCCAACACTTACATTGCTGATGCTGCCCTATGAACCAGAGTTTCTGAGGGAAGTTTGTGCTCCAAAATCAGGAACTTTCCTTCTCAAGCTCCTTATCGTCACTCAGGAATTCGGTCAAGACTGTCAATAATAGTAATTTGAGTGATTAATCACACCTGTGTGCGGTTGCCAGTAAGGAGTCAGGGAACCCATTGCTGCCCCATGCAGCCCTTTCCCACAGCCCGAGCTTCCAGATAGCACAGAGTCAGTCTCTGCGTCACCACCATTCCAAAACCCAATGGTCCTGGCACCATAGCTGAACATGGGCTAATAAAAAGAAGAGCTAATAAAAAGAAGATCGGGCAGCAATGGCACTTACCACGCCAGCACAGGTTTACTGGTGTCCAGCCAGGCACATCAGCGTGTCACCCAGCTTCCCGGCATGCAACACCTCCCTGCGGCACACAGACGGTGTGCGCACATGTTGGCATGTCTGTGAGATGGAGATAAGCTCGTTAACGATTGTGCAATGCCCGTTTTCGTTTAGGAGTTTTGCGGATACTAAGGTTAGAATTTCATCTCTTTTTCCCTTCATGGATTTAACTAAATCTCACTCAGGATTTTGAAACGTACCAGGATTAGAGAACAATCTCTTTAAACATGAGCTTATTTCTTACACTGAAATTTCTCCAGCTGGGATCAGCCTAACAGCAACAGTTTTAAAGTCTCCTTCTTCATAGTGGCCAGTATAACAGGGTATACAAGCTGGGTCTGGGCAGCCTAGGCTTTGACTGATTTTAGCTGAGCTCTGGGTGCTCCTTATGGTGAAAGCCAGTGCTTAACTCACCTGAACCTTCAATCTGTAAGTGCAAACTGTTTGAGGAGAAACACCATCAGCTAATTAGACTGTAAGCTCCTTTCCCTGGGAAATCGTTTTTATCTCAATGCTTAGGAGTTTGGATGTAACACAGTTTGGTTGTTATCACCTAACAAATAGGGAATGTGAGTGAAAAGTGGGTCCATGTGGAAAATCTGTGGGCACAAACTTAAAAGCATCCTTGAAAAATGTGTCTGGGATGATATACTGCCTATTCAACTTATTATAGGAATCATGCCTCATCCATCAGGTGAAAGGAAACCTTAGTGTGAAACTTCACTCACAGACAGGAAAACAGTCACAGCTTCACAGCTGCAAACAGCAGGTCAGAAGGTGCTGGTTACGCTGGTGGTCCATGTGCTTCTGGTAGCAACTGGCCTTTTGTCCCCTCTGGCTTCCAGCTGCATAGTAGCGCTGTCCCAAACTCCCATGCAAGTACTGGCTAGCTGGCACAGGAGGACTAATTTCCATGTCTTGGTGTGTCCAACAGACCCTGCTGCACCCAGAGCATTGCCCTGGGCACCCGAGAGAAGGAGTGCCCAACCAAGTGGTGTCTCATCCCTCAAAAGTGATGCCTTCTGAACCTTGGTTGTACATGGAGGTGCAGCCCATCCACCTTTAGAAGAAGGAAGCAATGGATTTATCTTGGTGCAGATGCCACAGTGCCTGGCGCTGAGGTTCTCCTGACTGCCAGCTGCTTGCAGAAGAGAGGGGAAAGTTCAGGAGGTTTCACCTAATGGCAGAAGGCAAGTCCAGTCTCTCAGCACAAAAGCCTTTCTGTCCACTATCTTGCGCCCTTGTTCTGGCTTCTCTGGTTCTAGGAGAGAAAAAGGTTTGGCCTGACAGCTCCACAGAGGAGGTCTGTGTTTCAGCCTGGGAGAACAGGAGCGGGTAGTGCAGTACGTACTGAGCCACTGAAGTCTGGTTCAAACATACTTCAAAGCTTGTGGAAGCCAACAGGGGTCTTATGTATCGCTACTGATATTCACATCAATCTGGAGCACTTTGTCCAAGTCCACACAGTGGGATCTCTACAGAGTTATAAATAGACCCCCAACTCACAGGACTCCCACTCCCATGCTCTAAGTCCTTCTTACTGTTCCCTGGCTATACCTGACACTCTTGGATATTGTGTCAGTTCCTCTGACTGCAATTCACTTCTCTTCTTTCTACAGAAAAAAGAAAGATTCATAGTTTTGCTTGGACACTGGCTCACCTTTTCATCAGTCTTATCCTTCTTTCCAAGAGCACACCAGTGGACTTTGGATGGGCAGCTGGAGTAGATACTCATCAGAAGAGGGCATTGCATTTCTGGAATCTCATGGAAATGTGCTCATAGATCTTTACCAATTTGTATCTGCTAAATATTAATACACTTTTCCAGCACTCCGTGTCTGTTGTTACCACAGGTTCATTTCAGCTTCATGTTGTTTGTAGACCAACTCCACACATGGCCAAACCAGGTGTCTCTGTTGAACAGTCCTGGACACACCTTGTGGCTGGATGCCTTGGAGTCCATAGCAACATTCCTATAGTTTTCAGCAAGATGAGGACAAAGCTTTACGCATTCATTATACCTAGACCTAAGCATAAAGACTAACAACAGAAACAAAATAAAAAATATAGCGCAGCCAGTTTTATCCAAATTGTTGTAGGCTTTTATGGAATCATACAGATCAGTAAAATGGTCTTTGTGTAACAAACCACAACTCCAAACATAATAAAACTAAAATCAATGAACATTCTTTAAAATGAGTGAATACACCCACACAGTTCAAATTTCATTGTGTTTAGACATGCAGTAGATGTTCTGATACATCAACTTTGATTCTGCCTTCCCCTCCTCCCAGATATTCTTTTTATCAAGTTGCCTGTATGAAATGCATTGAACACAGTAGGGGGGGGCGGAAAGCAGTGTTTGGTTTTAAGCATTCATTAAACATCTGTAGGAGTTAATACAAAGGAAGAGTCTTTGAATAAATCTAAAAATTAGGAAATTGTACTTCTGATCTTGACTTCATCCTCATGCATCAATGAACACATTTTAATTTTGTTCATCTTTATTGTGTTTAAACCAAACACTGAAAACAACAACCATCATCCAACTGTTATATATCATTTCTAATGACAGGGTAGCTTTTGTTCTAAATGCACATGTAAAAAGACTTTTGCTTTAATATTCCGTTTCTCAGCTCTTCAAGTTAAAATAGTGCTTTAAAAGTGATCTCTACTGATAATGACATACATTTACATTAGAATTCCAGCTTGATTCTCTACCTTTCATAATCTACATATATCTTTTGTTTTGTTTCAGATTCTTTTTCTTGCAGGTTATGTAGATTTGGCTGCAGTAGATTTTTCCCCCAAAGAATATCCAAAAATACATGTCTGCATAGCATAAAGTTGGGATAGCTGTTTGTCGCAGTCTGCTTAAGAAAACAAGTCATTTTTCTGCTTGCAGATTATTCATGAGAAGGCATCCAAGTTTTACAAATGCATTCATTATTAGAAATCGTTCTGTGAATTTCATAATTTAGGGCAGTAGGGACTACTAGTTTATCTATTTTGACCTCTTGCACCATATAGGTTACTACATTTCACCCATGCACTAAACTCAAAGATTTCATTACACTAAAGTATTTCAAGTCCTCAGATTAAATTGTGCTCCACTGGTTGAGAACAAGGCAGGCAAAGCTGCCAGTAATATCTAAGCCCCCTGCAACAGCGAAGAATTATTTAAATGAGATATGCCCAGATCATCCCAGCAGGTGAGGCTTAAATTTTATAAGCAGTAGGACCTAGACACCTGAAGAAGATCTTAGGAAAGATGATACTCTGCACCAGAGCACTCATCCACTCTTGTCCCAGGGCAATTAAGGAAGGATTTGGGTCTCTAACCATAAATGTCTAGTGCCACTTGACACTTCACGTGCGGTAGCCTGGTGTGTCTGAATGCCGGACAGCACAGCAGCAGCAGGGACCCACACTCCCAGAAGTACCAGGTGAAGGCAAGACATGCAAGGTAGTGACAAGTGGCAGTAGGCCCTCTGTTTTACAGCTGCATTGGGTCCCGAGGATGGGATTCTGGCCCACACTAAGACATCTAAGTCTAGGTGCCCCACATGTGGCTCTGGGCTTCATTTGCAGTCCGTGGGGATTCACACAATACACCAGAAGAGTCTGGCAAGCTGCTCAGCCCCTCCAAATGCAGACACCAATGTTTGGTGAGCTGGCAGACTCCCTGGGCTCCTTTCTCTGCTGACTAGCTCTCCATCACCCAAATCTCACCCTGAAGAGTTTTAGGACTTCAGAAGGACACGAGGCAACAAAGAACCCCGCAAGATCTAGGCAGGTATGTGTGCAGGCAAAATCTGCCTTTCCAGACTGTGAAGGTGCCGGACCAAAGCCCTGAAGCACAAGGTTTCATTATACACACTGTCTTAACCCAAGAACTGGAAATGTGAAGATAATATTGATGACAATGCTGGCAACCCCCCCAAAGGCTGTAACAGAACTCATTAAAACTCACCATCCAGGCAGGCCGCCCACAGCCTGCCCCAGTTTGCTTTAGCAAATAGCTTTCTGGCGAGTTATCACCAGCACAGAGGGTAGTTTATCCGGTGCATTGCCTGCCATAGGGTTCACTGCAAAATTCTTTTCCCCTCGCTGTTTCCAGTGATGGGTAGAAATCTCCGATATTGCCACTGTCCTAATTACATGCCCTTAGCCTCTACCTCAGGCAGATTACAATTGGCTTTGCTAGTTTGGTCACTGCCTCTTGTGGGCTTTGATACTTCATTTCCCTTTCCCATCATGCTGTCAGGGGTTTGCAGACCAGGCCCGGGAAGGCACAAGAGCATGCCCATCCCTACTTAAGAAACACCGTTTCTTCATGGCAAACAGTCAAATTTCATGGTGCCTGTGAAATCCAAGAGATGTGAAAATAGTGTAGTCTTGCACAGCTCTCTGCTCAGAAATGCTAAGCAGAGAGCAGCTCCCCATAGCCCCCACAGCTACGCATTTCCATAAAAAACAGGAATTGAGGCCTTACCAAGTATTAGAGCTCTTTAAATCATAGGTAAAACTAATCTGTATTCCAATTTGAAAAAAGTCTCTGAAAGGACAAAACATGCATGTTGATAGCAGAGAAAAAAATTGTATGTCTGCTCATTGGGAAAAAAAAATCCAAGAATATTTAATGTGTGAAAATAGGACTCCAGTTATGCTGTTAAGAATAATGAAATCTAGGGTGCTAAGTACTGTATGTGTCGCTGTACAAGCTAAGCTGCCTGAGGCAGTTTTAATTTCTCTAGCCAATTTTTCTTAAATTTTCTTTAATTTACACACCAAAGTATTCATCACCTGTAGAGGAGGGGGTTGGATGGGATAAGCTGCAGAGCTCTTCCCTCCGCAGCCAGAAATCCTCAAGGTAGGGGTACCTGGGGTGCATGGCTGTGGGGGAGCTGGGGGCAGCTCTCCCAGCTGGGCCCTGGGAGCAGGGCTTGCCTGGGAGCCCCCAAACCAGAGTGGAGCCCAGCAGGGTGCACGCCGGCTCCTCTGAAACCTGCTGGGACCTGCCCCATCTCTGGTGTGATGGATTTTAGTCACAGGCTCAATTATTCCTCCCCCTAAAGAGAAATGCTGTACTGGTCGCAGCAGCCCAGCAGGGAGAAGGGATGTGCCCCTCGCAGAAAGAAACAGCCTTGGAGATAACCTCCAGAGCCCAGGGCTGGTACTGATACACATCCAGGCACCACAAGTCCAAGCAGATACCATTTGTTCACAGGATCTGGCTGGAAGAGCATGGCCAGAGAGGCCGAGGGCAGGAGGGCAGAGCAAACCCCAAGGTGGAGCAGAGCTGGTAAAGCAGTGTCAGCTCTTACTCAGGCTGCAGGATCAGCTGCTCCAGAGATTTCTCTGGCTGCTTAACCTGTACTGGGCTGACCTGAAGTGCTGTAGCCATTGTACTGAAGACCCAGAAAGGAAATACCTAGAATATTCTTAAACTGAAAGTCTAGGAATTTTTATTATTGTTTTATCTTTTGGAGGGCCCTTTGGTTTAGCCTAAATGTGCCACCTTCCAACTGCACACAAATTGGCTGCTCCACTCATTTCTCAGCAGAGTAGATGTTACGTTCCTTTCTCTGGGCAAACAAGATACATTTCAATATTAACATTTTCAATAGTCTCAAAATGTAAGTAGCTGGCCATGCAATATCATACTATTACCTTGCCTGTGTTTTTCACTCTTTTTTTTTATTATTTTTTTTTTATTCCTCTTGACTTTGCTTGTCAAGAACAGGCTGAAATTAACTTGTCAAAATTATTAAATTTGAGAGGCAAACATAATCTACAATTGGATAGAAGCAAACAAGTGACAGCAGCAGGAGTGTGCATTTTGGGGGACTATACCAGGTGCATTTGCATTTTACTTACCTCTGCAGATCGCTGAGAGGCTTGCTGTAGTTTAGTTTTACTTCTAGGGAGTCACTGAGTTTAAGGCAGAAGATTGCATGCAGAGTCAGGTTCACTCTGGCCTCTGCCGCGGGTGCCCTGCCAGGGAAAGGATCTTCAGTCACCTTTGGTCTCCACTCTGTGTCTGCAGCAGGAAAATATTATTTTAGATTTGTAAAATTTTCCCTGTTTGTGATCTACTACACTGAGCTGTCACTGGCTGGGCTTTACTCGATACGCAGATTAAAGTGAAATAGCTGCAGGAGAAACAGAGATATGTGCTGGGGGAGAATCCATAGGTATGCCCCAGGCAACAAAGGGGCCACCACACTGCCATTTGCAGGTGAGATGCAGAAGGCAGCTATAAGTGCCCTGTTTTACACTCTACCACAAGCACCAGCAACGCTGAGGAGCTTTGCTTCCTCCTGAACCCCTCTGCCATCACTGCCCGTAAAGGGGGCTTTCATTCCCAGCAAGTGAGGGACAGCTTCCCATAGCGTGGTCACATCAATGCAGATCTCACCCATCTGCAGCCGAGCCTGAAAGCACTCAATGCCCTTTTAGCCAGTTCTCCATATATTAACAAATACAAGTCAACAAACTATCGGCACAGCAATGGAAAAGGCCTCCCTTTTTTCCTCCCGACTGTGTTCAGGTTTCCCCATGCACACTGCAACTTGCAGGAGGAAAAACTTCACTTTGAGCACTGGAACAGGCTGCCCAGACAGGCTGTGAAGTCTCCTTCTCTGGAGGTATTCAAAACCTGCCTGGATGCTTTCCTGTGCAACGTGCTCTGGCTGGGGGATTGGACTAGATGACCTCCAAAGGTCCCTTCCAGCCCCTACCATTCTGTGATTCTGTGACTCTGTAGCTTCAGAAGGACCACAGGCAGCATCCCCTGCCCATCCCTCCTGCCATGGCCAAGAAAGGCAGTGGAACCATCTCCACCAAGATTCATTTCAGACATTATTTGGGTTACAGGGCAGTGGTTCTGCTCGCTCAAGCTAAGCCAACCTCAGATGGTTTGGAAATTAAGCAGCAGCCAATTTTTATCTTTTTCTCTAAACAAAAAGCTGCTTTTTCTTCACTGGAAAGAAGAAGAAAAAGCAGTGTCTGTGCTGTGTTTCTGATTTGCATTGGCAATCGGCAGGCTGCATCACCAGCCGGATCTTCTGGACAGTGTGCTCTCACCGTCTTAGGCACAGCACCAGGAGGCAGGTCCAGATCCTTGCTCTTCCAGAGGGGTGAAGCTGCTCTCTGCCTGTGCCTCCTCAGCCCCCACTGGACCCCTCCTGCTGCTCCCTAAAGGGGGGCACTGAGGTGGAGGTCAAACCTCAGCCCCTGATAGTGAAACCCTGAGTTAGTCCCTGCTGGCTGCTGGCCACTGCCAGATGGAAGGAGGTGGCACCTGGACAGAGCCTAAAAAGGTACAAAACCAGGCAGAGGGACCTTCCTGGGAGGCCTCTGTTCAGCTCTGGGTTTGTGCCAGGGAAGTTACTGTACTCATGTGCCTCTGAGGACAAAGTGCCTCTATCCTCCGTCTCTAAGCCTTGCACTTTGACCAAAAACTCTATTTGGAATTGTCTATAGCCTATATTGAGTTTGGGCACAAACCAGTGCAGAAGACCATATTCACCATTGGCATAGTTTGACTTTCATACCTTCTTAATTTTTTTTGCAGTTGTATTCAAATTGCAGCAAAGATGGACCTCTTCCACGTCCTCCATTTTCCAAACACAAAACTCAGAGTGAAACAGATTGTGCATGTTTTTCTCTGTTTCAGTGCAAGATCCTTTCTTCTTCCCTGCTTCCATCAGCAACCAAAAAAGGTCTTCAAAACTTCGAAAGATAAGACACATGAGATAGTATATTATTCTGAATGGAGTTTCTGGAGCAGCCAAAGTTTTGAGCTCATCTACCGCTCTCTCTCGTTTGATTCAGAATCTAATTTGTCCAAAATTTCAACCGTGATGAACTTTCCCAAAACAGAAGCAGCAAGCTGCTTCCCACCATCACATACTTGGCCTGTATCCCGTCTATCCATATGCAGCAGATGTAAATATAATTTACTGGCACAAGCGGCTTTCTGCACATGGCATCTTTCTGAGTCTTCTCTACTATCCATGTGAAGAAATAAATAATTTTATTGATGCACTCAGAGGCCTTAATAACGCTTCATAATGACCTATAAATGGAGGTCTTTCTTAATATGCATTGATCAATAACTTACTTAATTATGTCTTGTATTATTTTGCTGAATTGTTAACAATTCTAACCAAAGCTATAACAATTCAACAATTCCTTACAGACAACATAAGTCTTCCAGGAGCCACACTTTGCTGGCTTCCATATATTGTAGGCCTGTACATGTACAGATTTAGTGCAGGCACCAGTTGCATCAGTTAATTTAGGACATGGCCTCTTCCAGCTGTGCCCAATCATCGCAAGTAAAGCTTGCAAAGTCTCCCACCGCAGTAAGAGATGCTTTGGAGACTAGATTGGAGCAAATACAGACAATATTACTTTTTTCCTATCCTGTGGAAATAAAATGGTTAGTAAGATAGTGCTTTAATCAGGGAGAAGACAACTATAAAGTCAGAATGAAATATTCTTGGTGGAGACAACCTGTCTGGTGGCAATGGGAAATCCTGCGTGTCAGCACATTCATTCTTGGCTTTATCCTTGCTCACTGGATGTGACTCAAAGGAAACGCTGGGCTTCAGTTTCTTCATCAGCAAAATGGGGATAATATTTCCACTTATGCAAGTCACTTTAAGTGGAAAGCACTGCATTCATGCAAGATAACTTTATCGTGCCAGTACACCATCGAGTTTTTCACTTTCTGCCTGGAACATTTCATAAAAATCCCTCCACATATGGAACAGAACAAGTATTGCAGACTGCAGAAAATGTGATTTTTAGAGAGCTGACAGTACCACTTACATTCCTGCATTTTTGCCTTTCAAATACAGTCAGGTTTGGCAACGAAATCCACGATCATCTGGTGGCTTTTATGAAACGAGCTGACAACACTGCTCCAGGTTTCACTGGCCCCATCACAAGCCCCCTCCGCACCAGCCCTGGCCCCTGCCCAGGCTGGGGCAGGACGCAGGCGGCCCCGGCTGCTGCCTGGGCAGCAGGACACGGCTGGCAGGCACCCAGCACAGCCCTCAGCCTCGCATGCGGGTTTTGGAGGAGAGACAGAGAGTTTAGCACTTCAAATTCCCCTCAGCAAGACAGTGCTGCAGCATCAATTGTCGTTCCACCACTTGTTCATAGCGGATGGAGGAGAGCGATGCTCTAGCACCTTGCTGCTTTCCGTCATGGAAAGGGTGAGACCTGGGGCTTTGGGCAAGTGCAGGCTCTGCTCTTTGTGGCGGGGCCCTGCAGTGCCCCAGCACACTCTCAGCTCCCCATCAACCATGAGGGACAGTTTGCCGTCCCCGTCCCAGAGCCGCACCAGGCCCTGCCTAGCAACTCGCTGTCCCCTTCTGGTTTGCAGTACAGCGCTTCATTAATGTCAGAAGACTGATCTATGCTTAAGTAGTTCAACTTTCTGCTTTCCCTCCTATATGAGCTTGGAACAAGACTGTAGACAAATACCATACATCACATAGCTATCAAAGAAGGAAGAATTATATTTTAATTACTGTATTTATCTCAGAGAACACAACTGCTAGTTTTGCTGATGAAAATAAATGTAATAAAGGCTAACGGACTTTTGGTAGTAGAGCCATTAAATCCTCTATCTAAATACGGTCTAGATATCTGGGGTGCAATTAGGACAGCCGCGCTGAGTGCTTCTCGGGGTAAGTGTACGGATGCACTCTAACCCGAATCTAATTCTGCTCAAAGGCCAAGGCAGAGCAGCGCTATTTGTGTTGCAATGATTTAGTAGAAATGGGCAACATTACATTTCTAATGTCTTTTGGTCAACAAGCACGTTAGGACTTTCAGTGCCCGCTACTCAAGATCTAATTGCTTTTAGCAAGTCTTTCACAGAAAATATATCATCACTGCAAATGCAGTGTTCCTGTGTGAAGGAGTCAGACCCAAAGCAAAGGAATAGCTGTCAGGAGGACAGGACATATGATACAAGAGCTTTTGTAGCGAACTGCAAAATTCAGACATCAGTATTAGGCCTCCACTTGTAAAAACAGAGCTGAACAAATAATTCAAAATGAATAATTTATTTGATTAATTTTGTCTCTCCTTGCTCGGGGAATACATATAAGCCAATCACACCATCTTGAATTTATTTGTTATTCAAATATATTCAGTGACTTTCTTTTGACTATATTTTTTTACTCTATGGATTAATCAGAATATTTAAAATTAAAAATACACACTTTTCATGTGATTGGCCAGACGTACCACATGACACTACTTTTCTTCTGTGAGCAAGTGAGTATGCCAGCACTTCTGGAGTAATCCTTATGCATGCAAAATTGAAAATTCAGTTTTGACAAATATTTGCATGTGCATCTTTGGAATTCACTTGCTGCCAAGAAAAACTGTCAGTAAAATTCAGCACCTCTTAAATTTGTAAAATGTGAGAACTAAAACATGCATTTTAACATTTGCATTTAATTTTAATTTTTTTTTTCCAGTTTTATCTGGAAGTTTTAGAACATTGTATTTTCCCTGAAAGGATGCAGCATCGCCTACCAGGACCAAGTTATGCTTTTGAGCCACTCAACATCACTTGGCTCAGCCAACGGTCTGTTGGCGTAAAAGCTTGTAGTTTTCTAAATGGGCAAATGCTACATGCATTGTGTGCAAGGCTTTCAAAAGTCAGGGTGGTTTTGCCTTGATGGATGATATATGCATTATTCCCGCATCAAATAATCCTTCAATTATTAAATGATTCTTATTCTATTGTGAGGAAAAAGCAGACTTGAGAACAACTCAGTGAAAGCGTAAGTGATGATGTTAGCCTCCACTAGGGGTGAAGGGAAAAGCCAATCCACCAGAGAAAATATTCTTCTCAACTTTTTGATTAAAAGCACCTGTTAAAGGAGCCCTCTTTTATCTGATTATTTTGTGCAGTGCCCTTTTTCAGGGCAGACCCCAAGTTAGGGATTCCCAGGAACCTCTTATGCTACCTGAGACCTCAGCCCCATGTATCTGCAAACATTTACAAGTACATCCACGTACCTGAGGTAGCCATTGCCCAGCTCTGGTGTAACAGATACAGGGAGCTGTACGTGCATGTGTGTGTTTGCCTGAGAACTAATATAACTATCTGCAGGATTTATGCCTTAATACATCCCTTGGTTTATCCTTAAAGCAGCCTCCCAGTGCAAGGACATGAAAAAAATTTAGGGTCTGTCTAATCTTCAACTACATCTGACCTATTGTTGACTCAGGGTGGGACTGAAACAGAACATATCCCTAATTGCACTTTGCAGAAGTATCTAGGTGGAAATTCTGTCTGCAGAGAGACAATTGTTAAGGTATCTGTAGCAATCAACAGCAAAGCTTGGCATGGCCACTGCTGTCCTGGCTGCATCCTGCCACCTGCATGAGGCCACCATGTGCCCTCCTACCAAGGAGAGCTGGTCCTGCCTGGCCGATGAGGCAGCTGGCACACTTTGGGGCACCATAAAACAGCAACAACCAAACCCCAGCCCAGAGAGTCAGAAGGTTATCTGCTGGTAAGGACAAGCAGGGGGACAGCCAGCTAGCCCTTTGGGGCCAGCAAGGACCACAACTATAAAACTATGGTGGGTAATAGGGCATTAACTCATTGAGTAAACAGAGCTGGCGCTTCAGTTACCAAACAGGATGATTTAAATGGCTTAATTTACACATCACAGCAAGCTTTTCCTACTGCAAATCAATACATTTGCATAGGTTCTTAAAATAATCAGCAACATGCTCCTGCATATATTTTTTAAATAGGTACAAAATTCTTTAATGAAAGCCAGAGTCCCATCATAAGCTCAGTTTGTAGTTCACCTGCTAGTTATATTTACAAGGAAATATAAATGTATTAAGGCCTGGAGCTAAGCAGCAGCTTTGCAGCTCATTTCTGCAGACGGTAGGACTGCAGGATCTCATGAGCCCAGATGTAAAGCCCTCTCTTGCCACCCCAGGGTGCCCCTGCACAGACAGAGCCTGCTGAACACTCAGCAGGAGCAGAGGAAGAAGCTGTGGTTGAGATATCCTCTGTGTACACTTCTGCCCAGGGGACATCCATGCAGAGGGAGGGACGGACAGAGGGATGAAGGCCAACTATCCAATAGGAATAGCCTTTATTTATGGCCAGCACACTCTTCCCACATTTTTTACTTCTTGTTCTCCTTTTCTTTGTTCTGGTTAGGATCAGAAATAGAAGCTCCAAAATGCCACCAGCAAAGCTGTCCTGATAACAGCACACAGCTCCTGAGAAAGCCTGTTCTCACCAAGGTACTGAAGTGATATTGCCAGTTGAAGGTTAAAGACATTTGACATAGGCATCCTGGCATGCAGGGTCTCACCTGAACCAAAGCAAACCTCGCATGTTGTTGTCCCCATAATTGGCCAGGATAGCTATAGGGCAGCTTTAGCTCTTGCACCAGCTCTTCTGCTCTCCCCTCATTTTGGTGCCCTGACGCGTGCAGCCACAGTGAGGACTGATGCCTCCGGGACTTGAAGAGTGGGCACAAGCTAGTATGGAAATCTTGCAGCTTTGATGGATGATGGAAAGGTGCTGCACCAATGGGTTACCCGGGCACAAACGAGGCTGTCCCAGGGCTTGCTGCGGCGGCAGGGTGTGCTTCCAGCAGCGGCTGCGTGCAGGCATAGCACAGCTCAGTGTCTGACTACAGCAGGAATACTCTGCTCAGTCCAGTTCTTCTGTGCCCAGCTGTAAAAAACAAAACAAACAAACAAGAATAACCCAAAAAACCCCATCGAGATGAAAAAAGATTGAGAGAGAATACTGTGCTAGTAGCTGTGCAATGACTAGGGGCTTTGAAGTTAATTTTTAAGCAGACTTTTTTCTGCTCTGCTAAAATAAAAAGCAAGGTTTTTAAACAGAGAAACAAAATGAGGGCAGAAGATGCAAAAAACATGGTTAGACATGCCAAAAGCAAGAGAAGTGTAGGCAGGAGCCCTGCTGCTCTCTCTGGAGTAGGGGTGGCCTCGTGCTCTTGGGCATGCAGGGGTTTCCCTGGGCTTGGCATAAGTCAGCCTCAAGTACCAACCAAAATCTGGCTTGCCTTCTCCACTAAATCACGATGCTGTGTGTCACCACCAGACATCTCAGGGGGAATACAAACATCTCCTTATTCAGATGTAGCGCAAGACCTCTTCTGAGCACCAAGCAGATCCTCTCTGTCCTAGCAAAGCTCTGGTTAGGCAGCTAAGAGCCGGAGCAGACTTGGATGGTCATCTCTCCTCTCCCCATTGCCTCTGGCAGGACTGTTACCAGCCCCAAATATTGAAGCAAGTGCCCCTTTCTGAGCACTGGTACAGCAGCCCCTACTGTCTGCTGAGAAGGGATCGGCAGTTCCAATTAACCCATGCCTTACCGGACTTGCCAGAGAGTAGGAGAGCGGGTGGAGAACCATGGAGGCACCTCTGAAGAACAGCTCAACCCTTCATCGTGCTCCCTACCCTCCATACATGGCCCCATACAGAGTCTAATGGGCACAACATCCTAACTCAGACCACTATTGCCATCTAGAAATGATGCAGATAATTAGTGGATATGGAAAAGAGGCCCCTATTACAGTCACGTTTCTTAGCAAGGTACTATGCTGCTGTCCCCTCATTTCTTTGCATTTCTTAAACTTAATTTGTTTTTTATTTGATTGGGGATTTTTTAATATTTATTACTCATGGCTGAATGTTGGGTTATGGTGTGTCAAACTTGACAAAACTTCAAGCAGAGAGAATGATAAAAAGTATCTTGAAAATCATATTTGCCCCTTAATAATTCAATTCTGTAGAAAGGAAAATCAAAGCATCACAAATTGATTGCTGTGAAACAAATTACAATTATTTCCACATATCCAAATAAATCTACTAATTTTAGGCATCTGACTTCAGGCATTAGATGGAATATGCAAATGCACATGTTGAAATGATGGCCGTGTCTCTAGAGCTGCTCACTTATTTCTCTGTTCATACTAGATGCTCAATAGTTTCAGACTGCTATTGAGACATGCAGTAAATTAGCTGCTTTTAAGCATCGCCTGTTAAAAATATTAAAAAGCATGACTGTAAAGCACAGCTGACAGTTGTAGCCATCCAACACTGGCTTATCCTTTCTGGAAATGCAGAATGTAATGTCCACTGTCGCTCTCCCCAAATCTGCTCCCAATTAGGTCATTTTGTTCTAGCAACCATTAACTGAAGCCCTCTGCCCTGTTCTACCTTTTAGAACGAAAGTGGCATGCAATGAAATGTCCCTGTTGAACACAGGTTTTCCACGTACATTTTACAAAGTGTACTTGCTCAGCTGTCACACTGCTTCACATAGGAGAAGTCATCTGATATTGTTACTGACATACTAGTCTAGTGTGGCATTTAATATTAGGCTTTATATAACTCACAGGGATGGCAGAGCAATCTCAAGTAATCAAAATAAATGAAGACAGCCTGAATAATGCATTTGTTAAATCTAAATAACATACAGTGGACACCTTTAAAGTGTTTTCCAGGAAAATGTGACTCAGGTGCAATATTGATTGAGAAGATAAAGACAGGTGTTTTTGATTCCTATATTATGGAAACAGAGAGGACTTTGATAATGTAACAATCATCTTTTGATATTTTGCTGCAGTCCAATACAGCTAGAATCAATTTTTTCATTGTACTCATTTACTGGAAAAGGGGATAATGGCAAGGACAACACAGCTTTAACAGAAAGAATAAGCCATGATTTAATTCAGATGTTGTATACAGCTGCAAGTTGGAAGATATATTTGTATATACAGAAACAGTACAAAGGAGCTTGCATGCTTTCGAATAGAAGTCATGGCTCTGCATTTCTATTTATTGGTAGTTAGGTGGAATGATGCAGCATTATCCTGACAGCAATGAGAAGCAAGAACCTTTTAAAGTGGAAAAAGATAGCTGTAGGATTATGAGCAATCTTTATAGAAAAATAAAATAAAGGGCAATAGTAAAAGGGCATGTTGAGGTCTTCATTAGTATTTGTATTTAAGTAAAAATGACAAGCAGAAAAATCCAAAGAAAGGCTAAGTTCACAATCAATGTAGTGCTTTTCTGCACAATTGAGATCTTTCTCAAAGATCTCAGGCATTTTTGATAAATTTTGTTCTCATGGAAAGTACTCAGGATGATGATAAAATAATGATTTTTTTCTGGCAAAATAGATTGCTTCATGACTTCTTGAATGAAATACAAATCTAAGAGTGATAGTGTTTGGGGCTGGATTAGTCTCCTGGGGTTGCATCCAGTGTATGAAATTTCATAGCTTTTCCAAGGAGTTCAATAGTGCTCTTCTCTGTGGCGAGACACTGCTGAATGACCCCTGAAAACACACCCCACAGACCACGCTTCACAACATTACCACTGAAAGCTGCCAGGAGTTAATTTAGCCCAGAAATATTCTTCATGGCATAATTTCTGAGCAGAGCACATTAGGCCAGCCCAAAATCTGAATTACAGAACAGACTTTGGAGGAAATCAGAATCCAAAGTCAAGCTTTAGAGCTGGTTTCTACCTCTGTATTAGACCTGTGGCAGAAACCCAGCCTGTTCTTTTAATGAGCATCCTCTACAGAAAAGCAGACAAAAGGGATAAAATCCTTCTCTGGAATTTCAGTCTTTTCTTTTAAAAGAGTCTGGTCTAGTCCTAACTCCTTGTAAGCTGAGCCCACATTCCTCTCTGAGGAGCAAAGAGAAAATGAAGAGTAAACCAAGAAAAAACAGAAAGAAAAATTAACCCTTTCCCCAGCAGCAACAACCAGCATTTCCCAGTGGCTACTTAAGCTGATGAGAGGAATGAGACTCAGCTGTGTCTCAACTGGGGCAGCTCAGGGAGGCATTTCCAGCCACCAGGAGACACCTGGGATTTTACACCAGTGACCCTGCACCAACTCCGTACACCTCCTGAGATGTTGGGAGGCCTTGGGCAAGTCCCTTTGGCCAAAGAAGGCATCCGCTGGGTTTCTAGGGGGCAAGGTGCAGGGAGCTGCAGAACTCTGGTCACTGGAAGACTTTTCTATATGACCTGGCAAACAGAAATGCTCTGTGATGTGCAGAAGAAACAGCATGAGGAGAGCTTGGGAGAGTTGCAAATGTCCATGCCAGGCAGAAGCAGAGCCATCCCAACTTGGCATAGCTTGCTGCTCAGGGCTGATGGGGCCACTGCACTGCAAGCACTTAGGATCCCAAACATTATTAGGCTGGCCTTAGATTGTAATGAGTTTGCCCTAAAGCTGCTAAGATTTATAAGCAATCTTAAAGAAAACATGTTTTTAATTTTCCTTACGTTGTTGTTTTCTCCCCCTCCACAGGGTAGGTGCTGTGTGAAACCCTCAGCTCTGGGACCCACCTGCACCCAGCTAGTCTAACTGTGCCAGAAATCTCCCAGAACAGCAAGACCCTCAAGGGTCCTGCAAAGCTTTAAGCCAAGCACTGGAGACTGCAGATCTGCTGACTTCAGAGGGAGGTTAGGATAATGGTACAAGGATAGCTGTTGTGTCTGCCATGTCTTCATAGCCTTTGAGCGTGCTGCCATGGGAAGAGAAACTATTTCATTGGGTTTTCCCTGGGCTAAAAGATCAGCATATCAGTAGCTCTATACAAGAGGGAAAAAATGCTGTCTCCTTGTCTTACCACTGAACCCAGCAAGGCTTTCATCCCTGATGCTATAGTGAACCACATTGCTAGATAATGAAGAATGGTGGCATATCTACCACATTTTCTTTACCACCACCATCCATGGCTGTCTCCCTGCCACACGTCTGCAGGGACAGGCAGTTATAGCCCCTCTCCACGTGCCCTTTTCAAGATCCTGAGGCATTTGGAGGAACAAGCTCTTGCTCACTGCCTATCCAGCAGCTACAGTATCAACTGACAATGGTGAATGTCCTTTTATGTATGTGATATATTCCTTTTAACAGAGAAAGGGAAAACCTGCTCTTCATTGTCATTAGAAGGGAAAATCCAGTATTCTCCATTTTCCCACCTTTGTAGACAGAGATGCATTTATGGGTACGCTTCAACTCCTCTCCACTCTCTTTCCCTCTTCCTCCCCTTTATTTTTCATTTCTCCCCATAGTGTCTTTCACCTGGCTAAAGGTTTCTTGATACAGATGCCTACTGTTTACTTTAGAATTACATGATCCAGGTAGGAATTCCCTGCAAAACCAGATCTTTCTTCTTGGGGAGGAGTGGGTGTTCAGGTTAGTACAGATCAAATCACAGAAACTCACAAGTTAGATTTTTCCCTTAATCCTGTCTTAGTTTAGAGGAAGCATCAAACCAGCTCCAATCTAGCAACCACATCAGCATGGTGAAAGCCATGCCCTTTCAAACACTGCTCTGAGCTTCCAAAAGACTCTTCATTCCCTATATAACTAAGTAGAATTAATTTTAAGACAAAACTTAACACTGCAATAGGAAGATTGGGTAAAACCATCAGCAAACTTTTCATACCTTGGTTCTGTGCCACTGTGAACGCAGTCTATGATCTGAAGCTTGTCATCAGGCACACTTCTGAGCTAGAAAGGATCAAAGATTGACTTCCTTACATATATAGGTGTTTCAATTTCCTGGCCAGAAAATAAAACTGATACAAAGCACACAAAGGACCCCAATACCAGCGAGAATGTCACTAGTAGTGCAATGCATTAAAGAAGATCATTGCAACAAATCAAGTTCCTAAGCGTGACTTTCCCTTTCATGCAGAGAATGGACTGATTCGTTCCCCAAACAATGGAAAATTTCACGGAGGGTCTGGAACAGATTGCTCTGTTTGCTCCATTACTCACAGATCAGCTTGCCACATTCAGTCACAAAGGCAAGGGCTAAACTCATCTTATTTGCTGTCCACAATTTATGAAAAAAAAAAAATCTAGCTCCTAGGAAATGAAGTGCTTCAAGAACTTGCTGAAGTGAAAGCATTTCTTTGTCAGCATGGATTCAGCTTCAACATGACTCATGTGATCTGTGCACTACTATTTTATGCTACGTTGATCCATCTAGGAATACTTGTGAAGATTTTACTGGCTTTCTTATACTGCACTTAAGCTCTACTGTCTAACTGTACCTTGACTTGAGTTACACGTCTCAGAAGGACACAGTCATTGCATTTTTTTGGTATGGGCAGGCCTGTTGTATGACATATGATATCACTAGTTCAGTGACCCAGTTCTGGGTCTTGAGAGGCAAATAACATTTCTGCATGTATAGCATTTCCTTGCATCCATGTCATACCCGTTTTTGATAATTTTTTTTTGGCTACCACCACTTGGCACCAGTGGATTGTCACCTAAACATGTAAAAGCAAATGAAACATATTGTATGTAACCCATTCAATACTATCAGCATCTAACACCAATGATTTTTGACTGTCAGCTTAAGGACACCTTCAGAAGGTAAGCAAACGGCTTAGAGCTGTCTGAAACTGCAAGGGAAATATCTCCAAAGCCTAGCATACATGGATCCCAGAGGTTTCCACATTTGACTCCCTCCCCACGTGGAACCTGCCAGCCATGTAAGTATGAACACGACAGCTGCTGCTCTGCAAGGAGATCCCACACCAGCCCACTGCATGCAGACCCTCCCACGCCAAAGGGATTTCATTTCACAATACCATTCGCAGAGGGAGATTTCAGACTCCCAAAGACCAACTCCCTCTGCATCTTGTTTCAATAGCACTGGAGAGACTATAACTGGAAGATCAGCCATAAGACGTTGCCAATTGCCCTTTCCGCAAGTGATTTTGGTGAAATTTTGTGCGTAGGGAAAAACTATATACATAAGGAGATTGTTCTTCAACCTACTTAGGAAATGGGCATAGAAAAATAGGATGTTCACTTTGATCAGAAGAATAAGTCTCAGAAGCAAGTTCTGAGGCTCTTAATCATATTGAATATAGTATAATCCCAGGAAAAATCCCATGGCAATCCATGTTTTGATTCAGAAGAACATTTTCATTGTTAATAACATCAGATTTTGCTTTTATCTGACTTGTGCTCAATGATTATAACATAGACATCATGTTAGCATATTAAAGAGTAGGAAAGGAGTGAGTGTTATAGCCTACAGTGGAAGAATTGAGGATGGATGGATGGATGGATGTTTGCATTGGCAAATAGCATTAGCAGTAATTGTTTTTAAAAGCATTCAGGTGCATCTCATCGTGCTTTCATGTAACTAAAAAGGAAGCAGCTGATTTGCAACCTGGGATTAGAAATAGCTGATAAAAAGCCAGAAAATCATTTTTGGTAAAGTACTTGTTCAACAGATGCAGCATCATGCAGTACCTGTTGGGCAAGTGCCAGGCTACCTGCTTAATGTCTGGAGATTGTTAACTGTTAGGAATTGATGAATGACATGTTGAGAAGGTATACATAGTGCCTGGACTACAGACAGTCTTATGGATATCTTTAAAAAAAAAAAAGTGCAAGTTCTAAGTTAATTTAAGACTGTGATCAGCAGTCTGCTGTGTTACTCGTTTGTTATTTCAGCGTTTCTCTGCAAAGAAAAGGTCCTGAGGGCAGCCTGGCAAGTGCCCACCAATAGCTTTCTTGAAAAGAAAGCTTTTCTTTGTCTTTGGCAAATTCTGGAGAAAGTCTTACTGAGATATCCAGAGAACCCTGAAGCATCCAAATCTCAATAATCCTGTGTATCCCAGGCAGGATCCTGTGCTTTCTCCTGTGTGCCCTAGTCACAATTCCCTGCTCAGTAACACACACAACATTTGTGTTCTGCATAAGGACTGGAGAAGGAAAAAGAAAACAGCAAATACACAAACAAAACAAAAACCCCATAACACAAAAAAATCCCTTCCTCCTTCACTTACTCTGCTCTGTGCGCAGCGTCCAGAAGCCATCCTGCTCAGCAGTGTTTTTCTCTCAGACCCCCACATCCCGACCCCACAGAATCCCGTGGAGCCAGCCTGGGCTGCTGTCACCCCTCCCCGACACTTTGGACAGACAAACCTGTTCTTCACATCCCCCTCCCTGGCAACAACACAGCTGTACTTTTTGCAGAGGACACTGGTGACATTAAAAGCCAATAGTGCTTATTCTTCTGTCAGTGGGATAAAACAGATACAATGCTGTCGGTCACAATGTAAATGCCATTTTGGGGAGATTCGGTCTCCCTAGCACATAGTGAGCACCTCCTTCTGTAGGTGCCTTCTCTAAATTGCCATGCAGAAGAGATTGTAGCTCTTGACTGGCTCTACAGGGGGCCCAAGGAGACTAAACTCCTATTTTAGGCTTGAGCGCAGTCCTTGCATGGATGAGCCTGACTGCAGGCTTCCCGCTCAGCGGGGCTACCTAGCAGAGTGGAGATATGACTGTGGGTGGGTAGACAAGCCCACGTCTGTGGTATTTGGGCTATCTCAGAGCATAGGATGATGGTGTCCCAGTCACCAGCAAGGACCAGTCAAAGCGCCTACCTGAGGCCCATACAGTATGCAGCATTGGTGCCTGTGCTGCCCAGCTGCTCCTGGCTCAGGGTGCTTACAGGGGTTAGGCTAACCCAGGTGTTGTTGCACTTTCAATTTATTTTACAGACAGAAGAACCGATGCTATTTCATGGGAATGCTGTGTTTGCCCTGAAGAAAAATGTGAATGGGAGACTTCTCAGAATCTTGCATCTGGAGCTTCACCTCAGTGCAACTCCAATGCAAAAAGAATTCCAATGAAATAGAAGATGTCTTTGAGATATGTATATGTTTATATACACATATGTGCATACACGCAGACAGAGAAACTTCAGTGAAAATTTGAATCCGAAGGGCTACACAGAGTCTCAGTATGTCTGGATTTTTCTTCTGGAGAGCACCAGCACTATTTCATCACAACAAGCAGCCCAGGGAAAGCTGCTTGCCTTTGCTGGTATTAACTTATGCTTTGCTTCCCTAATCTTTTTGTTTTCAGTATGTCAAATAACAGAGAAGCAGAGAGAGACGGAGAATTCTAGCCTAAAAGCCAGTTTCCTCTGTTACAGCAAGTGTTACCCCTGAGGTCAAGGATTGTCTGAATCAATAACACACCAATCTCAGTAGCCCCATTTAAATGGTGAGTCAGTTCACATAATCCAACCACATGTCAGCTGAAAAAGAATGGTTTAGCAAACACTTTGCAGTCATCTGATTTTTGGAATTTAGTAGTAGTAAATTATTGGATATCAGCCTATTGTTGCAACTATATATCTTTACACAATAGCAATTTCTCTTCTAGTTTTCTCGTGCTCAGCTGCTTATTGAGTATTTTTATATACCCCACATTTATTTTCAAATATAACTTTAAAATATTTACTGGAATTTTTCCATCTGCAGAAATTTTAAGGGACTAAGTCCAGCCAGAGTTCACAAGTGCATTTTTCAGGCAAGGAAAGTTGATACAAAGAATTTGACTGTCCCACTAATTCAGAACAAAAAATGACTTACCTCCAGTCCAGTGCTAATTTAAGAACAGCCTCTGCCTCCTGAGCCAACTGCATTCAACTGGGCTGTCCTAGCCACACATACTTCTGTCAGGAGTTTTTATACATACATTGGTTAAAGTAAATAAGATACATGTATTAACTTCATTTCTTAATTTTCTATCAGAGAAAAAAAAAAATTACTGCATTTACACCTCCACAGCCCCAAGAGCAGCCAAATCCCACTGGCTGCTGGGGCCCTCACCCCTCCTTGTTTTCCCAGCAGCACCCCACAGCAAGACTTAGGGGCAGTCAGGAGGGGGACCTGCACTAGAGGGGGCCCCCCAAAACAAATCCTGCCCCTTACCTAGTGGGCTAGAAGTCATTCACCAAAAATGTGTAAAACAGTACCAAAAGAAAAAAAAAAAAAAAAAGACTCTGGTATCATGACATAGAAATTAAGTAAAGCTACTTTAACTTCATCTTCCACATTTTCTTTGGGACTGCATAAAGAAGATATTGCCAATGCTTCTTTTATATATTTGTGGATCACACAAAGGCAGAAACACAGTCAATGAACAGAATAATGAAAATAATAAAACCCTTTTTCTAGCACGTTGTAACTATGTGTGGTATGTGTTTAAGGATTTGCTTTAGGATGACTGAAAAATGCCGGTGAATTTGAATAATATTACTGATGCTCTAGTATAGAAAATCCTACATTCATGCCAGAGTGACTCTGAATCAATAGTCTTTACAAACACACACACACAGACATTTAAGATTTGGCCTTCAGCAGCCAGTGCGCTGCACCTGCACTGCCAACAAACAATAGGCAGTAAAACAAGCTCAGGGGAGAGAGCAGCTCCACACGCCCCCGTGCTCAGGGCTGGGAGAATCTGCTGCTTATGAGGAGCAAAAGTCTGACCAGGGGCCAAAATCTTTCATATGGCACATTTCTTGTGAGGGCAGGCTTTCAACTGGTACCATGTACACGACCACACACTTTCTACTTACTTTGTGTGGTGTAGGAAAACCAGCCAGCCTTCTTAGAATTGAAGAATTTTGGCCAGCCACCACAGAGGAGCTTTAAATGAAGGAAAAACGTAAGTCAGTACTGGCTGTTAAAATACTGTCAGAGAAAAGAGCAGCATTGTAATGCATGTCATACAGTACTGGACATCTGAAGTAGTAGTGGTTTTTACAGGGATTGTCTTAGCAGTTTGATGTGAAATAGTGAGTTAAACTAATACTGCAATTTTTTTTTTTCTAAATGGCTGATTTTACAGGAACATGAAACCTCATGGGAAACAGTCAATGCATAAGTTACTGCTTCTCTGTCGAAACTTGCCAACAATGGAATATATTGTGACACTGTCTCAAGCAGACAGATACCAAAACTGACACTAACTACAACGCATGGTCTGACTAATGCTAGGTGAAACCCGACGCAAACATCAAACCATGAGGACTTTCAAAGTTGTGCAGGCAATTCAAAATTTGCTAGGAATGTTCTGTCTTTAGCGTGGATATCTGTGAGCGTGTTGCAGTTGCATCACAGTCAGGTCACTACAGCCCTGATTTCCTGCTCACTTTCAGCACCTGTAAATCCTAGAGATTAGGAGCTGCTTGGTAAAGCCATGCTCTTACCTCTCAATTGGCTGCTGTGGAAACAGCAATTACAAGTTAAATTTCATCATGCTTAAGAATAATCCTCTTTTTTTCCCCCTCTAGTCTGAAGTTACCAGTCTTAGAAGGAAGCAGACAATTAGAAATGAAGGAAAACAAAGCCCCGGGCCGGGACATACATGCAGCCTCCACTACTCCTGTCCAGATGTTGGCCCTTGGCTCCAGCAACATCTTTAGCAACTTTGCTAGTGGCGGTGGCGAGCCCACAGAAGAACCTCAAAAGTTTTCCATAACTCCTGTATGAGTCTGTACCTCCATAATAACCAGAATTTCTCAACATTGCAGTGAATTTCTGTAAAAATTAATGTCTCGGTCACATTCCTGCTAGGGCAGCCAGAAGAGCAGCGCCACTTGAAGCAGCATATGCAGGTTGCCCCAGGGAACAAAAAGCTGTTCTGCTCCAAACCCAACCAGGTCTCAGACAGCTCTGTGTATCATGCTGACGTACTTTCTGTTGCATCATCTTTGCTTTTTAATTTTATCTAATTAAAATATCCAAATCAGTTCTCTCCCTTCACCTGGGTACAAGCATCAAAACTGAAGAGCACAAATGAGGACACTGGTTTGGCCTCTGGTGATACTAGGCTGAGCACATTGTATGGTTTGAGACATTGCAATTCCATTCTGCTCTTCCAGAAACTTTTATTTCCTAAAAAACCAAAACCAATCTTGGAAGCATATTCAAAGAACCAAACTATTTCATATTGTAATTTATACTTGCATTTAGGTGAGCGCATGTATATTTATGCCTTTGTTAGTAGCATTTTGTCTTGCTATCACTTACATTTTTTGAAAATGAAATAGTAATTACTTTTTTTTCCACAAATATTTCTGTATAGAGCAGTCCAGTGAGATGTAGGACTTAAGAGAGACAAGGAAGCATTGATCACTCAACAGGTATATGAAGGAATTTGAAAACAAGAAGAGTTTAATATATTTGCAATCCAATCACTGAAGGTGATTATTCATAAAAGCTTTTAGATTAAACTTCCCCATTGCTGTTTTGTTTTCTGTCTGCTTCTTTAAATGAACAGTTTTAGAATAAAAGTCTGTTATTACAAACCTTTTGAATGTTTGAGGAACAAA
Organism: Limnodromus scolopaceus; assembly: GCA_028565335.1. Lineage (NCBI taxonomy): Eukaryota > Metazoa > Chordata > Aves > Charadriiformes > Scolopacidae > Limnodromus > Limnodromus scolopaceus. Next base: position 14,134,109 of record JAOXNO010000004.1, on the reverse strand, counting down.
ACACAGGCACTCTTTGGGCTGGTCTCAAAGAATAAAAAAAAATTTAACAAAAAAAAAATCACTTATGGAGAAAAATCATTCCAGCTCTTGAGAAGTATGAGTGGTGGTGAGATTGCTATCTTATATTTAAAACAACAAATTACAAATATTGATCTTCCTTAACACCCTGGAAACTGAACGAAGAAGGACTAACATCATCAGTGGGAAACCAAATGGAAAGAAATGCCTAGACCAACGTAACAAAAGCAAGGTGAGGAATGCAGCCTCATGACTTTATTATGTGTGCTAGATTGCAAGCCAGCTAGATTGATATTGTCTTCCCTCTCAGATAAAAAACATATCTTTACAGTGTAGCATCCTTAAGGGCTAGGCCACTTCTCTGAATTCTATGGCATGAGAAATTTTTTGCTTCCTTTTTCTTATTCCTAAGGCATATTGAAACAGTATGGATTCACAATTAAAACAAAAACATGAAGTTGTCTCAGTCCTTGCAAACAAGTTTGCTTTTTTTTTTTTTTACTAGATTCTCTCACCTACAAATTTGCCCTGTGAAGAAAGCAAGTGGCATTAAAAATCATCACCACCTCTTCTGAACTTGCATGGCATAGATTATTTAACAAAGTCTTGCTGATTTATCAATAATAAGAACAACTCTGGGGAAGAGCATGAGTAGAGCATAAAATTCCCCTGCTTTACAGATTGTGTAGTACCACGATGTCCAATTGCTTCTCAGAAGCTACCCACATCACTTCATCTCCACATCACTCTAATAGAAAGACAACGATCTGATGCTTACTACTTGTGCCTCTTGGGTTGTTGACTCTTCTCCAGCTAGACAAAGTCAAGGATGAGCGCATTTCACATGTGAGCTTCGTGCTTAGCAAGGAATGAAAGGTCAAAGGGTAGCAGGCAAAAGCTATTTGCCATTCAGTTCTAATTTACCTCATAAATTATTAAACAATCCCTGATGCATTTCCATCTTTGATAGTCCTGTGGTATGAAGTGTAAGTCAATGGACAAGCTAATTGCAATAAGCAGAAGTGGTATTTAATGCACTGGACACTTTCAATAGCAAAGTAGTTCTAATTAGTGTTTCTAACTGATGTGACAGCAGTTTACAGAGCGCCAAAATAGTTCCTCATTTGTCAAGTGGGTCTGAAGCTTATGGCAGCTTTCTGATCATCTCCCTTGCCGCAGGACCTGAAAGCACCTTCAAAAAGCTTTCTCTCATTGATCTTTAGTCAGATGCTGACTGAAAGGCACACGGCTTTGCCAGAGAGAAGATAGATAGATGCTGCACCAGCACGAAAATGTCACTTACTTAATGAAAAAGGGTAGCTGTTCATAATCCCTCTGTATGCATGTATATGCACACACATGCACATACACAAGCCCAAAGCCAGAGGCTGGGAATAGAGGCACTTTCATTAAGCATTTGAATTCATGTGTATAAAGTACTGTCTGAATAAACTTATAGTTGACCATATATGACATCCTTATATACACACATATATATGAACAAATACAACATCACACGATCTATGACTGAAATGCAGAGATTCTAAAAGGTGCATTAAGGTCTTCCCTCTAGATTTTTCGTTGAGTGTGAGGCATGCCATGCATCAGATGAACTACACCATTAGTTTCAAAATGGCAGAATTTACTTTCCTTGTCTATGATTTTCTTCTAATATATTGATAGTTCAGCTATCCTGCTGTTCTCCAAGGGCTGAGGGAGTAAATGATAGTGTGTCAGATAAAGAGCAAGTATTTGCTGAATACAGTGTCAAGAAAGTTCTGAACAGCTTTCCCTTTGTTACACTTGTTTTATAGCCATCATTAAATAATTAAATATTGTGGTTAGTTATGGGATAAACTATGACATTTTCCTATGTAGCTCAGACAATATTTGAAAAGGCCCTAAAAGCATTTATGAGGGAAGGAAGGGAGAATTCTAAAAATTGTTTGTAATCCTCTGCCAAGTGGGTCTGTCAAAAGCCACTTTTTACTGAAATATATGCACTAGACACCAAGAGCTGTGTTGATATTGTATGACTGGAATTTTTTTGATAGTACCATGTGTGGACCATAACCTTACTTTGATCCTGAAGATCCACCACTCCCTGTGATGCATGTTCCAGAATCTCCAAAATCCTGAAAATGAGAAGATGTGCAAAGAATTGTAACAGCCAGGTGGTATAGGCACTTCCAGGCTGTCCGTCTCCCCGGTGCCCGCACCAGATGACTTCTGGCCAGGTACCTTGGCTCCCAGGGTTGTTCTGGCAGCCAAATATCTGGTGCAAGGCAGCATCCTTGGCCAGCTGTCTTTCACCAGCAGTCCTTCCTTGCTGGAATTCTTGGGAACAGTGCTCAAGAGCCAGCAGATATTTCAGAAGTGCTGAGTGAAGCCTCCACCAGTCCATTAAGGGCAGTTTAGGACTACCTTTAGCAGCGTGTCTTAGCTTAAGTCAGACTTGAGGGTTACCCTACCCCACTGTCCAACCTATGTGCTTCCTTAAAACAAAAGCTGAATTGAAAAATGCATTATTTGCACCATGTAAGGGTCCAACCAGTAAGAAAAATTGAATAATAATGCAAAAAGAATAACCACAGGATTTTTTTTTTTCTAGGGAAGGAAAAGAGAGTTTCTCCATGATGTTCTATATCCAGACTGAATACTGAACGGGCAACTGCTCTTTAAATAGGCAGAAGACTCAATATCTAGAAACGGAGACCAAAAGAAAAACAAAACTCTAGCTTTGTTCAGCACACAGACAATTTTTACCTCAGTGGTTTTTCAGATTCCAAAGGTCTGCTGCAGTCAGAAACTGACTGATGTCAACTCTCCTTTCTCTCCTAACGTTTATACCTAGCCTAAAAAAAAAACCCCAAAGGGTAAAGATAACTTCTAGCTTTTCTTGATTTCTAGGTATGGCCTTATTTTAAGTACTAGAGGCTTCATATTCAATTGCTACTCTGGCAGTATGAACAGCTTTAAAGCAAGCATGACAGAAAAGGATACTCAGCTGAGGATAATACCCACTGTCCAAAGAGGTGACCACTCCCTCCCTCTGAAGTATCTTCATAAATATTCCGTAGTTTGTAAATATGCAGTTTGACCAGTTGAAGTAACAGAGTCATTTTAGATCAATCATGGAGGCTGATACAGATAATTCTCTCCTTTTGCAGGAGACCACAGCTCATAAAAGTGCGTGGAAGGCAATGTCACTTAATGCAGCACAGGCAATTAGGAGTATGGAAGGGACTGGGTCAGAACACAAGTCAGAAATAATAGAGAGTATGCACTAATTGGAGAAGCTTTTTATTTTATTAGTGCTTCCATGTCAAATTAGTCAAATGGCTGAGGCACTTACAGAGTGGCAGTGAAGTATGCACGCTGTGTGCCTGCCCGGCACAAAGCCGCATGTGGCTTCACATCTCTCTACTTTTGCTTTCTTCTCACTGTGCTTTCTGGACTCGGGACCCTGGCTCTCATGCAGTTCCTGTCCATGTCAGTCTGGTCACCTTTCAGAGCAAGTGATTAAGTTTACCTAGTTAATAAATGAGAAAGTTATTTGACTAAGGCACCACCTAGAGCTCATTATTGAGCCAAATCAGTGATTGAACCCCATTAGCTTTGCAGTCTGGCTTCACTGCTGTGCAAGGGAGGCAATGCATCCTTAAGCCCATAGTGCTGCAAAATCTGCCCATCCCACCCCAAGCTCTGCATGTTCCATGATAAGAGTCAAAATCCATGGCACTTTAATCACAGAATCACCTAGGTTGGAAGGGACCTTTTAAGATCATCTAGTCCAACCAATGAAAGAAAAAAAAAAACCCAACACAAAACACCACCCAACACTAATCCATATCCCCGAGCACCATGTCAACTCCTCTCTTGAATACCTCCAGGGATGGT
>JAOXNO010000004.1:14119856-14130091 GCA_028565335.1 Limnodromus scolopaceus | reverse complement strand
TGGCCACCTGGGCACACTGCTGGCTCATGTTCAGCCCACAGTCGACCAACACCCCCAGGTCCTTTTCTGCCAGGCAGATCTCCAGCCATTCTTCCCCAAGCCTGTAGCACTGCCTGGGGTTGTTGTGACCCAAGTGGAGGACCCAGCACTTGGCCTTATTGAACCTTTAGTGAATGATATCCCAACAGCCAAACTGCAAGGCACAAAACAAGTCTGAGCCAAGTGTGCATGGAAGGTTATTGTCACCTTCATCACATTACAGGCCCCTCACAGTGAGAGAAGAGTGGTGGGGCAGTCTGTGGTTACCAAGCAAGGACTTGCATTAGCCCTGGTTTGCTCTAATGTAAAGCATTTGCATGCTAGCTTTCAGGCTAGGCAGAGGATGATCAGTGATCCTTCCCTCCCTTTGAAATTCTCATACCAATTTTCTAAAAATATTCCAGAATACTATGGATCTTTGTTTAGATTTAAAAACATTGCCAGAAAACTTGCTTTTGTAATGGAAGTGGGCGCTCTTCTTCTTCTGATACTTATGTTTTTTAAAATCAGATAGACTGTGGGTGATGGAGCAGAAGAACCTGTTTTATAGACTCCCCTGTTCTTGCCTATCATTTCCCAAAGAGTTTCATATCACACAGGACAAACAGCCAAACCACCGTTGTTTTGCCATAGTTTAAGGTAGTGTTTTGGAGAGAGCCATTATGTGACAGGGGCCAGTCATAGAAGCCCTGCTATATAACTTGCATTTTCCATGCTTTAAAAAGTGTTATTTTCCTGTTTAGGTCTCAGACCTTCATAAAAGATGTCATCTTCCCAGCCCGTGTCTTAATTACTGCTCCTGTATTTTAGAAATTTTCCTTTTGTCATTTGATCCACTTATTGACTTTTTTCCTCTGATCCCATTTTGTGTTGTCCCAGCGAGCCTCCCTATCCTTTTATCAACTAATGCCCTATACTTTCCCACTAATTTCTCACTAAACAATAGCTCTCCATTTCTTTTGTAGCTCTAGATCTGTTATGAATATTAATAGCTTCTTGTAAGCTCTACTTTTTGTGGGAGAGAGTGCTTGTGTTTGATCTGTGGCTTTTTCTTGAATATGCTAGTATCTCCTCAATTGGGGTTTGAGTCCCTTTCATGTTTTCCTACCAGATTCCTTTCTTCATTTCTATCTCCCTCTTTATTGCAGAGTTGGACGCCATGGAGGACCTTTAAGCATTTTTCTTTATTAAGCAAGGCTTCTCATACTGGCACAGTCTATGGTGATTTCTGCCCTCATTGTGGACTATTTCTGTACACTCCCTAAAGGCATCAAGCCATTCAGGTGGTAGCGTGTAATTTGTTTTGTACTGTGGAATTCCTGCCATGCCTATATGTATTTAGACCACAGGCAAACCAATAAAGTTGTCATAGAAACAAAGCATTTCATGAATAAATCAATTCATAACAAACTTGTAAACTTCGAAGAACCCACTGTGCTTTAACAACACATCTATTATATATACACACTAATCATATTTGTAATGAACAATGTACATATACTACACATGTCCATTTGTTTTGTCCTGTTGGGCATCTTATAAATATTTTTAACGCTTTCCTGCATGTTGTGCATATCTCCACAGTATGGAAGAACAGAATTGGATGCTTGCATGATAATGTAGCAGCAGGAATTTTTCTATTTCTTTTTTGATATGCGAGGTGGGGGTTCAGTAAACTCTGAATGCCTTTTTTTCAAGCCAGTGAGGATTCTTTTTCTACAGTGCAGTAATTCTTTTTCTAGTCACAGACAACTTAATAGGACTTTATCCACTCTTCATGTAATTAGAAAAAAAGCCCAGTCAATGGGAGCCTGATGAAAGAAGCAGATAATATTGCCGAGAGCTGATAATGCAACAGAGGCTGAGAAAATCCTACCTTCTTTTCCTACCATTGAGTCTCATTTAAATATGTGCATCTGAGGTGGAAATGCTGCTAGAATTGATCATAATACAGTCTTGATACTTCACCACTTTGCCCATCATGTTTTCACTGGCACTGGCCAGACGGGTGCAAAATACTACCTGATCAACACTTCAGTCTTTGCCTGGGTGGGAATGGCCAGGCCAAACAGGCTGAAGATTTTTTGAAGTGTCTCAGTCTAACAGTCCCATGATTTCAAATGGATATTCATGCAGTAAGGTGCTATTTGCTGTGCGTTGTGCAATGCGTTTGAACTCTTAGCTATCAATGCAAAGCCAAAGGAGAGCTTTTCAAGTCCGCCTATGAGAAGCTTGCCTATGAACAAGATGAAAGAAAAGGAGTACATGTTTCAGGATGCAGGGGAAATAGAAGAAATAGCACTCATTATTAAAGAAGAATGGTTAGCATTCAAATTGAGGCTGGGTATCTTCCCACTGATAGATACACATGATTGAGACCTGGTCCCATACAAGGACAGCCTTATGGAGCCTGTCAATATGGGGGCCCAGAGGTCCTGCCCCAGCGCCATACCTCCTCTTCAGTCTCTGCAGAGAAAAGGGCAGGCTGAGCTGTCTGTTACAGGGAAACACCTATCTGCCTTCTCCATACAGCAGCACTGGTGGAAACAGATAGGAATAATGGGGTTGGTCTTAGGCGTCTATCCCAGAAAATGCGTGCCTGAATAACGAATTCATGATTAATTGGTAGTGATACATCAGAGCACATGAATCTGCCAGATGCAAGGTTGAATCTCATACTATTGATTCCAGTAATTAAACAGTAGGTTATAGTTTAATATCCCTCTAACCTATTAATGTTATGTAAACTTGGTTACAAATACCATTAGCTATATATACATCTGACTCCAAGGAGTTATTCTGAAACAGGAAGGAAAACCCAAACAAATTGTAGTAAAGTTTTATAACTACAAGCTCAAAAAATGTCTCTTCTCTTTGCAAACCGTTTACATGATGTTTCTAGTGTCTCTAGGATATTCACTAATTTCTGGGCAATTAAAATTCTAAGTCTTTATTATATTCTGGGATATGTCCAGAGAGACAAAAATAAGCAAAAATTTTAGAAAGAAAGCTCTGCAACACATTTAGGTGGCCTGATTCTCTGCAGAATTCTCCCCTATTCACAATGGGAAGGCTACAATGAAGAACTTAGCTCACAGACATATGCTGCTGGTTGGGTGATTTTTTTCGTAGTGTTGTCTACACACAAGACAAAAGCTCTCAGTCAGTCAGTGCTGTCCAGGAATATGCTATAGGGAGCATAACTTGAAAGCAGAAGTCATCTGCTTTCAAATTTTCAGTGCCTTGTTTTAACTACATATTTTACAGATACGTTATTTCCATAGAACAATACATTACCCAGTAATTAGGTTCATTTATGGAATCAAATCAAGGCTGTCTACATTTCTGCTGGGTAATGTTCTTCACAAACAATCCTCCCTCCTGGCTCCTCTGATTATTTTATGATTCCTCTTGCTTCTTGTCAGTACAGATTAAAGGTAACACATACTGCTGGGAACAAACATAATTTTCCAGCAGTAGCATTTTGTTTTCCTTAATAATTAACAAGTGCTGCTGACTAACCTTCCAGTATAAAATGTGCACCTTATCGAAAGGGAGCGGACACAGGTTAGAACAGCTCACTTGGGATATCAAAATAAGAAGTGTGATTAAAGCATTAAAGATTTAGAGGTTGACATTAAGGGATGAAAGGTGGAATTACTGTAAATATAAAACTGTTCAGCATTAAATGGAATGTGTTGCACTTGAAACAGTCTTTCAAAGTGCTAACATTTCAGCATTAATTATTAATAGAAACTGACAGCTCATTTTTAATTTGAGCCTAATGACAAGGTTCTTTAAGAGATAAATACAACACACTGGCTCGGAGAGTTTCTGGATCTTTTGAAAGGCTTTCTGTGTTGTCTAGGCCTTAATCTGCAAACTCCTTATAAAATAACGTGCTGTCCTCAGAGGTGAAAACACCTCTGGGAAGCACCAGCCTGCCCACTGGCTGGGGATACCAGCAGCACCTCCACAGGGTGCCACTGGCATCACTCCTCTACCTCAGCTGCTGATCCAGATGGACCTGGACAAGGTCCAAGAGTGCACCACCAACCTCTCCTTGCCCCCTTCCCAGCCAGACAAGAGCTTTGGGAAACACGTATCTGGTCTTCCAAGTGCTCTTCTTACCAGACGACAAATATTGTATTCACCCATCACTAATCACCTAATGTCTTCAGGGCAACTACCCATCTCCTTTTCCCATTTGTCATCATTTTGAGGTGTGTCACCAAAACAATGAGTTTTAGGACTCAATTCGGAACCCACCTCAGTTGCAATCACTCAGGGATAAAGTCACTGCCATCAGAGACAGCATAAGGATGTAAACCAAAAAGAAATGATAGAACCCCAGGGTTAGGGTGCATAGAAGGACCTTTGCTAAAAACTGCTGTTGCTGCTTTTCCTCCATAAGTCAGAACAAACTTCTGAGGAGTCAAATCTCAATGAAAATACCATTATTTTATTTCTGCTACTAAGGCTTTTAGGACTATATTAAATGAAAAATGCAATTTAGATATGAAATAGAACAATATATTCAATCATATCTATATTATATAGAGAAAAGCATGTTAAATAGATTTTTTGTTAATAGAAATATTTGTATTAACACATCAGATGCTCCTTTGGGACATTAGAAATCTGCTAGGAGTGTGAAGTTCTAAATAAACAGCCAGAATGAGGGTCAAACTTAGCTCATTAGCTTTGGCAGGTGTAGAGGCTCATGAGTGACAGTGTACTTTCCTTCCAGCCATGCAAACAAATTGCAGCAAGGAGAGTAAGTGAAGATATATGGCCATTGCATTCCTGCAGGGGAGGTGAGAAATGGGGAAGATAGAAAGAAATTGGATGGGGCAAGGAGTGGGGAAAATAAAATGAAATAGAATACCCCATGTTTTAGGATATGGTTGAGAAAAATGTTCAGAAGTAAGAAAACAGAAGGAACATGCTGGTGGTTTTATCTGCTCTTACTGACACATTCAGAATTCCTCAGGGGCTGGAAAGAAATGAGGCAGTTTGCAAGCTGGGCTTTCACCGTGCTCAACCTTGTCTCACAATACGACAGGAATTAACTTGTGTCTATGAAAAAGCAATATTTGGCAAAGAAGGGCACCGAGGCCATGAGGCTGTCAAATTAAAGGACATTCAGAGAAGAAAAGCACTTCTATACTGGTTTAATTCAACCATCAGGGTAAACGAAGAGTAAAGAAGGATAATAAGAGAAGGAAGTAAGAGAAATCATTGCTTGAAAGTACATTATGATTTTACTGGAAAGCCTGTTGGTGTGAACTTTTTTGGGCTAGCCTCTTCTGTTTACTTAGTGCTTTTCTTCTGCATCAAAGGAATTTGTGCTAGAAGTAGCATGTAAGGAGTATCAAAGTTACAAGGGGACTTTTGGGAAAAACATTTAGCTGACATACTCGGAACTTTGCTTCTGGTGCTATCTTGGAGTTAGTGTTCACTCAGTTCCTTTTTGGCACCTGCAGCTCCTCTTCAATAGCTTATAGGAAACCTGATAATCAGATGGTTTCCCCATTAGTGCCAACCTAATTCTACCTGTTCATGGTAGTGTCTAGATACAGTGTCTCTGGAGTGATTAAAAATGTAATTTGGGAAGCAAGTTTTTTTGTTTTTTTAAAGTGTCTTACAGAAAATGTTCTTATGCATGATCTCACTCAACTAAACACCTGTGTTCTGGCAAGTGGAAAAGCTGAGCTAAGAAAAGTTTTTCAGTTTACATACAAAATAAAATTGCTAAATTCACCTAAATGAACCCATTTAAAGCAATTTGCTTTCCTAGATATTACTCAGGACTATTTACCATTTAGGAGTTGTTAGAGAAGTATGAAATATGCCTAATGAAATACACAGCTATACAAAAGCCAAGGCTTTTTTTATATGTCATTCTTTAATGAAAGATGAGGCATTTTCTTGTAAAAGTGTTGCCAGTGTGTATATTTCTAAAGTATATTAAGGAACGTACAATCAGAAGCAGCATGCTGTTCTATCTTCTGCTCATTTCCTTGAAAAAGTTACTGTCACAAATAGAAATGGTATCTGAAAAGACTCAGTGAGTGCATCTTTTCTAGGAAAAAAAAAATTCCTCTGCATTTGAAAATTTGATTCCAGGGATGACAAGGCAGTTTGCAATTTCAACACGTGTCCTGATTTTTATGAAAGACAGGAATGACAACTTCAAAGGCCAGATTCCCAAGTATGAAACCCTTTTGTAAATTTTTCTAACTCCTAAATGTCTGCTTTAATAAGCTAGTTTCAATACATACACATCACTTGCAACATGAGGATTCACATACAGGCTGGACGGTTGTCCTGACAACTTCATGCCATTTCAGCTGAGAGCCTCCTGGGCTTCCCCCATCACGTTTTACACATACATCAATCATAAACCTAAACTGCAGGTTTCCTGCACCCCAACCCAAAGGCACCTCCTCTACATAATGGGAACACATATGTGTTCTGCCATGTTCAGAGGCTGCTCATAATACAGCATGTATCAGTATATTCACTTGCTACAAAACAGGATTTAATCTGTATTTTGGCCACATAACAGACGCATACCAGGAAAAGGGCTGTAATATACTACCTACACATACTTCGTGGAGGCTACACAGACTGCTCCTGCAGAAAGTGTAGACATCCCATTTTTATGATATTTTAAATAAAGGCAGCAAATGTTGCTTTTGCACATACCTTACTACATCAGAGCCCTATAACATCCTCTTGAGGGCTTTTAAACTAGTAACACATGCTGTAAGTGATCTACCTTGCATGTAGACTAGAAAATATTTCCATATTTCTCATCCCCTCTTCCTAACCTTACAACCACCTCAACTGAACTTCTATAGAAGACAATAATGTGACTTTGAACAGATAAAAGAAATAGCAAGCTTTACTGTCTCAGGAACTGCAACAAACCTTAGCTGGCAGAGATTAGAGCTCCCTCCTGAATTTTCCACTACACAGGGCGGACTACCACTAGCAAATCTCATGTATCCAGCCTGAACCATGACATATACTCATGCAAGGAAAACCTGAGTGGCCAGCGGGTCAAGTGAAGTGGTTCTGCCCCTCTAGTCCGCTCTTGTGAGACCCCACCTGGAGTACTGTGTCCAGCACTGGAGCCCTCAGCACAGGAAAGGCATGGACCTATTGGAGCAGGTCCACAGGAGGATCACAAAAATTACCAGAGGGCTAGAGTATCTCTCCTATGAAGACAGACAGAGAGTTGGGCTTGTTCAGCATGGAGAAGACAATGCTCTCTTCTCCAGAGGCTCCAGGGAGCAGCCTTCCAGCACCTAAAGGGGACCTATAGGTAAGATTGAGAGGGACTCTTTATCAGGGACTGTAGTGATAGGACAAGGAATAATGGTTTCAAACTGAAAGAGGGGAGATTTAGATTAGATATTAGGAAGAAATTCTTTACTGTGAGGGTGGTGAGACCCTAGAACAGGTTGCCCAGAGAAGTTGTAGATGCCCCATTCCTGGAGGTGTTCAAGGCCAGGCCGGATGGGGATTTGAGTAACCTGGTCTAGTAGGAGGTGTCCCTGGCTATGGCAGGGATGTTAGAACTGGATGATATTTAAGTTCCCTTCCAACCCAAACCATTCTACATTTCAATAGATTTGTAAGGCAGTAGCAGCTCTAAGTTCATGGGCAACAATATTTTATTATTCTAACAAAATAGCCATCAATAAAACAAATATGGATAGTAGTTCTGAAAACCAAGCATTGTGCCCAGATTTCTCAATTCTTTTCAGTGACATCCTCGCTCATGTTTTTTCTATATCTGCAGTGGGTTTCCATGAAACATAAACCAGTCTCATTAGCTATCTCCTTGCTTACATTACACAGTCCCGACTCAGGGCCAGACCTTCAGCCCGCACAGACCCAAGCTACATCCCTTGATGTTATTGGAGTTTTTCTGATGTGCTGCAGATGGGGATTTGGCTCCTGCAGCTCTGGTGTACCTGATAGCCCTTTTCAGTACACAGTGCTTTATGGAGGCAGCATTAATGCAGACACGACTCCCTGCTCTTTGAAAGGCAGACACATCTCCTATAATCTGACTCTAACAATTTATACACCTGAAGGGACACAACTGAAATGGCAAGAGGAACCTTTTTTATTATTATTTCATCTTGTCAAGATTAGAAGATTAGAAGGTGTGCGTTTTTGAAGTGGCACACAAAGGCTGTAGTAGTGGGAGTTTGAGAGGCTCTGCCAAGTAAGAATGCAAACTGCATGTATGAGGCACTTGACAATAAGCTGTGCAAGTCTCTAGGAAGTGGTGAGACATGGGGAGGGAGAAGGAAACGAAACTGAGGCATCACAAATCTGAGCCCTGGAGACAGGCAGGAAGAGAAACAGAGCATTAGCCTGGGAGGAAAGGCAAGAAGCCGAGTCCCAGTCTGTGGCATAGGAGGGCAAGGGGATATCAATGTGGAGATGTCTGGGAGACAGCTGACGACCTGAAGATTTGGGGTGGAGTAAAGAATAAATTGATTGAGGTGGGAGCTGTCAAATAGGGGCAGCAGGTTAAATCACATAAGAGGAGCTGGTAAGGAGAGAAATGGTCCTGTAAACCACAAGAATCAATAAAATAGAGTTTAAAAGGGAAAATGCTGCTTATAGCAATGCTGACTAATAAAAATTGAATGGGACAATGAAAACCAAGACAGAGCAAAGCAAATACAAATCACTGTGTAAAAAGGAAGTTCTATTATGAGTCTTCTTGGAGACCAAAGAAAAAGGCCAACACTCAGCTCGTGTAAACTGGCACAGCTCTACTGAAAGCCAATGATATCCTTCCCATCACTGAGTCAGTACCAGTGATGCCCTCAGACTTCTGTAAGCTTCTTGTGCACTGTGGCCCAGTGCTTTACTAACTGTATCATATCACATGTGCAGGCAGACAAGGTTAACACAGTGGTCTTCCCCCCAACCATAAGAAGTGTTCATAAATTGTATTTGAGATAGGTGGTAGAAAGGGGAGAAAAATATTCATATTGACTTATATCCATTACTGAGAGATGCTCCCATAAAGAAAAAACTAAGGAGGCTTATTGTGTAATTGTTCAGCACAATGATTTACTGTGCAATATGGCAAAGCTTATCATGTAACTTCATTGTGAAACTCCCTGATTTACTGTGAACACAGCAGAGCTTATCACGATGTAACTGTTCTGTGGGAAAGACTTGGCACCAGCTTCGGATAGGGTTTCACAGACCATTAACGATGACTGACAGATTCATTTCAAATGAGTTATAAAAGAGTTCACTGTACAAAATCATCTTGCTGTCTGTGTGATATCCAGATATTTTAACTTCAGTGTTGTATAAACACTCCTTACCTCCAAGAAATTACCAAACAAGCATATATATTATAAGACTGGATTGCTTTACATTTCTCTTGTGTTTTATATATTATTGTTAGAGTCAGCCTTCACATTTTCACGGTCTATACATGAAAAATTGAAACATTTCACTTTTCCTTCAGATTGGACTGGGTGAGATATGTACAACCCTCCAACCCAATTATCAAATGTTAAATGTTCTCAGCTTAGGTAAAATATTTTCAAAATCATAAATCTGCATTTTTGAAGGCTAGGAGACCTATCTGTAAAATATGAAGTGGGCCTTTGACAAGTCAGATAAAGCATTACATTAAAAATAATGTAAACACCATTTAGCTAACTGTTCACCTATTTTCCTTTTGCTTTGCTGGGCTCAATAGTGTTGTGCGTTAAACTTGGACTTAAACCCCTGATCTTTGGGGGTCCTGCCAATAAAATAGGAGTCAGATACTGATGGCTGCAGGTAAGAGGGGAGATACCATCAGATTTGGGTGGTTCAACCAGTGCCTTGCTAGAACTACACAGAAATAAGAAGCCTGTCTTTTTATAGAACATACTGAAAAAGAATGGATGAAAATACCACTTGAATTACATAGACAATATGTTGGATGTGAAATGCAAAACTGAAGAGGTATTCCAGCAGCTACCACCAGTTCAAGCCTTTTCACTGTCAAATCTTACATATAGCACAGGGAGAGAAGACTGAACTCTTGCTGAAGCACTCTGCAGGGGGAAATAGCTGTTTTAAGTCCTTGGGGGGGGGGGGGGGGGGGGGGGGGGGGGGGGGGGGGGGGGGGGGGGGGGGGGGGGGGGGGGGGGGGG
>JAOXNO010000004.1:14084716-14119756 GCA_028565335.1 Limnodromus scolopaceus | reverse complement strand
CTGCAGGGGGAAATTGCTGTTTTAAGTACTTCCCCCCCCCCCCCCCTCCCCACTTCGTAAACAGTAACTTTGGCTTCACAAATGGTAAGTTCTCCATCTCACTTGGTCACCCTAAGAACTGTGTGTTATTCTACAGGTGAAGAGCTCATGCTTAGCATGAATAAAGGGAAGATCAGAAAAGTCTAATGCCCAGTTTGCTTCCAAGAGCCCAGTGCACAACATTGTGTAGCACAGCCATTGGATCTTTTCTTCTGGTGTTCCAACAGGTGGATACTAAGATTTACTTTCCTTACTCTGGGCAAAACCCAGACCTGTTCTAGGTCATTGGATGCTCTCAGTGCACACTTCACTGCTGCGGATGCCCATCTCTGACACCCCATGTATCAGGGCAGGCCTTTCCCACTGCTGAGGAGCTCAGAGCAGCCTTACAGGGAGCAAGACACAACCCAGAGAACAAATCAAACACTGCCACAAGATAAGCTTGAGCAAAAACCCTAATCCTAAAGCCTGCTCAGTACTGATATGAAAAAAATATAACTACAACCTTGGGTTTTATACCTAGTCTTCTCATGCTGCCATAGCTGTGACCATCCATATTCAATCAAGTCTGAACTTGGTAAATGGGTACAGGCTGGAAAAGCTGCAGCTGGAAATGGCAGCTTGTGTGCATCTCCAACAACTCTATGCTTTAGTAGAAGAGTTTAGCTTAAGATGGCCCCATAAATACCCCACAGCTGATTAGGTAGCAAAAGCACGTTACTGGCATGGAGACTCACACAACCTCAAGACCATGGCAAAGAGTAGGTTTGCTTTACAAACAAGCTAAATTCACTACTAAAATGTTTCCAGATTACACTATGCTAGCGACAGCCACAAAAGTCTTAAAGCAATTTTTTTCTAAAATAACCCTGGGTTTCATCGTTCCTGTTGCAAAAAAAGCATAAAACAAGTCTTGCACTGTTACAAGCAAAGAGCAGTGAGCCAACATAGCCACAGAACTGCCTAGGCTTTCTTTTTTTCAAGGACTCAGTGATTTACCTTTCTTATATACAGTGGAAAACAGCAGGATTTCTACCTCCTGTGATTATCTTTCAATACTGTATGAGGCTGAGCAGCTGATTCCACTGACTACAAAGGGGACTAAGGCACATGCTTCAGTTTAAACATGTGACAAACTGTTCCAAGAAATCAGGGCCAAGGAAGTGTGCAGCAATGTCTGCTGCAGGTGCTTCCACAGCATCATTTGCCCTCCAGCTTCCTCATCTGCTGACACGATTCACTGCTATTTTGCCACTGGACCGGCTGACCTATTAAAATGTATCTGGACATACAGATGTATTCTGTTATGTAGAGTTAACTCTGTTCTGTCAGATTGATTTAGGGAACAGGAATATGCTTATCTGGAAAGGTAAAAATCGCAAGGCAGGAAAGGAACAGCTGGCAAGTCTTAAAGACAAAGGGGAGGCTCTCTTCAGACACTTTTCTTGTATAATTTATGCCGTAGACATTTTACTCTGTCTAATTGCCCCATTTCAATCTAATGTCAGTTAATCAATGACTTCTGCATAGCATGGAGGTGAACTCTGGATGCAGAACAAATGCATAAATTTGGTCTGCCTCTCTGCAGGCTCTACTTAGAGCTTCATCTTTTGCATTTGCTTTCTGGAGTTGAAATTTCTTCTCTTTTGACTCATCCCCAGCAAACACCCACACTCTCCCTCTTTTGAGTCACAGTGTTTTTGTATTTTTAAATCATGATTACACTTCTGTAAAATGTAGATTTTTTTGAAGTACCTCACCACTGCTTTTTACTATTATTCTTTTATTATCTTGCTATTTTTATTTGGAAGGTCTGTTTCTCAAGCCTACCCAGGTAGTAAGATCCCAGATGTATCATGAAATGAACATTGTGACTTTTTGCCTTGCTTCCAAAGTCTTGTTTTCATGCCTTCTTTTCCTTACTCAATACATTCAACAGTACTTTTAAAATGAGAATATGCTACCCCAAGTGCTTAGAAGGACCCACAGGCTTCTTTTAATCTGCTAGGCTAATACATGTTGGAAACAAAAAACACTTAGACATTATGCCAATTAACCCCACACTACATGTGATCTGATTTGGCAGGTGCTCCAGGGTACAACTTTGTGGGATAAAGCCCATAGTTTTCTATTCCCTTCAAACTAACACTATATTTAAACAGAAACATCCAAATTCACTTGTAGATACCCTGTAGGAGGACACTGTACCTGTCCCAGATGGGTAAACACTTGCCTCTCCCTCAAACTCATCCTGTCAGAGTCTGGTAAAAGTTAGAGATTTTTTTCACAGTTCCTGAGAAACCAAAATTTCTTGGAGGAAATTTGGGAAATCTACCACAGCAATAGTTTAACTGTCTGTGTGTGATCCTTGAAACTAATAGGCTTTTTCCTCTGTTTTCTTTTGAAGGCTAGATCAAGCCCAGTATGGAGTTGGACAAAAGGAGATACTTTAGAGCGCAGGAGAAACAGATGACACTGTTGTCCATATTTCTAACAAACACTGGGGGGAACTCAACATCAGGTGCTTTTCTTCCATTTCTTTAAACGGCCTACACATTTGAGTAGTTCTGCTTAATGTCTGAAATAGTGCCAAAGGTTTCTCAAGAGCTGGATATTTATTGAGGAGAGGTATTTAGGGGAATTTTAACCTGATCCATTCTGCTACAAATCACTGTAGCCAGTCTCTTGAAGCACTCTATGGGATTTGGACCAACTTATTGCCTAACACACTGTCCTGAAGAGAGCAAGCTTAGACAAACTACCCAGCTTCTTTTCAGCTCTCAGCCACCATCTCCCTATCTCTTTTACCATGACATGCACAGGAGGCACGGACACCAGGAAGCTCATGTTTTCATTTATGAAATTACCTGAACAATAACTTGGGTTTGCACACAGAGCAAGTAAACACAAGGTCAACCAGGTGAGCAGGCAGATCAGTACTGATTACCACAGAAACCCCTCGACCACGCAGGAGACCAATGGAGAGCACCAGATCAGCAGGAGCTCTGCGTTAGCTCAAGCTTCAGCCAGCTGCTTCCCATGGGGAACTACTTCTGGGGCTCAAAAAGTTTTGAAAACTAGATATTGAACACTAACTCATGTTCACATGAGCTGACTTGGACACAGCAATTTCCCTGGGATATTAAATCTAGTAGCTTTTTTATTCTCTTAAAGTTCAGCCTCCTAATATAAAATAGGAGACAGAAGCATGGGGCATGGCAGGTTCTTCCAGGTTAAGTAAACTCTATTAACAGATTTATTTACCTTGAATAATCCATGTCATCTTCCAGCAGGACAGTGAGGCAGGAACTGAGAGAAGTATTAGGGCCAGTCTTACAGTATCTGACAAGGAGAGCAGGGCAGCTTCAACCACAAGCCCTCAACATCAGGCAGGTCTGAAGCCAAGCTTGGTGGTCAATCCACAGGTCAGAGTCGGGATCAGACACATTGCAGAGATTGCCAGACAGGTCCATAGTGACAGGACATGTCTGCTGTCAAGCCAGGAGGTCCATACACAGGCCAGAGTCCAGATCATCAGGGTCCATGGACAAGGAGCCAGAGACCAACACCCCTACAGCATTGTTTATAAAAGAGAATAATAGCCCAAGGCTGAGCTTAAATAGTTCTCCTGGCCCATGGGTGTGGTGGAAGGTACCAGGTGAGGCTCATCAGTGCCATTAACACCCATCAGTGCCTCAGGACACCTGACACCTGATTTATTGTTTCATTTCATTTCTGTGCATGTTTATAGCAAAGTGAGGCTTTAGACTGCATTATACTGCATGTCTAAAAAGAAAAAAAAATGCCAAAAAAAGCACCAAAAAAACAAGTGCCCTAGTGAAATTATTGAGATAGGCCTCTATTAAAAATACCAACTGTGATATGGAGCCTCAGATGGAATTTGAAGTTTTATTCAATATTTCCTAGTTGAACTCAGCATTCTGCTCGGGGAGCTACAGTAGCGCATGATGAAAACCTCCTCTTATTTACCACAACAGACTATTGTACTGCATCACATTGTTGCTGGTACAGAAGATATTTAATATCAGTTTTGTAGTTGTAAATTACAGCTCTGAAATTTTCCATATGCTTTATTCAATACACATTGAACTGTTATGTTCATTGTTCCAAAATAGTGGAATTTGCCATAAAAGGTCTGATCAAAATCCCACTAACTTAAAACTGCCTTTTCTTCAGTGTGAGCAGAGTAGGACTACCTGGGGATATTTTTTCCATTGCCAAAAGAGAGAATCAGACTGATGATAGTTTGGCTCATCAGGAAGATGTATAATGTATTTTATCTTCAGTTTTTGAGAAAACCCTGTGTCAGAAACGTGTGTTGTAGGTGGAATAAATTCACTGCTGTATAAAATTAGAAATCATTCTGAGATCACATGTAAAACAAACATGGTCGACAATAAGGTGGTTTTAAAAGCTATTGGATTTGTGGTAATATTCCTCTTTGAATACACTATTGTTAGTATTTTATTGATCTAAAAGTTCTTGGTATTTCAAAGGCTCTGATTACAATTTTCTCAAAATATGAGAATAAAATCTTTTGTACCAATTATGTGAGCAATCTGAAGTCTGTAGTGTGCGTCTCTTTTGCAGAACAAAACAGTAGCAAAAGGAAATAAAAGCTAGTGTCAATCTTCAATGAAATTAACACAATTTAAAGCTGCTCCAGGCAAAACAATGAAATCTGTAATTTATCAGCACTGGATAACATCACCAGGGGAATTATTTAATGATTAACTACAGTGGGCTGGAGCCTGGGGTGAGGCGTGGTGGCTTACGGCTGCACTTGGAGTGTGTTCTCCTCAGAGCTGCAACAGCCATCTATTTCCACGGGAGAACAAACCCCAGCAAGGGCTGTCACTAAACCCCAGCCGTCCCTCTGCACGGGATGAGTCTGGGACAAGGGAAGTGTGGAGATGAGCTCTCCACAGCTTTGTGAGTGTGGAAGTGTTCTGGACTGGCAATGAAAGCACTGATGTATTGAAACAGCTTTAAATGCAAAACCAATAAAATCACTCACCATAGGAAGGGCAGAAGCTGCTCTGTCACTGACGCAGATTTTATCATCGACCCTTGTAGAGGCAGGATTTCACACCAAGTATTTTTTGCTATTAAGAACTAAAAAGGTGAAAGAGCTACATGCTAGTATTTAATATTGTAGTGTAAGTACTAGCAAATTACATTTCTGCGCTTCATGGAGGCAATCTGCTTCTGTGACTAAACAGATTTCTGTGGCAGAGCTTAATGACGGGGCTCAGAGTGACCGGGGGAAGCCATAGGGAGAGGTGCCACGTTTGTCAGCCTCCCACGGGGCGCAGAAACACAGACGGCGTTCCAGAGCTGGAGACCAACAACCTGTCTGTACCCTAGGAAATAAGGAAAATGGGACTAACTATTAAAGCTAGTGGAATCACAGGCAGGCAAAACTGATGTAATCAAGAGCAGGCAGCCTTGGGAATGATCTAACATCTTTTGCAAGCTCACACACACACTGCCCTCTTCTCGCCCTTGCAAGTGGCTGGGTAGCTCAGCCTTGGTGGCTGCTGCTGGGTGTTCCACTTCCAGCTTCTCCCTGAGACTTTCACTGCATCAGTGCGGGGAGGCTGAGACATAACATCTGGACAACCCCGGCACCGGCTTGCTGCTGCCTTGGAGCACAGTGGCTTCATGCTTGCATGGAAGGCTTACCTGAGCTGGGCAAGACAGAGAGGTCCTTCCCAACAGTGCCAACACAGCAGCTGCTCTCGGGCGTAGCTGGTGTGACATTTTTTGCAGCAAGTTAGATCACTGCAGACCTGAAAGGGATGAATTATAAACAGTATTTGGGAAACTGAAAGAGTTGTTGGCTTTTCCAGGTGGCTGAGCTACTCCCAGATGAAGTCTGAGCTCCAGGCTTGGCCCTGGCACTGTCACTGTGGTTTGGCTGCGGGACTACCTGCGTTTGCCCAAGGCTGCTGGCTTGGTCCTGGCGTCTCCCTTGTCACACAGCTTTAGGACAGGGATTATGATTGTGGATGTGTGGGAGACTCCACCAGGATGGAGTCACAAATCTTTGGAGCAACTGCATTTCCTCTCCTGTGAGCAGCACTCTGTGAAGCTACGCCTCTGCATGGCTTTCTATAGCAGACGAGCAAGGGAGACACCTAATTTCCTTTATTATGTTTCGTAGCCTGAAGACAGCGAAAGTGTTGAGCCAGAAATATCCTAGATCAACTTCTGCATCATAGTAATCAAATAGCGCATGGGTTGTTGATTTAATAATGCATTTTTGCTATACAGATATTAAGAGTGTGTAAAATATCTGTTTTTAAATATTATAGTCATTATAATCCATTGGGATGTTAGCTGTGTTGCTATGGTCATTTTGTGTCTGGGTTCTTTTCAAATTTCTCATTTTTATGCATCTTCAGAAATGTCTTCAAATTGGCAGATCCTTTGTCATCGTAACTGCTCTGATGAACACCAATGAACTTCTTGTTGCTGCAATTAACAAAAGTAAGGCTATGTCCCCAAAGACTATCTAGAATAATATCTACAACACAGATTGTACTATTCCCCCTCTGAATCTTGCTGCTGATTAAGAGGGTGGCGTTTTTTTCTGAAGAATATGTTGTTTTTCTAGTTTGCTATTAGCCTCCATAGATGACTGTGTGATGCAGTTTTGTGTCTCAAAGCCTACAGTAAAAGAGAAACATTTTGTAGAATTTTCTTTTGCTCTTGAATTTTTCAACATGCACATGGGATAAGAATGTAACAAGACTCCAATAGAATTTTATAATTGGATCAAAACACGGTTCACCCACATATGAGCTGGATTGGTTGTGATAGATGTCAGGAGAAACTCTAAGGCAATACTAAAATTCTTTTATTCCATAACTGCCAAATAAAATAGTACTAGAAGCCTGTGAGCAAAAGCCTCCTGCTTTGGCTGTGTTTAAATAGGAAAAGAGCAATCAGATAGTGTATGGGGCATCAGTGAAATCAAATTATGTGAAGCCAAATGATAAGATTGCAGTACCATCCTCCCTGCCTCCATTTCTATTTCATTTCTCAGCACATTAATCATGGCTAGATCATTTGCACCCTGAATCCAAACCAGGTATATCCCATCTTTGGGAAGAACCAAAGGCTGAGACCTCTTCAACAGTACATAATATCTGCATGCAGCTCCTCCAGCTGCCATTAAGACAATATCAGGTCTGGTCTGCCACCCAGACACAGGACTAACATGAGTATGCTTGTCCTTTTGGGTTTTTTTCACTCTAAAGCTGAAATACTGACTTGCCTGTTTCCAAGGAAGAGGCAGTGACCCTGTCTTGAGGGTCTACAGGATGTTAGCTGGCCCCACCAACCTGGGCTGAGGGGCCCTGCTGTCCCCACACTGTGGAGCTGGAGTTTCCAGGGTCTCCCTGCACCAGTCCTGTCCCACAGCCAGAGCTGCTGCCTACCCCCAGCCCCACTGCTTGTCCAGCAGCCTCCTGGGACCAAGGCTCAGCCTCTTTTCTCTGCACCAAGTACCCCCCAACCTTGTGTGCTGCCGCGTTGTCGCACACAGCCCCATGCGCCCTGAGCCAGGGCACCAGGGTGGGCAATCTACAGATAACACTGGAAAGCCAACCACCAGGAACTGTGCATTGAGCTGCCTTCCTGGTCAGTCCAGGACCTGTCACTGGGGCGTTGATCTCAGCTCCAAAAGTATCAGTGGAGTAAGTCAGCAATGACTGAAATGCTCCCATTTCTTCACGAGGCGTGAGGAGAAGCTGTGCTGGAGCGCCCATGGTCTGCAATAAAACCCCTCTGAGCAGCATCCTTGGAGGAGGCCAACACAGCATGGTAACAGGAGAGACGAGGATGAGCTCATGCCGTGCTGCCTGTGATGTGCAGCAAAAGCCTCGTCTGTTTGCATTAGCCTTTCCTCAGCGGAGATGTCGTCACTCTGACCCAGAGCCCCCGAGGAAAGCAAACAAAAGCAGGGAGGGCAGAGCAGTCGTCGGGTCCAGCCGAAGCCCCGATGCAGCTTGCCGTTATTGTGTGTGGTGCCTAGATTTTATGTCAGCAATGCAACATAATTAATTAGATCTAGACTAGATGAGAATACATTAGACACAGGGAGATGCTACCTTCCTGCCTGTCCATCCTTGGAAGATCTGGGCACAGTTTCTTTCCTTATGCATATTCCCTTAATAATATATTTGTCACAAGGATTCTTCCTACACCCATCTGGCATATAGATATTTTTCCAAATTTGTCATTTTTTATGTTCCAAAACCTATTTTACTTCAGATGCTTTCATAATGAAGCAGCAAAAGCTTGCCATAGCTTGATATATTGAGCAGAAATCACATCTGTGCCAGGCTGTTTTCTAATCAGATAAAGCAGTGAATACCTGCAGTGCTTTTTCTTCTGGCCTTTGAGTAGATGTGCCTGAGTGACTTCCAGTGCTAGTCTAGCCTTGCATTCACAATTAGACTACAAAATGCCATTCTTAATTTTAGCTTTTGGCTAATTTCAGTACTCTTAAAACAAAAGGAGCCATTAGAATTGCCCTAGTGCACAACACAAACCATGGAAATTCATTCTGCAACTTTGGCACCAGCCCAAAAACCTGTGCTTGAACTAGAGTGTACCTTTCAGAAGGGCATTTGCCCTCATTTCTCCTTTCAACGTTGTCATTCGCACGATACAATTTAGGCATCTCCTATGAGTGAGCACTGGAACTGGGCAACAGGGTGGGGACTTCAACAAGTTTGTTTTTACCTAATTTGGGCCCCCAGACAGAAGGAGAAAAAGAGATGTTTTCATCAACAGCATAAGTCTACGGTGCAAGGGACTTCACCACAGTCATAGGGAAGGGCTTCAACTTTTCTCCTAGCATTCACCTGCCCTGCTGTGGCGTGGCTCCTCGCCACTGCCTGGCTCCTTTGCATGCACACAACCATCAGGCAAGATGGGTTCTGCAGGAGGTAATTTCATCTGAAGCCACATTAACTCCCCAGACACACTGTCTGCTCCTCATGGTACATCCCAGGAGAGGCTTCTCTGGCACAGCAGAGACAGGAAGGCTGATGGTTTGTGGCACTCCCCTACGCCAAATCCCGGGAGAGAGTTCCTCCTACTTTGAATTTCCTCTGTTCATATAAAGCAAAAGGACAATCTGAGACATTGCTCTCAGGATAGTTCAAAACACAGTTTGAAGTGTGAATTTTTCAATATTTGAAGCATTGGCTTTTATGATTTATTTATTGATATTCCAGGACAAGCATCACAGAGTGTGGCTGGTGCCTACTCCAAATATAACAATAATCAGTGAATGAACAGCAGTATTTTCATAGACATTTTGTCCATTTCTATGCAGATAAATTTTGCCTCTGTATAATAACGCAAAGATATCAGCAGATAAGATCAAGCATTCTGGAGAAACACTAAAAAAAAATCCTGACTTTGAAACATAACAGTTCATATTGTTTCATTTCTGACAGTAGTACGTACTTTATGAACAGAACCGGGTGTGACTCAGGCGTAGGAGGTGTGCAGAGTTTGCTGTCTCTTATCCCTTGAGTCCACCTTGTAATATTGCTGGTATCCGTGTGTAACGACGGTGTTGTGCACTGGGCTGGAAGATAATAAATAGATGTGAGCTGATGATTTACAGGAGGGTGCTTGGAACTCCTTGAAGCACTAGGGAAGGGAAACTGTGCCGGTACAAGGTTGTGCTGTCAACCTCGCAATAGTTTTTCCTCTCTCCAGAGGGCAATTTCTCCAAGATGTAACTTGCTTCCTGCCTCATCATCTGGAAATTCACAAATCAGAGGAATTGTGGTTAATTACTAAAATGGCTGATCCATAGATTCTTCGCTGTCAGAGCCTGGAGGGGGAGGGGTTTAATTGTTGGTTTTGTCTGAAAGGATTTCCCCAAAGTGATGAAATAACTCACATTAATGAAGATTGCAAATAGAAGACTTTTGTGATTATTTCCAGTTGTTGAAAGAATTGCTTATTTAAAATGCATTGCTTTCTTATGTGAAGAAACTTATATTTCTCCAAACAGCTAGAATAAATTTAGCCCTAAAACATTCATAAGGAAGGATGAATGCATATTCAGGCTAACAATGTATGTGATCTCTGATCATACAGTAGTTAAGTTATACAATCACAGTGATTTATGGTACTAAACTGTGGAGCCTCATATCTGCAGGGGTGTGGGTAAAGGGGTGGAACTCTCATCAATCAAAAGACTATACTTGTTCAGCATTGGGATAATTAAGGCAGACAGTAAAAAAGCATGAAATAATATTGAAAAAAATGAAATCAGAATTTCTATTTGCATAGTGTTATTAAGCAATACAGTGCTGAGCCACCTTTTCAAAAAGCTTGCCTAGAAATCCACTTATTACCTTGTAGTACTTGATATATGTGTTCTTCATATTCATGCTGAGGCTATTCGTAGTTATATAATACACATACTGTCCTCGATTTAAAAAGCAGGTTTACAAAAAATGGCCATGTTTCCTCTTTATTCCAAGACAGAGATAAAACAAGAAAGAAAAAAATCACAAGCAATTTTAAAGTGCAAATTTCTGAAATGTCAGTCATCCTATTGATAGTGCAATTCCCCAATATCAGGTAGAGATAGTCGGGCATAATGAGGGGCTAACATAGGGGAACTCTATTAATCAAACAATGTTCAAAAAAAAGTTTAATTAACTGCATATTTTGTAAAAGCCACATTTCATTACTGTTTGTTAGGAAGATGGAAGCATGCACTGGAAACACTAATTCTAATTATTACTTCAAGTGGGAGTTTTTGGCACAAGGTCAAGGAATAATAGAAGAATGTGTGAATCTGCTACAGCGTAGCAGTAAGACTAATCATTTGAATAAAGCCAGTTGCTTTTTCTTGGACTGTCTGTGTGCTGTTCAATGTTCTGGATGAATCTAACACAATCAGCCTGTTCTCTGGTGTATATCCACTTCCTGCTGACTCAGGGCAGCTTGCCTCTTCTGCCATTTATTAAAATGAAACATTCCTATTAAAACACCATCTTTCAGAGAGATGACCAAATAGATATTAGTAATGACATTATTAAAACTATTTTGTTTAAAATGAACTGTCACACTTGTGTGTTGCAAAGCAACACAAACAAATCTATTTCATTTAGTGAGAGATTGCTTTGAAGAGCTGGATTTCTTTCTTTCTATTAGAAGGTATTGCAGAGGGGATGTAATGTGTGCTCCAGGAAACCGCCAGCTTTTATAGCTATTAGAAAGAAGGAATAGTGTTTCTAGTACTCTCCATAGCAAATAATGTATAATTCATGGATTTCATTAACATGCAAATATGATCCATGGGCTCCTATGTTTATATCTCCTAATAATCTATTAATGTTTTTAAAAGTAAAGGGTAATAGAAACATTTTGTATGAGCAACATTTACTCATGCTTCTCTGTGTTTTTCTCTAATTGTATAGTATAAACATGTATAGAATTAAAAGAGAAACAATGGAAATTAATTAACCTATGATTATCAAATAAATATTTATTGAACATAAGGTCACACACACGATAATTTGTGATTCTGTAATGAAAGACTCTATTATTATTAGATGTTAACATGCCTTAGAAAAACCCGTGCTGGGGGATGGAAAGGTGCTTATATCAAAACTACTGCTTGAAATGACCCCTACATTTGGAAATAGTATTTGTACTGAGATTTCAACTCCACTGTCCAACATAGGTGGAACAAGAAAACAAAGAAACATCAGATTCATCTTGAACACTTGGACTCTTTCAGTTTTCTTTGTAATAGCAGGATTTTATCCTGATACAACCTTGTCTAGCATTTTAGGATCAGCTACTCTCCATTTCCATATTCTAGCTGAAACTTTAGAGTTGTCAATCTAAAAAAATGCCAAAACCCACTCTTGCTATTGTCAGAGCAGAGTTTATACATTATTGGCAGGCAGAGAGTTCCAGATTTTGGGCATTTGCTGCTTGCAAGTTTGCGTGCTTTTCCTCCTACTCTCCGTGGTGCCGTCTCCCTGCCATTGCACAACCCCCTCCCTGTGCCCAAGTGCTGCCGCCGTGCTGCCCTCCTCTGCTGCTCCCCCCACGGCCGGTACCCCAGCCCCATCGCCAAGCCCCTCACCTTCCCCTCCTTTCCCTCTCTGAAGCTTCACAGAGGGGATCTGCCCAGGTGGTGATTTCACTTCTGTATTTATCAAAAACCACACAAACAGTGGAAGACACGGGCACATCTGCTCTGTGTAAAAAAATACATATAAAGCAATGGTGCTGTAGGCAACAATAAACCATTTTAATCAACTAATGGAAAGAAACTTCCTGCCAAGGACAGTTTTGATGATTTTCATATTACATGCCATGAGCACTGGACACTGGACAATATTTTAGACCCGGGTCAAGGACCTTTTACCTGAGGCTGAAGAGTTTGTCTGAGCATAAGGAGAAAAAAAATCACCATGTCAGGCCCCACAGCATGTCTCTTTATTTTTAATAAAAATGTTCCTCGTGTCACATAATGATGGGAGGAACATCTAAACATTTATTTACAAATAAATATAGAGTCTTTTTCTTAAAAAAAGCATATACAATAGAGGATGTATTTTACCAGCTACTTCCTTCTGATGATGCTGATTTCTTGGAGAAATGAGAACAACTTACTTCAGGCTGGGAAACACAGACTGGACTTTCACTCAGCATCCTTAGCTCGCCCCTTTGCACCCCTCTCAGTAACTCCGTGGCATGCAGATCCTGGCCACAAGCTTGTACCAGTGTTCTAATCTTCTACTGTGATGACCTTTTTCAGGTTAACTGTGACTAAGGAAGTCAGTCTGTTATCCACATTCTCCTCTGTTGCACCTCTATTACATCTTTCTTCTCTCCGAAGCACAGAAGAACACTTACGTACTTGTAGCCCTTCCAGAAATGAGAATTGCCTGAAAGCTGCAGCTGTGTGAATCCAGGAAGCTGGGTGGTGGGACCACCAGGAGAGAGGCAGTTCAGAAAACAGTTTACTCACTATTCATATTGACCTATACAGGTAGAAAAAAAATTGATTTGTTTAGCAGAGGCTACCTGTCAGTATAAACAAACACAATCACATTCACAATGTGAATACGCCAATACTACACAACAAAAAAGCCTGTTGGTACATACACTTCACAGGTCATTACAGATTTCCTTAGTTAAATGAATATAACAAGCGGATTAGACTTTAGAAGCTTTGAGAAAAGTCAGATCCACTTATACTGAAAAGTAGGACTCAGAAATAAACTATTCATAGTTGATTAGACCAAGACAAGCATTTCTCAAACGCTTCTTAATACTTCAGAAAAAGTGACATAGTGAACTTCATTTTACTGTGAGGCTCAAAATGGCAATTAACAGTCCTAAGCTGCATATAAAACCCAGTATGAACCACGTTTACAAGAACATTGTGTGTGAATCAAATTACGTTATCTTTGGTTTGAAGAACTTAGAAATAATTGCCAATAAGTATTCATGTATAGGACCGTTTTTTTGAAACAAGTTATTTTAATTACTACTAGTGTCAGGAGTACGTGTAGGCGATTTTATTAGGTTTAATGTGTTTAGTGAAGCTCCCTGAACTGTAGCTGGTTTATTTCTGTAGAGGATGAAATATTTAATATATCCTTATTATTCTCACTTTTTAATATTGTATTTATTTGTAAATAAAATCCCAGCATTCGAGGCTTTTGTCAGTTTCACAGGAAATACCAGTATGAAGCACAGTGATATATTATCATAAAAAAAAATCTGAACTTCATGTGGATCTGGGTTTCTATAAATCACACCAGTAACATAAATACCCTTCAAACTGTATGCATTTGAGACCTCTACATGCGTGCTCACACTGGGACCCCCAACCCAGGGATGTATGGGAGCCCTTACATGAAAAGATATGACTGGAAAAGAGGGAAAAGAGGTAAAAGGTCCCTAAGAAGTGATCTTGAGACCAAGATCTTGGTCCTGAGAAGTGACAGAAATCCTTGCTGCTTTTACATCATTCATTTAGCAGCTTTTTCACTTCTAGCAGCTTTTTTTCTCAAATAGGCAGTTCCTTGAACCCTCCACATCCAAATCATTCAAAAAATTATCAAACTAATTATATTAGCAACTCTGTCAATAAATGATTCTAAGAAGGTCATTTCAAGATATCTGTACACACAAATCATCAACTCTTAACATGAATGTCAAGCAACCCTTCAAGTCATACAACTTGTGGATTTGCGTCCTTTTGCTTTTCTTAACCACTGAAGCCATACATCCACTCGGTTTCAGACATTGCAGTGACAGTCAAACCGCATAGGATAAACGGCACAGCCCATGACATGCCAATATGTTGTGCTACAGCTGGGACACAGGCAAAGACACGTCCTGCCTGGCACAAGAACATGCAGCAAATGATGACAGGCACAAGGGCACTGCCTCCTCCCTCGCTCAGCAGAGAACTCAGCCAGACCTACACCAACAGGGCTGTTCAAGGAGTAAGGCAATAAAGGGAAAACAATGTGGCATTTCACCATAATACATATTTTACATTGCCCAATTCCAAAGGTAGACTAATTCCTTAATATGCATTATCTTGAATTTGTCAATTCCATGTGAAGGCTTTACAGACATCTGCAAACATTCCTATTTCAAGGAACACAATACTTATGCACTTTACTGGTGTGATATAAATTAGCAGTTTCCCATTCTTCATTGCCACAATAAATCCACACAGAAAGAACTGTTGGTATATACAACAACATCAAAGAGCCTGAAATAGAGGTAGTGAATTGCAGTTATAAAAATAAATTTCTAAAAAGAAGAAAGAAGAGAAAAGGAGATGAATGTTCTAATCTTACCTTCATCATAATCTTATTAGCATTTCTCAGTGAGTAGTTCAAGTATCAGTCTATACTCTTATGAATCTGTCTCATAAATATGTCAAGTGCAAAGTATAGTTATTTTAATAGTCTGTGTTGGTGGGCCATCATGGATTTAATTAAGAGACAACTAGTGTATGAAATATGACACAAAAGCACCAAACTAAATGGAGAAATGTTTTACTGCAGATTTAAATCAGGGCCACCAAAGTAATGATGATCTGGCCTTAGAAATCCTACTTAAATTTAATTAATGCAGACCAACACACACTTGTTCATATAGGAACAAAAAATAGAGGCATTAAAAATAATGATTTAAGCTATACTGTGTTATTTATGAAGACGTTCGCGTTATCTCCAACTGCATTATGTTATTTATAAATGTGTGTTCGTTTGTGGCTCTTAAATTAATTTTTAAAGGCTGGAAATGCAAGTCCAGTAAAAATTGTTAAAATATTACTTTCAGTTGTCCTTTTTTTGTGATCTTTTCAAAATGAAGCCTTATTAAGCTTCCTGCCTCATTTTGAAGGGTCTCAGAATGCTTAAATAATTCTGCTACAAAATTGCCAATATCCCTCTAAGGTTCCGATGAAAACTGTATTATTTTCCACTCAAATCTCCTCTTTCTCCATCTTCTCAAAAAGCAAGAGCACAGTCAGCACTGTGAGTATGCAGGATTAGATCTCCAAGCACTGCACAGTCCTTCCTGCTATCTTTTTGGTGCACTGTTTTGACTTCATAGGAGATTTGGCAAGATACGATGTTTTTAAGAAGCAATGCAAGAGCACATATTTTCACGCTGAAATTCCTTACTACTTACATGTTTAAGACTATTTTAGAAAGAAAGAATCCGATAATTCCATGAAACTATTCCAATATCTCAATCCTATCTTGCAAAATCATTGCCTAACAACGACCTCAGTTGCACTGAAGTTGAGAGCAAGGCTTACTATTGATTTATAAGGGCACAGAAGCAGACTTTGAAAATACACAGTGAAGTATATGCCTGTCTGGCTGTAACAACTGGTGCCTCAGTCAACTACAGGGACTACATTTATACATGATTTTCATGTCTAAGACTTTCCATTTTATTAATCTGATCCAGCAGGTACTAGCTATTGCACGTTAACTTTCTCAATCCAAGTGGCTTCCAGTCATTTAGATTAGAATAACCTTTAATTGGTTGGTTGCACTAGCAGGCAGTTAAAGTATTCATATATTTTATTAACCTTTTATTACTAAAGGAGAAGAAAAAAGGCAGTGGCCAGGAAGCGTCATTAAGTGAACTTCATCCCTATTTTCAGAAAACTGCGAGCTGTGGACTCTAGCTGCTCTCCAAACACCATAATTTGGACTGCCAGGAATGTAATAAAAACTGTAAATTGACACAAAAATGAAAGTGCTTGGGAGAAATAAATTCATAACTACTTTTATTTTTTGGTGAAGAAAACATCAAAGGTTTGCAGCTCAGCCTGGAAGGCAAAAATGGATAAAAGGATAGTGCCTATAGTTTCAAAATATTTTTCTCTTTAATGAACAGTTGAAAATATCCATAAATCTCTTCCAGTATCACTGTATTTAAAAAGCAGTCTTTTGTGCTTGACATGTTTATAGTAAATCTATTCTCATCTGTCGTGTTTGCATAAATTGTCCAAAAGTTCATCCTGTCTTGGCTGTCTTTCAGTATTCATTAGTATTGAAGTAATTTTTGGAGTAAATGAAGGGAAAAAATGCCCAGAAATTGAGATAATGCATAGAAAGAACCAGACTTCTGATGACTAACAAGAACAAACACAGCTTTATTCAGCTAAATTCACAGAAATTTCTTTCTTATTGCCAGGGATGAACTACACAGTATGAACTGTGTGTGTAAGTGCGTAATAAATAAATATAGGCAATCAGCATGAAATTCTGAATAATATATGATACGGTAATAGTATAGTCCCAAATAGATATTTATATGGACACCTAACTAATCAAATAGCTCCTGTCAGAGGTCTGCTGTGAGCCATCACCTGGATTTAGCATACCTTTGCACCTTCCTCTGATAGTAAGAATTACAGTGCAGAAACACAGTGTCAACCTCAATCTTTCACCACCGTCCTCAATTAAGGAGACATATATAACGAAAATGAAGAAAATAACATTGAAGA
The DNA here is from genome assembly GCA_028565335.1 of Limnodromus scolopaceus. Lineage (NCBI taxonomy): Eukaryota > Metazoa > Chordata > Aves > Charadriiformes > Scolopacidae > Limnodromus > Limnodromus scolopaceus. The sequence goes on along the minus strand of JAOXNO010000004.1, from coordinate 14,102,637 downwards.
AGTACTGCCATGTGGGTACAGCCTGTGGAGGGATGGAGGGAGAGGAGGCACTGCACAGCCGAGAGCCCCCACCTTCCCATGGGACAGAGGATTGGGATGACTCCAACCTCCAGGGCTCATCTTGGCTTGGCTGTCCCCTCCATCCGGGATTTTCCCCAGCACCCTCAGCCTGGCTGTTGGCTCTCCCAGCCGCTGCGGTTGGAGGCATCCCTGTGCCTCTGCCTCACTGTGCTCAGCTGAGACTCCTGGGTGCCAGCACAGCCCCCTTCCCATCAGGGAGGCAGGAACAAACACTGAGCTTTCATCTTCTCAGCAAACACTCCCAAATTCAAAAGCTTCCTTTCAGGAATAATTAGAGCCACTTTGGGCAGCATTGTAACTGGAGCATCTAAACACATTTTAGGTTACTTTTAGCACAAAATATTCACTTGATAAGAAGGGCTGAAGATCAAGGACATCATTTGCTGAGTGACTCAAGTAATCAAGAGGTGAATAGATAAGAAACAATCACACAGCTGCAAGAAGAAACAAGGAAACAAGGAAAAACATCTTTCCAGTTTAGACTCCTGTAGAATCAAACCTGAAGATGTGCAGGCAGAAATTTACCCTAGTCTACTCCCTGTACAATGTGTTCATTAGATTTTAAAATAATAGGGCACTCTATCTCTTAGCCTCAGGGCACATTTTCTGTGATTGCCATTAGAAGTCTTGTTGACAGTGGGGTTTGTTCACTGAAGAGTGAACGTACAATGGTTTTGCAAAAAGTTCTATAGAGTAACTCACATTCACAGAAAGCGACCCACACCTCTGTATCTAAAACAATTTGCAGAATTAAATATTTAACAAACAAGTTTGAGATCTGCAGTGATTAAATTAGTGAGATAATTAGCACGATATTTAAGGTTAATGTTCACAAGTAGGTTAATTATATCCTTTCCCAAATTTCTGTTTTCATTTCGCTTGACTTATGTTGCAATAACAGTGAAAGTGAGGCCACGCTTGCAGAGATGGCAGGCGAGGCAGCACCTATCACCAAAGGTGTGCGCTTCTGAGGGAACTTTCCTCCAACATACAGTCTTAAACCTTTATATTCTTCATGGCCCAGCAGTTCTCTAGCTTTTAGGGTGAATTCCCTTGAATCACCCTTCAGATCTGTAAAAATAAATGTTTTCTACGGGGCTTGTGGGATTTCTTCAAGACTTCATACAGCTCTCATGTTAATTACAAAAGAGGCAGCGTTTAATGTTTTATACTGAATTCAGTCCACACGCACAGCTCCTCAGTACAAGACTGCAGACTCAAAGTAACATACAGAGCTGAAATTCCCTGAATGGACTTCAGTGAGGTTACGTTTATTCTAATGAAATTAAGAGCAAAATTTGCTGCAATTACCAGCAGAATGGTTGTAGAGAATCAAGCAGGGAGTCAAGTACTACAATAAAGTTTTAAATAACTATTTAGTAGTTATTTGTGAGAGGCATCTGGATTAACTTACATAAACCTGTTTTGCAAACATATCGAGCAAACCCGTGATCATGGGGCTCTGAGAAACCAGGAAGCACAGCCATATACATGGCGCAATGCTCCCCGGCCTTGTATTCAGCAGCAAAGCTAACACCATTGGGAAGAAAGGTGCTGAAGCTTTCCTTAGCAGAGAAAACATTTTTCAAAGCTACTGAACACTGTTCCCACTTCTGCCTGGCAGAGGCTGTCCATCTGTCATCTCCTTAGTGTACCAGAGCCCAGGGCCATGCTGCCCAAACCCTGACAGGAAGATGGACTAAAAGCCCACATATGGGGCTGAGCTTCAAAATTTCAACCTCTGAAACAAGGGAAGTCGAGACCCTAATTATGGTATTTCATATACAGATCTTATTTAGACAGCATCTGCAATTTGTAGTCATTACATCCACCCTAGCAAATTTTACAAGGTTTCCCTCCTTGGTAAACATATGAGGTGTAGGCTGCTAAAGGCATCCCAGCCTAGCCACCCTCCCCTGGTGACATGTGGCCTAGTACAAAGTTCATATAGCCATTTTTAGCATTCTTCCATATGGAAAGATGGCTTCATTTCACATTAGACTGAGGGCTGCTGGAGGCGGTGGCGTTGGGGTGCCCATGCTCAGGAGCCATGTGGGTTCATGCCTGCCCCAGGCCCTGGGCACGAGCACCATCGCCTGTCACTGCACCGTGGGGGGCAACTCCTGAAGGTATTGTGCTACCTGCTGACCCTAAAGCAAACCCTGATATTTTTATCCTCTAAAAGAGGGTCAGTTTTTCTCCCAGGAAGAGGGTATTCCCTGGCTCTTAATTTACATCTGCTTTCCCTCATATTGACTTCTGGCACAGCCTTCCCTCACACCTACTGCTGGGGAGAGTAACCACTGGGCAGCCAGGCCCAGCCTGACCGGCTCCGTACTCTCCTCCAACATGGGGCTGTAAAGATGTTCTTGGAAAAGCAAAGCAGACTCATTGCTCTCCAGGGGAAGAGGGAGGCCACGACTGCAAGGGACAGCTGAATAAAATGGTTTTGTGTCAAATTTTCTCCTGCTACCATTTTGCTGAGCGAAAGGATGGATCCAGAAGTCTTATCATTATCTACAGAAGATGTGCTTTTATACACCGCTATGACTATAAAAATCAATCTTCTGAGCAAAAGGAGCCGCCTTTTAAACTACAGCTAGCCACAACAGCTGGCTTTCAGGTTCTGCAATGTAAGAAATTAATAGCACACTATGTTGAAAATCTGAATTGTTTTCTGAATTTTTTAAGCTGAAAAATTTTACTCAGCTTTGTTTTGTTTTATTTTATTTTATTTTATTTTATTTTATTTTATTTTATTTATTTTATTTTATTTCTTTATGGTGCTGTTATTTGCTAAATTATTTGATCATTTTGCCACAGCATTACGAAACACTAACTTGCTGATGCCTGCTGGACCCTGCTGATAAGGAGGATCACAAGAAATGAGCTGGTGAAAATCAGTCTCTGTCCTTTTGAAAAATTAGTCGAAGTAATTTCACATTTTTACTTTCCCAAAGAGACACTGCAACCATTTCTCTTCCTTTCTTATTTATTGTTCACACCACCGCAACATAAACATATGCTTCTCTATCCCACGTACCTACTGCCACAGGCAGAGCCCTCTTCTGTATTATTTCAGTGGTGAGCACAGAGGTAGGGATGCTCTGGGCTGCACTGTATTTGCACAAGCAACTGCTGTGAGTATACATGCAAGTAGAGCAACTGATTTTTGAAAGGCAGTTAGATACCCAACCAGTAATTGTGTGCACAATTACTGTGATTACACATGTAATCATGGTCATTGTGCTTCCAAATGGTGCATGTGCTATTCTAAAAATTTGCTGCTATATTACTAAAATTAATGGGAGCTTTGCTGTTAATTTGAATTGATGGAGGATCAAGCACTACATATTGTGGCAGTAGTCCTGATATATCCAAGAGCAAATGCAATTTTTGCATCCAAAATGTTAATTTTTCAGATTGTATTGAAACAGTTAACGAAGGATGGACACATAGTTTCTTAGCATATCTAGGTATATATTCATTACGCATTCATTAATAAATTATAATTTTTGAACAGAGTTCTGGATTTGACTCAAACTCCACTGACATTAAGAGAAAACCAGGGCTCTGGATCAAGACTTCTTCCTTTAATGTTTTCAATTAGCTCGGATTATACAGCTGTGTGTGCGTTTGTTCATGGCAAAATCATTGGCTTTCGACTGTCTTGTCTTTCAAGAGTTAAACAGGATTTTGCAGAGAGGATGCTGTGAGATACAGTAGGTATGGTGATATGTAGTATTTCACATCTAGTCTTTGTCCATGTTCTAACAATGTACATTAAATGTCTTACTATTGTCTCTTTTTCAGATTAGTTTACAGCCCTGTAGTTCCAGCTGTTTTATTCTGAAACTCTAAAACCCTATCACTAGGGAGTTCTGTGTAATTGCCCATAATATGCACCACATTATCCATTTCAGGAACTGTGCTGAAAGACAGCAGCAATAAGGGGTTTTCTAAAGGCAGTCTGGTTTACACTAATGGATCTAACAGGAAGGAAATGCAATTTGAAAGAAGCTGATGCATATGTTCTATTGTTGAATATAATGTTTGATTTAATTATTAACTGTCTGTGATGGAAAGTCAGATCCTGCTCAGTTCTGCTTACAGTTTGGTACTCTGCTACCAGTAAAAACAGACAAGATTCAGTCTGAGGATTTAAGAGTTCTTTGTAAAATACTGACATTTAATTGTGCTTTTATAAAATATCAGCTGAGGAACCTCAGTCTCATGCTCCTTCCATACAGGCTTGCTTTCTTTTATCAAGCTAAATATACAATATAGAAGCTGACTCTCTTTCCTTTTTCACTTGCATAAATCAGGAGATTCTCAAAGTTAACGATCTGCTGTAATTATTTAAATAAATATGATCCAAATTGAGTTCATACTCATTCCTGTTCATGACCTATTAATTTTTATTTTATTTTGCATTTCATGTCATACACATAGCACTGCAGTCAATCTGCTTCTGTATCACTGAGGAAATACACAATGGACCCAAGTGAATTTTTAGGAATGAGTTAAAATGTGCTGGCATGACTTTACCTATCTTTCTTTTATCGGGGATGGAGGATTTGGCAGCCAATTTCAGTCCAATTCTATAATTGGTGTTTTGTGATTTCTAGTAAATTGTTGCATTGTGTTACAAAGGTCCCTAATTCCATGTGTGGGTGTTAACATGGTGTAAAGAATGAATTCATTATGAAGAACTCTTACCTGAAATTCCATTATCCTTTCCTCACCATGGTGACTCCTATCAAACTCATTCATACAACGTAATCTGGAAAGAAATAGGTATTGATGCTGAACTGCTGCATTTTCAGAGGAGTTTAAAGGTAAAAATCATAACTGTCCCACATGAGTCAGACAAACACAGTAGTTTAACACCACTAGTAAACAAAATAATTAAGCAATGTAATTTCAGTTTTGTATTTTGTATCTGTCTGGTGAGATTATTATCTTTGACACTATCTTAAGCAGATGCAGGACTGGAGTTGAAATTAAACAATAGTAATGATATTTGGAGTTCATCCAGAATGATCTTCACTGTTTGTGAGAGTGGCTTCCACAACATTATTTGATCCATAATTTCTCATCTTTCGTTAAACATATCTTTCTACATGTAGTGCACACAGCATTAGCTCTGTGGGACACATCTTCCTTTGTGAACTCCAAAGGGATTGGTTACTTTTGTCAGGAGGGTAATAGAAAGAAATGAAGTTCTTAGGAAATACACCGCCATGCCTCACACACCTAATTGAGTTAGACAGCTTAAGAAAAACCAGGGACCCCTTCCACAGCCTATTTGCGTTCTTGGTGTCAGTCAGTAGACTTCAGTCAAAGAGTATGAAAGAGCCACTGCAGCAAAATCCATCTCAGATTTATCTGGAGACTTCTGCTTATAATCTGTTCTCTGTTGTAAGGATCTGAGAAGATTTCAGGCTTTTTAAAAACCTCAAACATCCTGACTATTTTGGTTTAGAGAAGCACCTGAGAGCTCAGATCAAAATGTATCCAGACTGCTTTAGCCCACGACTCCCATCAGAGTAGATTTCTGCTGGGTCTTTCCTGGGTCAAGAGCATCTTAAAACCAATCTTTCTTAGGCTGTTTCAGGACTCCTGCTTTCAGTCTTGCCAGAAACCAAAAAACGTCAAGATGTGCTGTTTCTTCCAAAAAGTCAAAAAAAATCCGCGAAACAGGTATGAGCTGAGGTCAGCTCCCATTTTGGCTAAACCTTTCTCTTAGTTTCGCTGTTACTCCTACTCCTAATTAAAAGTTTATTTAAGCACTTTGCATACTCTAGTGTATTGAAGAAGCAATTGTTGGAATGAAAAGAAAAACTGTCAGTTCTGAAAATAGCTTGGACTGCTCATGTGTCATTCTCAGTGCACGCTGAAATATGCAGAAAAACGTGGCTCTCCCTGTGGATTGCACCAGATACCCACACAGGTATAAGCCGCCCTCTTCCCGCTTTCTCCTCCTGAGGCTCATTGTTACAAAACACGTGGTTAGAACTGAGCTGTGCTTTCTGCCACTGGAGTAAGCTACAGTGGAGCAGAGCACAAAGGAAATTTATTCCCCGGGCTTACGTAGGATCGGCCTCTAGAGCTCAGTCTGAGAACTAAGAGCAGACACATATGGCAACCAGCACACTGCAGGGGCTGGGGGCAAGCAGGCTGGCTCCTTTTCTTGTATCCCATGACCAGACCTCAGGTAAGGCTACATACGTGCTGGGTGTCGGATCATTTGTGGATCAGGAATGCTAACTTTTCACCCAGGTCCTGGGAGCTCATCCTTCTGTCTCGGCTGTGCCAGAACCCATCCTGCCTGAGCATCCCCAACGCACCTGTACAGTAAGAGTTGGGGCAACCAGCCCACCCACCTGTTCCCTTCTCCCCTTCTCAACGCCCAGCTCCCTGCACTGTTCATGCTTTGTCTCCATCCTGAAGTACAACCCCCTGGTTGCTGGCACAGGCATGTCCAAGAGGAAGATTGAAAAGGTTTTAAGTGGCTATACAGAAGGGCAATTGAAAAAGGGCGCTGTGGAAATCATATTCATAGGGAGAAAGAACTGAACTCACACAGGTGTTTCTCCATTTCTGCTGTGACTCTTCCAGGCAGCAAAACAGGTGAGCTTGCTGCATGCTAATCAGGGAAAAGAACATCTGAAATATGCATCTGCACATGAGCATCTGTGCGGAGTTTCTCTAAACCAGTTCTCGAGTGCATTTTTTTTCCTGTGTGGCCCTCTTTTGTACTTCGTTGTGCCAAGAGGCTTATTTTGTATAGGTGGAGAGACCCCTATCCACCAGCCATCAGGGAGTGCTATTAATATGCAACATCTTGAACGCATGAGCTGAATGACAAGCTGGCAGAGTTTGAGCTTGTGTGGTCCAAGTTTATGTCTCTCCCTGAAGAGGCGAAAAGCCCCTTCCCAAACTCTCTGCCAAACTGTGCAAGAGATGAAAGAAAGGAGAATGGGCAACCTATTTTTCTGCTTCTCTCTTCCTGATACCTTCACACTATCATTTCTTTTCCCTGGCCACAGTTAATGTGAATGGCTGATTTCACATAGTCTGCTACTAAACTTCAATATCAAACCAGAACATGATAACAGAGCTATTGAACTTCTTTTTTCTTTAACTGCTTGTGGAAACAATCAGAACTATTTTTTAGACTATTTTTATACATGCACTGTCTTTTGAATGTACGTATTGCTCCCTATTCTCTGTCTGGAATGTTCCTACAATAGTGAGTTATGTTCAGGTCCTGAATTTTAGGCATATTTACACTTTTGGTCACCTAGCGTCATCATGGAAGGCTTAACTCAGCTTGTTTTTCAGCCTGGATTACATGCCTGAGTAGGAAGAAGGGATACCTGTAATGTCTCATTGTGGACTAGTTACAGCTTGATCTAGGAAGAGTAACTGGGTGCTTCTTACTCTCCTCACCTAGAAGATGGGGAAGGATGCAGCTGGAGGAGGAGGAACCAGGCAGCCACCATCCCTAGTCTCAAAGCAAGCTGCTGCCTGTGGCTGTTCCCAGATATTCAGTGCAGCTCAGGAGCTGGACTCTGCCTGGGCAAATTAACTGCACCTGCCAAGATGTTCACCTGGGTCCTCCTGTACCAAAACACAGTGGATTTTGTTACCGCGCAGCATGATCGTGCTGTGTTTTGTGGAACTGGTGCCTGAACACAGATCTTTGGCCATCACCAGCTGTTCAGCTTTGGGGTGTTCAGAAAGAATTAGGGCAAGAGCCACAAATTAAAAAATTGCTTCAGAGTCTTGTGATAGAAGAGATAGAAGAACACAGATGGGTCTGCCTGTGTCCACCTAGCATAGCAGCAACGTCTACCACGTGGGCAGAATTGAAACAAGCCCACCCCAGAGACCTTTCCTCAGTGCAGCCGTTCCCACTGAGTCCATGTGGCCTGGTGAGGAACCAGCTTCCCACCTGTCGGTGTGGAGTTAGGATCTGGTTTTGCTGTACTCGATCCCAACCGGCTGGGGCCTCGCAAGGCGCAAGGTCCAGGCCAGCAGCTCCACAGCAGTATCTTTCTTGCTAAAGCCTGGCCTCATCAGCAAGCAGCTCCACCCCAGCCTCCACGCAGCGCGCTAACAGGAACAGCAAACTGGGCTTTTTCAGATACCAGCTGTTACCCTGGCATCGCTGCCTCCCTCTGTGCATGCCTTTGTCATTCCCTGAATCTCTGCCCGCTGCACAACTCTTGGAATGAGTTAAAATGACTTTCGGGATGTTTTCCTCTTGCCTTAAAGGACTCATCTGCTTTGTTTTTCCCTCAGTCACAGCAGAACGTAGAAAATAGTCTGCATGGGAAATGTGAAAAATGGTTTCTATGTAAATCGGAGGTAATGTCAGCCAAATTAATTTGTTAATTTAATGTCTAAAAATCATTTCGTATTCCCCATTTACAAATTTATATTCTTTCTTATGGGAATATATTTTCTCCATCTTCAATCCATTTTTTAAATGCTCCCATCATTTTTCACCATTCCACAAAGCAGGTTCATCTACAAATGATGCTTATCAATCACAAGGGAAATAACACCTTTTATTCATTTTTATGAAATTGAAGTCCTATCCCTTTTCTGGGAAGATTATGTAGTATCTTCCCAAAAATTCCATTCAATTCAAGGATCAGGCCCCATGGGAAAGGTCAGATGAATACTGTCAGAGGAGTAAAATTACTAGCCACAATGCCTCAGGTGAGGAAAAAACAGTTACAGTCTGTGCAGTGATGTGGGACAAGTATAAACCTAGATTTGCATTTTGTCTTGTTAAAAAAACCTTACAAATACATACTTTTATAATACCATAGAAAATATAACTTTGTTCAAAATTCTGTCATGCAAAAGAGTTTAGAGTTTAATTTAGGTGAGTTACTAAGAATCCCATAAAACAGACCTTCTATTAAAAGGATTGTCCATGCTCATGCAGGAAGGCCTAGCAAAAAAGTCTCACTGACACTTTAAATTCAGGAAACACTTATTTTTATCAGTTTGCCCACACAAATAGTGAAGAGATTTTCCAGGATAAAAGTCACCTGGGTAATTTAAACTTTCGGGCCGACACATCTCTGTTGTTGAGCACATGTAACCTCCCTGAGATCACAGACTGATGCTAGGCACAGGTCTTCCACAGAAGAGAAAATCAAAGCTTTGAATCATGCATTCAAGGGCTTCTTACTGACAGAGAACCAAAATAATTTAAAATAAAATTCCTAGGCATTGAATAAACACCACAGCAGCGTGGCTGCTGGCAGCAGAAGCTGGCAGGTACCCGGGCTGCCCTCCTAGCTCTGTCCCCAGCTCTGCGTAGCACTGTGTCTGTGACGGGGGCAATTCCAGCTGCGGCAGAGGAGGTGCAGGAGCATCCACAACAGGAGACGGACGAGCTGCCTCCCCCGGCAGGCAGCACCGACCTCTGTCCGATGGAGAGGCTGTGCCTGCAACACCAAGCATCCTCTCCCTGGGCTCACTGTGGTGTTTGCTAATTATGACACCTCTGCATATTGCCAATATCCCTAGAACCACCCTGTTCTTTCTGTGAGCCACACCTTACTGCCTTACACCAGCAGGCAGAATCGGAGAGAAAACATCTCCTTGGAATTAAAACACACCATCTCAGACTCCTTCTTGCCCCTCCTGTGGGGCAGAGGCCCCCATACATCACACACATCCAAAGGCCAGGGGCTATTTTAATGACACCAGATAGACTCCCGTTAACCGGCTGAGGGTGTCCTCTGATGCCACCACAGTGGGGAATAACTTTCCCCTACACTAACTGTCAGCAAGAAAGATGTGGTTTTCCTTAAAATAATAGAGGTCTGAAAATAAAAGGCTATTGATTTAGGCTATCTTGCCAATCACAGGAAAGAGGAACAGCCCAGCAGGTATAATATAAGGGGAGTTTGTAATAAAATGTGCCTTTGTTTCTAAACACCAGAAGATGTAGCTGGTTTTAATGTTGATTGGGCAGACAAGAGCTTCTAAAAATTTCCTCTGAGACAACATACTTTGCTGGAGACAAGCAAGACCAAGAGAACAAGTTTTCCACTAGACCAAAATAAAATGGCTCCAACAACAACTTCATTAGCACCTTCAAATGCACCAGCAGGAAGAGCTGAGCAATGTGCTAAGCAGCTGCACTGAGCTCAGCAGGCACCTGGTACCTCTTGCCTCGCGCAGGTCCCTCAGCTGCTGTTGGCACTCACTTATTGCCCGGGTTCCTGAGGACACTAAACTGGTGACATACCTGGTAGGTATGAGATGCTGCTGACACAAAAGGTCAGCAGCCTTCCACGCTTTGGATCTCGCCATGTTCCCCCTCATTTGCAGCAGGAAAGATGCCGCCAGCCTTTGTTATGCTGCACCACGTGCTGCCTCCTCCAGTAACCCCCCATCCCCTGCAGCCAGCGCGGGCACTCACTGCCAGCCCTGCAGCACGGGGAGGTGGCACAGGGGCCTAGGGCACAAGGCTGCATGGACAAACCCATGGCGTGAAAGACTGCAGAGCCCTTATATTACACAGAGCTTCAAAGCTGCAAAAATATTAACACCCACCAAAAACCAGAAGAATAAAGGTCCTTTAATAGCCCTATATGGCTCATGCCATGAGCTCTAAGTGCTTAGTGAGGAAGTGACCTTTATGAAATTATTGTTTATGATCTCTCCGTGTGTGTCAACATAGGCACAAAGAGTATTCCAATTTATTTAAAAGGTTACACATCAAAACTGAATATGCAGTACAACTGTGTTATCGCATTGTATAGCTTTTACACAGGAAATCCAATCCTTGGCATGTATGCCTTCTAGCCACTGGGGCTGGAGTCCCTCAGTATCAAAACTAGAGATAAAGAAGTAATACGTAACAAAACAATGAATTCATATTTTTTGTCTTTTTTATAAATTGTCTTCAAACCACTTTGAAAACTTCCCAAATAATATGCAGCTTTAAATTGATCACAAATTCTTCCAATAAGTAGTATTTTAACTTGCAGAATATTTGAATGAGGGACTCAAGGTACTCAGCACCTTTGCACGAGAAGACTGTTCGTGCTGAATAATTTAGTTGTCTCAGTTTCAGAAACCTGCTCTGATTTCTTTTGAGCTGTACGACCCTCTGAGGGTAGCTTACGCATCATAAACAATCTCGCCCATGCCTACTACTTGTTAGAGGCCCTGGCTGTGCCTGCTGAGGGAGACTGCCCCAGCTCTGCCTGTTACCTGCCCTTAAGCTGACTCTCATGACAGGTGGGAAACCACTCCCCTGCTCTAAGGGAATACCCGTGCGCTATCGTGTTCAGTTCTTTGTTTCCCAAGTAAAAAAGTGTCCTCAATAAGCCATAAGGAATGTGCTTTTCACTCGACAAGGAAAAAGACGAAATCAGGACACATTTATTCCAGCAAAATAAGTGGTTATGCTCTCGTGCACGATGTTGGATAAACCCACAAAATAAAAAATAAACTAAAATTTAAAAGTGTATTTCTGCACTGCAGTTATCAATAAGGACCTCTCCTAGCCCCCGCAAGATCAGCAGCATGGCGGGATGGCAATTATGGGTCCAAACCTGGCCCAGGCTGTTCACCCTGAGCAGCACCTTTCCCTCGCTTGAGGTGGATGAGCTCACCTCCTCAGGGCTAGCCCAGGGCTTCCTGGGGGCACCTCTGTGGGCTGCCAGCAGTTTCTGCTCCCAGCGCCCCTGTCCACTGCAGCTCAGGTTAGAACTGATCCCGCTGGGTCCACAGAAGGGTCAGGGATCCTTCCTTCCTCTCCTTTTTTCTGGAAATATAGATGTATAAGTGCCAAACAGGACATGTCCCATCCTCCCACCTCGGCCACTGGGAGGAATTTCTTCCCCTGCTATGGAAGATCTGCTGAACTGTAATTTCTATTGTATTCCTTAGTAAAAATATTCTTTTCGGCTTCGGGTCTTCCTGCAAGTCACAACACGCTTAAGACTAAGCTTAAGCTTGATACACCATGAGAACTGTTTTATACAAACATCTTGGTAGAGTTAGGGCTTCTTACTTGAAGTTAGCTTCTAGCTGAAATCACACATCACATTTTGGAGTTCCGAGGACAGTCATTGCATGTGCATTGCTTTTCCTAGGTTACCCTAAACTATCAGCCATTCCATTCTATCATGGATTCTCTGTCTTAAATGGTTTAAAAAAACCAAAACCCAGCCACTTTCTTAAAATCATTCTGCTTGGACGTAGTTGCTGAACTTGCCAGTGACAATATCCTGACAGCACAAATGAGGAGAAACTGGCCTCTAAAATTCACTTTATGCCAAAGTACAATCTTCAATGCACTAAAAAAACCAAAAATTCCTCAAATAAAAATTTGAAATTTTCAAGTTTCTTATTTTCTTATATCTTCTAATTTGTTTCTGCTTCTTGATGAATACTGCAATTCACAAGGTAAAGGTTCTCCAAGGTGCTCCATCCAGCCCAAACTTTCCTCAAGTCCTTCAGGTACGAAGTCTCATGGACTAAATTGCAAATACCAGGCAACACAACGTGAAATCCAAATCTCACAATTAAGTATGTCGCTAAAATTTATTTTCTGCAAGTATCTGAAAAGTCTAATTGAAAATTTGCTTTTGCAAATATTCATGAAAGATAATTTCAAGTGCTTGTATGCTCATAGAGAGCAAATTCTCAAAGAGTCATAGACATGATCAATTTGGAGTTAATTTCTGAATTTAAATGAATATTCATAGACATTTTTAACTATTCCTTTAACTTCAATACGGACTCATCAGCACTTATTTGCACCTAGTTTTTATTAGTGCAAATCAGATTAAAAACACTGAAATCAAAAGTTAGGCATGCCTGAAAAATGCTTAAAGAAGAACAGAATTAAGCCATCCTTTCTTATCTTCAAAATGGAATAAATCTAGCTTCCTTTTTTATTAAAATTTGAGAATAATTTGTGATCTTTTGAAGTTATTGTTCTGCTGTCAGCTAAAGCTATTTATATGCTTTGATACTAAACATTCCTTTACATAATGGTGTCTCTTCCTCCCAATCCCTTAAAATTACTCATCTGCAATACCTTTTTTTTTTCCCATTTCCTTGGATTCAGTTTAAATGAAGTTTATGAAGTGCTCATAAAATGATCTATTTCAGGCTGGTTTCAAATGCTACAAAGTTTAGTATTAAAAATTCTTTCACTTACAAAAAATTTGACAATATGAGGAAAAAGGAAGAAGATATTTTAGATAATAAATTAACATAGTTGCAGGTCAACAAGTTATTGAAACATTTTCCTAAAGAGCAGCAATAATCACGCTTAGTCAGTTAGATTACTTATATGCTTCAAGTTCTCATGTGACTGAAGAACTCGTGGGATATGATAATACAGTAAAATCACATTGTTTAGAAAAGCTTTAGTCCTGGAACTTTCTTTTCTTTACATCTTGTGAATTATTCTTTCTCAGTTTAAAGTTGAACTCAGCAGTTCCTCATTTTATTTGACTCCAAATTTACCTGGAAACTCTGGGATGACACCTGAAGCTGTTTAGAAAGATGGAACCGTCTCAAAGGTCATATTTTCAAAGATATTCTAGGTGATTTAGAAGTATAAAGGTCTATTGACCTATAGGATTCAAAATGTCTTAGTCACTTCTAAAAAGAATGTAAACCTGGGACTATTTGGCTCTTTTGACTGTCTTCCTAACGTTACTTCGTCAAAGTGATGCGCAATGACATACATTGAGTTACATCACAAAAGCTAACAAAGATAATTACATTAGAGCTAATCAAGTTTGTGCACTGTGATGTCAAACATAAGCCTTTTCAAAAAGCCACTGATGAACCTGATGCTCATCATTCTTGAAGAGTATCCAATCCATTCTTCATCCTTTCCTCTGGAAGGATGAACTGATGTAGAATAATGTCTCCTAAGAATATATCCTCCAATATCACAGACTTCCTAGAAGTTACAAATGCAATATTCGTAGTTGTTGTTTGTGTTTATATGGAGCTAGTTGTTTCTCTACAACAGAATTTTCTGAAAAGTATTGGCAAAAAATGAGAAAGCTAAAAAATCCAAAATGAAGAAGAGAGGGGCTCCCCCCCGGCTTTTTTTTTTTTGAACAATTTTTCTTAGATTATCCTAACATCTAAAATCAATATTTTTCTCCCTACTTATTTTCTTCAGTACCCAGCTTCTGGGCATATTTTATACAAGGCAAAATGAAAGCTGGGCTTTGAAGTCACAGAAAACTCACTGGCCAAGTGCATCAGCAATTCACGGAAACACACATGAAGGCACAGAGCAGAGAATTGGTACAGATCAGAGAAACTACACAAGCCGCTGTATCAGTTCAGCTTCATTTATTAAAAGGAATTGACAAGATACTCTGTATCGGAGCCTCTGCTATATTACTTACAGAACAACAGGTCAAACATTATGAGAAATTTCTGTGGCTGCCTTTTGCGGATGCAAAGGTCTTTACCACAGGTGGATCATTTAACTCCCCTGAAATAAGACACTCGAATTCCATCCAGCATGATCGCTCTTTGCCGTTATTTCTTAGATCATACTCACCCTTGTTGCAATAATCATTACCTACAATTCTGGAAATACAATTGAAACATGGCATTCCCTTAAATCCCTTTCTATCATTAGAATACTGAGACATGCATATACCTCCTATGCTAATTGATTAGCTTAGATATGTCTTAGAGGAGGAAACTGGTTTAACATAGGTTTTATTTCAGACTGCAAAATTCTGCAGTATCCTTTCCCATTCAGTACAAATAATTTTCATCCTTGTCCTCTTTGCTTCCTTATTCACCCCTCAGTCATTTACTCAACTATGGGGTTGTGAAGATTGCAGTAGCTGTTAGTCTACATGAAAAAACTGTTATATTCACACCAGATATATGATATGCAAATACACCATTGTAATTCATCTGTTTCTTTAAGCTAATTTATATTTTAATGAATTTGGTCATTGGGAATTGAAGTACTTTAGCTTCAAAAATAGAGCTTGTTGAAAACCTTTTGCTGAAATATATAATTTTCAAGCAGGTTTTCAGCCAGCTCAAATCAGTGTTGAGATCCTTTATTTAGTGAACGAACACTTCAGTAAATAAGACAGAGATATGGCTTCTGTATAATAGCCCATAATTTTTTATATGAGATATAGGGAGAGCAGAGAAAGCCACGCATCACTGGGATAGTTAGACAAGCTATTTCCGAGGTACAATGTAGTTATAGACCACGTTTTGAAAATTATTCTAAAATTACTTCACCATTATTTTGTTGCAGGAGTAGCTTTTTTTCAGAAGAGAATTCAAATTCATTTAAAAGATGCCATCAAGATCTAATAGACAAGTTCCAGTCATAACTGGGAAACACGGTTAGGAGCGGCTCACATGTCAGACAGCTGCCGGAACACTCACAAGGTGAAAGTGGTGGGTGTCCCAGCCTGGCGTCAGAGCGGATCTGGGGAAGATCACCTCTATCAAAGCTCTCATAGATCTGAAAGAACCATAAATCGAGCACAGTCCTTACACAGCGTTTTGGTGAGAATATCCAGAAGTCACTTGAAGTGAATTCAGGCATTAATGAAATTTCTTTGGGATGGAAGCCTTGACCACTCCAGTTGTGGCACCGATTAGCCAGTGCCTTCTGAATTCACGCAGAAACTTAAAGGCATTAATTTTCCCTACAGAAAACCTCCAAATTTGAGTTTTATCTAGGCTGATTTTAGTCTGACGCCAGCAAAAACTGGACTTTCCATCGGCAACACTCAGCTACAGGAAATCTGAGTTTTCACAGAAACCCCTCACACAACGGACATTTTGGAGCTCTCGTCCATTAGCTGGGGATTACTGAGCTCGCTGCTGCTGGAAAGCCTGCAGTGTCATGGTCAAGCTAGAGCCGTGCGTGGTGGCAGTTGTTGGCTCTTTAAATAGATTACTTCAGTTTGGATGGAAAGAACATGCAAATTCAAGCTCACCATCAGGAGGATGGGAAAAGACAGAATGAGATTAAGAGAGAGATCACTAACAAACCTCACACACTGAAAACAATGGCAGTAAAATCACAATGACAGAACAATCATTTATGTCATACCAGTTTGAGAGAACATCGATTTAAAAGGTGTAATCAGATCCATTTATTGCAAGGACTAAAAAAATATGGAAACTGTGAGAAAGTGAATACAGATATAGCCTTTGCTATATTTTAAACCAGTGGCATCGCTTTACCCAATTAGAATGAAACCCATCTTATAAGAAATATCTAATTAGATATGGTAAACTTATTTTATTTTAAAAGAAAGACATTGATGACTCCTAATTATACACATACATGTTCTCTAAGTAAATTAGTTATTGTCTAAGCCATTATGTCGAACATGTCCTTATACAACAGTGTCATCTAGTGGTCAGCGGTCAGACCAGACTCTGCTTTGGCTGGAAGAGGGAGATGGTCAATAAGAGAAGTAGTAACACCACCGGGTTTTTTGTTTGTCTAATAAATTGCACTATTTCACATAACAAAATACTTCATGGTTTATTATGTCCGTGTTAATGACAGTCCTTTCAGCGCACTAGCACCAGGCATGAACGGACTGATAACTTGGAAAGCCTACCAGCACCAGCGCAATGGCAACCGGGGCCGTGCCAGGTGCTTTCTCCACATTAGCAACAACGACACGTTTACCCTCTTTCTCTGCCTCCAGATTTGCTCCCTCTAGTCCATTTGGTGCAGAGTTATTGTTCAAGTTCAGGGAAATTTTGCTGCCGACTGCATGCATTCAGCAGGGAGCCGATGCTGGCAGGTCCATGCTGGTGCACAGCCCCCAGCTCCTCCACAGCCTCACCTCACCAAGTGGGGAGCAGAAACCCCCGGCCGCCCCCCGCATGACTGAAGCAATTCAGACCAATTAATCCATTCAGGTCTGCAGTCCCTCGCATTGAGCTTTTCTGCTATTGTATTCCAGAAAGCTTGCTAATACTTCTCTTCCTATCAGCCAGCTAACTGCACTGGGTCAGAACACGGCGAGGGTGTGCTGCCTCCGATTGCGAGACTACAGACAGAACACTCAGTGGAATAAATAATTACATTTTACAGACCTGCATCCTGGAAGCATTTGTAATTAATGGAAAACAGAAAAAAAATGATGTGATGACAACACGCCTAAAAGCAATGCATCACTATAGCCCTGAATAACCTGCCATCAGCTGAGCCCTTTATCTACCAGTAAATCTCATTTTATGAAAAACTTTATATTCTAGGACTAGCTGGAAGTTCTCGATAACAACATTGTGAGTGTACAGTCTTGACAGAGAGACCTACTGCAGGCTTCGGTGAAAGCCATGTTTTCTAAGGTATATGCCTCTGAGATCCAATACTGATCAAAATGGTCAGACACGCAAACCCAGACGGTATTTCTCAGCTCCCCTCTGTAACAGGCTAGTCTTCTTCCCAGAAAAGCCTTGGGGCCTGATACCAGCAATCTTGACAAATTAGACATCACAAAATTGTCAGATTGGCAATCTGTGATCTTTGAGATAACCAAATAAAATTCAGATTCCACCTCAATTCACAGCAATGCAGTACTGTTTCCAAGAGTCTACTAATTCAAACATATTCCTAGAAGACTTGGGCCCTTATTTCTTGACAAATAAATATCATAATTGGGATCATTAAAACACTGGATTAAATTTGGAAGGTCTTTTTGAGTATGTTCTATAAAATTTTCACAATACAAGAGAGAGAAAGAGAGAGAAAGAGAGAGAAAGAGAGAGAAAGAGAGAGAAAGAGAGAGAAAGAGAGAGAAAGAGAG
>JAOXNO010000004.1:14070823-14082874 GCA_028565335.1 Limnodromus scolopaceus | reverse complement strand
GAGAGAAAGAGAGAGAAAGAGAGAGAAAGAGAGAGAAAGAGAGAGAAAGAGAGAGAAAGAGAGAGAAAGAGAGAGAAAGAGAGAGAAAGAGAGAGAGAGAGAGAGAGAGAGAGAGAGAGAATCTTGTTGAAATCTGCTTCTTTGTGAAGTTTTTGTGGGCAGGTAAGAAATAAATCGAGGGCTAGAATTTATGCACCAAGCCTGATCTCTAACCAGTATGGGGTTTTCCCTATTCCCTGCTGCTGCATCCCACTTACCCGGCTTTTCCTCTCAATCCAGCACTCCTGAGAAGGGCTGCACTAAGTCAGCATTCTTCGACTGGATTGTTCCAGTGATCAATAGAGAAAGGACAATGATTTATTTATAAAGCAGCAATGCAGCACTGCAAGAATTAGTTCTCTTCTGGAAATGTTTCCCATTTTATGCATTTCCTACGTAAAAGAATGCACAATAAAGTTGAGCATGAATTGCAGCACAAACCACATTTTAACTTTACCGCTTCATTTTTTTCTCTTTTGGAAGTATTGTGTGGGTTTTTTTATTTAAAGCTTGTTGTATATTGATTTAGCAAGGAATAGGTAATAGTGATATCCATTTTCTCACAGTGAGGTGCATTGGTAGAAAAACAATTTTATAACTAGAAACAGAAATGACTGATCTATTGGCTATTATGAGCTATTCTGATTATATTATACATAGATGATATAGGTGATATATATAAATAGCATAGGCAAGTTTTGTATTTTAGACATGCTTCAAATAACATAGGCAGTATTGTTAAAAGCAAAAGGTCCACATCAGCAGTATAATATACTAGAAATCGATATTTTGCATAGGAAATGGGATATATGTCTCCGAGTTCTTTATTATGTTGATTATTACATTTGGGAGAAATAACATCCAGTATTATTATGGCAGTTTGAGAAATAAAAATGTATCTGAATCTGCAAAAAATGCAGCTCATAACAATCTGGGCAGACACTCGGTGTTTCACAAAAAGTAAATGGGATAGGAAGTATGTTTTACATCTTCAAAAACAGATTTTTTTTTTCCCCCCTTTTGGGTTGCATGTTTCTTCATAATCATCATTTTGCAATATAATGTCAGAATGAAGCACAAAAGGGAAATTTTTTCCAACAATTGGAATTGCCATGGCAACACCCCAGATCTCAGATAAAGTTTGGTCCTGTACCGATAGTCGCATTAGCATTTGTTTTTGTGCTAAGCGCAATACTGCATGTGAAAAGCACTTTGGTCTCTCTAGTTAAGTATAAGGAGGTGTAATTTGATTATTTCAGAAATGTGAACTGTAAGATTTCAACAGGAGATAGAAAGCTTCATCTTTACTATCACATATTTTTGAAATGACACTAATCATCAAAAGAAAATTAGGTACAGCTATCAAGTGCAGTTGTTTACATCTCTAGTCTCAATTATGCTGAATTTGAATAACTGTCCAGTGCCCCTTTTCCAGTAGCTCTTAACTTTCCAAAACATGTTAATCTTCAGTCTTTGTATTCAAATATATATATAAAGAAACCGATGAAATTAAGTGATGCCTTTAAGCTACTAAAGAATCAAAGGAGACTGTTTCTCCTAGACAGCTTTATAAAGTTAATTTCCTTACACTAATTCAAAGAATCAGTTGAAGGTTAAGACAGATATTTCTTTTCTGACACTCCAAAATCCTATCCAAACTATAAGGAAATTAAAATCCTTTAAATTACAAATATTCTAATCTGGCAAATCTACACATCTATAGAGCATATACATGCAAACGTATTTAGGATGTGTTCAGGAGGTTTTTATCCTGTAACACTACTCTGTAGGCTTGTAGAACAACCTACCAGAAATAACATATAAAGGAAAAATACATGAACATTCGAGCTGCAACCCAATTCCTCCCCAAGCAGAAAACAAAACCAGAATATACTTTCTGCCAAAGCAGCACACAGTTCAAATTTCAATTACTGGTTTTCTCAAACAGTGCAGAGACAAAGGTTTTGTTTTTGGAAAAAAAACCCCCAACATACTGGGAATATCTGTAAGATAACTGTAATTGTTCCCAAATAAACTGGCTAACAAATAGACAGAGCGCCAAAATACTTACTAGGAATTTTAACAGTTCTGACGACAAAATAAATAGTACAGATTACAAGATGAGACTGAAATTCTTTTGCAAAAATAAGAGATTTCAAAAAGATCCGATTATCCACCACTGGACAAGTATCATGAACCGTACAAACAAAGCAATACAAGTATGTGGTCTTGGTATACTCAAACAGCTACCATATACTCTGTAATAAATGCAGTGAAGAATATAATATGCCATGTGTCCAGCTGGAGAGTGAGCAACTTAAATGCAAGACCTGTGTCTCCTTTCTCTTTAAGGTACAGATGGCTAAATAGCATTGGCTAGGAAAGGATCTTCCAGAAACCTGACATTAAACAAGGCAGTCATGGCTGTCACTAGAGAGATGTTAAATTCTGACATTTTATAAGTATATACGATCCACTTGAAATACATGCTGCCATTTGAAGTCCTACTATTTTCCTGCTCGTATTATAGATGCAACTTCATGGGTCCACAATGACAAGCTTAGCTCCTCAAATGAAAAAAGTCACAAGCTGCAAACTGTATTAAAGGGCAGAATAAACTAATGACCAAAACCAAAGGCACAAAAATGTGAAAAGAAAAATGTCCAGGGCCAGATACTGTTAGCTGTTGTGGGGCTCAGTTTCCAAGTGCCCAGCAGAACTTTAAGTTCATATTTAGTTGCTCCAAGAGGCGTGCATTGCTCTTTACTGAAAATCTCAATGCCTTGATACACCGGGAGACAAAAGTGCTCGGAGTTAGGCAATGAGTCCTTAACCACTTTGAGATAAACAGCCTCAACATTGCAAAGCCTTTGGCAGATCAATCCTGCATGTCTCAGGTGAGGTTCTGAGAAGCCAGCAACATGTGCTGCATGAGAACGAACTTAAATGTGGTTCATTTTTAGTATTTACAGGTGAGGAGTAGGAAAGAGAAGGGAACTTCTTGCTACAATTCTTCACTGTTTAACTTTTTTCATCACCCTCTTAATTTCTATTCTGCAGAGCCGGCTGTGAGCTTTACAACACACCAAACATCATTTGGGTTTACTTCTTCTATAATGCACAAATTCTAAATTAAGAGACCTTTCTTATAGAAAAGGGAAAGCATTTCTGTTAATGCACAACATCTTCCACTCTCCCAAGCAAGATATCAACTTTGTATGAGAAATAACTGGGATCTCCTTGAAGACATAGGCATACTTTGAATGCACTTTTCCAGATTTCACACTGTTAGGCATGAATTATTATTCCCTGTGATGTGAGGCAATAAGTAAGTTGAGCTACGAAAACTCAGTACTTTGGAGATTATAAACCAAAACTGAAAACTGGGAGGGAAGAAAAGACAGACAGCAGTGAGACTACACTACTGAGTGTCTGGGGCTTTTTACACCTTTCCTTGCTGCCCTACAATTTTTCTAGTAGCTCCTCTTTGAAGGGGATAATATGCAGGTAGCTGTGTCACTGGTGGCTCTATCTGCAATCATGCAGTTGTGGTTTTATTATGCAGTGTTGTGTTTTAATAGCCATTTGAAAGCATTATTGAAATATCTCATTGCACATTATGATGACTCTTGTACTAGTAACTAAAGATATAGTCCCCAGGAAGTGCCATTTATTTCAGTGGAGCGCAGCTGCACTGGAGGAAAAAGCCTGGGGCACCCGCAGCAGCAACAGGGAAGCAGAGGGAATCAGCAGCTTCTGTCTGATTTGAAAGAGGAAACATCTCTTTGAAAGTATTTATTTGCAAACACCTTGCACAATTACAGAGATTTCTAGAGGAGTCTCCTATTTGTTTTATTTCTGAATTATTTTTTCTTCAGGTGTTTTGATAATGTTGTTAATCTTTTCTTTGCAAATAAATCTGTTCCTTGTAAAAAAGTCTAGCAGTTCTTTTTTTAGTATCCAACATGCCCACACATGGAGGTTACACACTGAAAAACATATGCCCCTTTTCAACTTGCTCTTGTGCTCTAATGGAGGAAAAGTAGCAAGTCTTTGAAATGTCTGTCTTCCTATGCAAAAACCTTGTTTTATTTTTTTCCATTTTAGAAAAACATTACTGAAATGACAACTGCAAACAGTAGTTTCTGAAAACCTTTTCAATGATGTTTACAACAGCCACTGTAAACAGTTAGAATTATTTTTGTAGAGAAGCACAAAAAAGATAAAAATAAAATTCAAGCCAATGCCAATTCCAAACCCCTCACCTTTTCCTAAAAATCTGGATTACATTTCTGATGACTCCAAATTGAGTAGTTTGGGCTGGGAATCTACTCATCATGCAAAGTTGTGTGCTGTGATCTGGAACAGGTCACTTAATCTATATCTGCGTTTTTCTTTGTCCTTCCTTAGCCGTCTAATTTACACAGTGAAACACCGGGACAGACTATGACACTCTGCTGCCAACACTGCACATAGAAAAACGAGGCATGATCTTTTAAATACAGTACGCATTATAACACTGGCATGGGAAACGCTTTACTCTTCTATGATGCAAATAAGAACATCTTAGAGGAGGTTACATATACACGTCAAAAGCACATTTAAGGACAAGCAAATATATGAAAAAAACCAGAAGAATCTGAATGATAATTAAATTTCATGGGGTAAAAATCTGATCATATGCATAGTGCACAATGGAGGGAACAGTGTACTCATTTATATTCCTCAAATATGTGCATTTTCAGTGTGTACATTTTCAGTAATTAGAAAATAAATTTGGATGCTAGAGTTTCAATAATTAACAAAAATGATCAAGATGCATTTTTCTCTTGTGCAGCTTTTTTTTCTTTTAATCTGACATACATATTTTTTATTTCCTTATGTGATCTCAAGAGATTAAAGTCCAAACCACCTAGCTATATCACCAAATGACATGCTCAATTTTTAGAGTCATTAGCTATCCGCAGACATCGTCTTAAGCAGTGGAGTTAAAAAAACTAAAGAGAAAAAGACAGAATGTATCTGAGGGTAAAAAGCCTTTGTGGGTGTTGATGGAAGTATACGGAAGAAACCAGCAAGAACAGCGGATAATGGAAGATTGCTAGTGCAGGTAGTGGGCTTATCTATATGACAAATTGATGAAGAATGAGGAGGAAAACTATGTTGATTTAATGCTGGCAATTTGAAGCATAGGCTCCACAGCTGTTTCAGACAGAAATACCAAGATAAATTCAGAAGCAACCCCTGCTCTGACAGATTAATAAAATACCAGGAATTATTTGAGCTTCTTAGAGGAAGGGATCACTAAAGAGCCCTTCGAATACCCAAGATATTGCACATAAGAATAAAAGAACAGCTCATCCAGCCCTTGCCTGCCTGTTATCAAGCACATGCTTTAAACTGATAGCCCAGCTTTTCTAGTAGACCTGAAAAAACACAGAAGTGAAAAAGTAAAGAATAAAGTGAACACCTACTATTGATACAATTTTAGAAAAAAACTGTCAGTGGTAGAGCCTTCAAACAGGACACCTAAGAAAGGCTCACCTAAAATAAGAAAAATATGCCACACAGGTTCTTCTGTTTCAACTTATGCTCCTTAAAGTTGTTACTAGCTAAAGGAACGTTTATCCAGGTAAATGGAAAATCCAGGCTTTTTACACTTCAAAAATAAGACAAACCGACTCTGTGTAAACATTGTCACCGCTGCTTTAAACATGCCTGTGAATGCTGAGCCTTCCCTTCTCTGATCAAATACGAAAGACCACATTTCTCTGGTTCTGCTAGGTGTTTAACATGTGGTCTGCATGCTCACCGCTAATAACGTCAGTCAACCCAGTCATTAGAAAATATATTTTAGCACCTTTTACTAAACAGCCAGCCATGCTTCTCGGCTGGGTTTCTGAGAGAAAGTTTGATTTACCGGCATTTTTGTCCAGTTCCAGACAATCCAGCACTCTCAGAAAGGCTACACTGCGTCAGCAGCTTCCCACTGCTGCAGAACCCTCTGGAAAAATAACATGGATTAATTTACAGACCAAAAGATCAGAGCTGAGAGCCAGCTCTTTGCTGGGAGAGAAGCTTGCTATGGAAGAATACTTAGGAAGCGGTAAGACTGCATGGTAGCAGTAAATAAAGTTTTAAAAAAAAAACAACAAAATTAAGTAGCTTTGGTATCTCCTCCCCTCCTCCCTCAAAAGAAGGGAATACTTCTTTGGAATACTTCAGTGCGGTGGCTCACTAATGAATTATTCACAGAAAGGTAGGACTCGCTTTCTTTCCCAGGGGTTACAGCAATGTCAAGTGAAAACATGTCAGTCTGCCAAGAAATACCAATGGTGTGGAATAATTCTACCAGAGATGACACAATCACCCCTCTAATGATATAAGCTCTTTTGATGGGTGTATCTGAACTACATTCCTACAAAGGATGCCTGGCATTACTATAATTTGATATTTAATTTTGGGAAAACTTGAAGATTAAACAAGCTCCTCTGAGGAACTTCTAAAGCCAAGTTTTATTTTTAATTTATCAGCATTGCCTAAGCTTATTATTCATTGCACAGTCCTTGTCCAGCACTACTTTTAACAGGATAAGACCTCAAAGCACTAATTTTAATACTAAAATGACCTGTGTTGTAAAAATGCCCACCACCTCATCATGTTAGTTCTGGGAAGAACTGCTCAAATCTCAGTCCAACAGTCCCAAAGGGTGGGGAAGAGCATAGGTTGTAAACTATAAGTCATTTGCTCTCCAATATTTAGGTTTAGCCTATTTTTCTCACAGTCCCTTCAGATGTAGTAGAGAAAATGTGGTACTTAGGATGCTTTTTGTCCAGATCTGGTGGTCAAGAAGGAAATTCCTTTATTAGGGAGCCTATTGAGAAAGGTCTGTTGTGGTTTTTTACTTCATTCACAACACCATTGCTTAAATACAACTTAGAAATAAATTTATTTTTCCTAAACAAATTGCAATTTACAACTTAATTTATGCTTAGTGCTAATAAGAGGTCTAAAGCACTTACCTTCCAGTACAAAACTTGAAATTCATCTAATGGACATGATTCTTATGGGAAAAGCTTTGCAGACATAAGTGTGTTCTTCACAATCTCTCTCTCTCTCATCCTCAAGAAGAAACTTAGGATCATTTCACAGAGTTAGCTGCATTTATAAGGCAGTTGGAGGAGAGTCTCACCGAAACTCCATAACCTGTGTTCTGCACCTATATTAAGTTTTGGTCCTTTGTATGACAAGATTATAGCCTACAACTGAAATCCATGTTTGTGCAAATCTTGATCTGCCCATTATGTATCAAAATTAAGCTACAGGCAAGAAATTAAGACGAAATACTAGACTGACCCATGCTCAGACACTTAAAAAAAAAGGTGTCCAATATTACCTACATATATGATTTGTTCAGGAGAAGCATTTCAGCCCACAGGTGGGGCAAACTGGCCCGTAAGAATGCCTAGTCCCTGACGAGGGTAAGTGTGTGTCCATTGCCCACAGCATGCTGCCAACACCCGCAATCCTGCGACGGTCCAACACTTATAACCAAAGCTGGTATCAGCCAAGCATTTGCATGAAAGATTCTTTTAAAAATTTCTTCTAAAACTTCAAGGTCGGACTAATGCACCTCTAACCACCTGAATCATTTTTCCTTCTCCCTAATCCCTGTGTATTCGCTGTCATATGGTATCAGATACGAGAGTTCATGAGCCAGTCTTTTTCTGGTCAGGAAACTGTTGATCACCGCCTTTCACTACATCAAACTGCTTGTGTTTTGCTTGTATCTCAGTTGCAATGATTTTTGTTTTAAAGTCTGTGGACTCATTCCTACTAGGCAACCTCCATTTCCTACCACAGTCAGCATCAGCATTTCTAATGAAAACAGAATAAAGCATCTTCTTACTTTTAGGGTCATACATTTAATCTACAGTGACCCATGTTCTTCTTAGTGTTTTTTTTTCTTCTGGAACTGCTTGCTTAAAGCTGGGTAATTTTATCATGTTTAATAGCCAGTGCAAGGTCTAGCTCTGCTTGACTTTTGTTCAATTCTCCTTATTCCTATGCTTCTTTACCTACTTTACATAGATTTCTTTGCCTGTCAGTCCTTTCTGCAAACTTTTTTTCATTCTGCTCATTTATTTTTAATTATGGGGCTATTCATCCAGTTAGATTCTTTCTACAATGTTTCCTTCTTTGTTCTGGATATTGATTCCAGATAGTTTAAAAACTTTTGAGTAAGAAAGTTCCAGACCTCCTCCACATTTGAGTTTCTGACCTTCTTTGGTAGATTGATTTAATCACGTCCATAGAGTATTGAACTTTGAATTCCTCAGTTACATACCTATTTGTTTTACTCTTGTCATTTAATTTTATGTGAATCACACATCATACATTCTTCAATCATCTCATCTAGAATATCTTCACTCCTTAAATGAAACCTTGAAGTTGGCCTCTTATCAATGAAGTGAAAAAACTGTCAGCTATTACCAGCAGAAATAAGCAGTATTATTAGCATTTGTTCTCCAAGCTATACTGAAGAAGTTAAATACTTCCATATGTGGGCCTGCCCACCCATATGGTCACAACTCCTGGTAGTTCTTAAAGCTTTAACCACGCACAAAATGTTAAAACATAAAAGGCTTTAAAAAAATCCCTTTTAGTAACCAAATCCAACCCTACAATATCTTACCGACTCACACAATTAACAGAATTTTTCTAACTGTCATTCCCTGATTCTGAAGCGCTTTTGATTCAAACAACATAGCTACACTATTGCTACTTCTTTCTTTAATCTGCCTCATAAATCAATGTGCAATTCTATCATTTTTGACTACCACGCCCCATTCCACACTTGTTTTTCCACTACGTTTTTGTAATCCTTCTAACATTCCACGTTTTGCTGGTCCACCTCATTATATTTGCATACAAACATTTTAATTGCTCTTTCCTGACCATCAATTTTTACCCAGATTAATCAAAATCCTTCTGCTGACTATGGCACCTAACTATAATCCTGAAGAACTGCTCTGGCCTGTTGCTTTTCCTTCCAGCAGGGTGGGCTGCACTTCCCTTCCCAAATATCTGACCCTTTCCTCCCAGCTGGACAAATGGCTACCCCTGCCCAGCCGTGGAGGAGTGGCAGATAGTGGTGGCACAAAGCATCTCCCAAAGGAGCACATCCATTGGAGGAGGGCTGACAGAAAAGGCCCCAACAGGGACTCCCTCCCTCCCTCACACTGCAGAAGCTGGACCAGACTTGCCTACCTGACCGGTGTTACGCAAATCATTATTTTCTCTGTGTTTCTGCTCGCTGCCAACTCCATCATCATTGGAAGACACTTGAACTCACTTTTTCTGTTTAGAGGAGACAGGCAGGGCAGTCCAAAAGTCTCAAAGCCTTACTCCTCATGTCTTAGTTTCAGACTCATTTTACCAATTATGCCAATCTCAGTCCCCAGGGGCAGATTACCAATGCTATTTCCTTATTTTCAGCTTCCTCAGTATGCAGCACTACATCATTATTTACCTTTTGATCAATTGTGAGATAATTTGTATCCATTTTGGTTACCTAAAAATTGGCTGATTCTTTTGTAAATAGGCGTAATTTTGTTTTAAAGCTATTAGCAATTCAGGCCATACTTTTACTGGAGACTCACTCCTTCAGCTTCTGTACTAATATGTACATTACTTGCTTTTTTGTACTATAAAAATAATAATGAGAAAAAATGCTTTATTAACTAGATTATACTTTTAAATATGTTGAGTAACCAGAGGATATTCAAACCTTTTTTCATCTGGGTTTAAGTCGACAGCTACAATGTTTGCTTTTATTGTTTCCTTTTGCCTCCTTTGCTCACTCCTATCAAGCATGTATTTGCACTCAGGTGTGCATGTAAAATTAAGGATAAGGTTAAAAGGCATACACACACCAGCAGCACATTTTCATGGGACCCATAGTCCAATTTCTTTGTTGTCTTGTGAACAATTTGCATTAGTTCTGCTAGGGCCCGGGAATCATGAATCTTCTTCAGGAATGCTCCTAAAAACCCTAAAAGGCCCATAGGTATCAAAGGTGATTTGCTCCAACCTACGCAGTAACTCTTACCAAGCAGAGAGGATAGCTGAATGTAAGAATGGCCTTTTCACACTCCAGCACTACGTCCAAAATACTTGTCTTGCCTTATCAGCACAGGGCTTCAGACAGAAACCATACAGCTTATTGGGAATTTTATTAGAGATTTTTGGCAGAGTGGGAACCAAATCAAAGTCTCCCACATCGTATATTATTCCTCCTGGCAGCATGAATGGCTTTCTGAAACAAAGAGATGCAAATTCACATGAAGGCACTCCTAAGCTATTCCAAGTAGCTGAAGTAATTCTCAGCTGATTCAAAAACAGATGAGTTTACCACTGAGACCCTCTCCCCTACACTCAGCCATTGGGTCCAGCATCAACAGAGCTTGCCTGTCTCTGAGGCAGTCTGAGAGAGGCTAGAATGGTTAAACTGGAGTTTCTTCTTCATTAGTTTCATATACCGTTCAAAAATGTGAGCAATTTGTTAGCATAATTCATTAAGTCAATTTAGAGAGGAATTCTTACAGAACATCAACTACTGCAGCATACATGGCCACAGGCTGAAAAATGCAATCTAGCAGATTGATGTCTTAAGTGATATGACACAGAAAAACCCCATATTATTCTGTTAAGTTCAATAAAGCCAAAAATAGTATGCAGCTTTGCTTCACAGGTAAGGAAAGCACAGTAATACACTTAAAGCAGAAGGAACTGAACTCCCTGATTTCCAAACTTTTTCACAGTATGGAGTAGGTTAAGTGTAAATACTGTACTACACACCTCCCAAGTTCTCCTCTGTTCCTTCCATTTTGTTAAGTCTACAGCATCCTTGTAGCAGTTGCTTATCAGAAAGATGAATAAAGAAGAGAAATTTAAAATATTTAAGCTTTCATCTCATATGACAGGGATTTAATTCCTAGCAGCTGGGGAGGTACACCTACTCTTCCCTGCAGTTTCATCTTGCCTAACAACTTTTATCTTTCTCTCAGTGGAAAACAAGCGCCAGTGCTGCCTAACTACAGAGCTCATTGTAACTCACCAGAATACAGCATTTCAATGACACATTCACATGTTCATCCACAAACCTCATTTTAAACACAAGTTCTCTTGCAAATCCATTGGGTCAACATCTTAATTGCTCTACTATCACATCATCCCTAAATGCAGCATCAGTTCAATAAAATAGGGACCTAATTAATCCCATTGTTTTCCCTCTAAGATACAGACCAATCAGGTCTTTCTCATTTTCTCACAACACAAAACAAAACTACTAATAGTTGTTAAATAAGAGAAAACTGCAGGAAGCATATGACTGCTTGTGCCGCTACTGTAAATCACATCTGTTGGAAGACTCCCTTCTCTGTCTGACCTAGAGCTCGTACAGCTGCAGTCTGACCGGACCCTCCGAAGTCACTGTTTGTCTTAGATTACATCTTGGTATAAAGTCTTGAAAATTAAATTGCTTCCTCAGCTATTCCTTTCTAGAATTTGGCGATGGTTCTTCTCAGTATTTGGGGAAAAATACTTCTCAGTTTTGAAGACAAAGAGTCTCCAAAATTGTACACAGTGCACATACACCAACACATGCTAAGAGGAAATAAAATGAAAAAAAAAATTCCTTCTTTGGGCTACAAAATTAATCAAGTCTACTCTCCTGTGCACTTGTGCCACTCCTCTCACATGTTCTATATAGAGCATTCCCACCACATATCTTATATGCCTTAGCTGATCCTAAGCAA
Source organism: Limnodromus scolopaceus (assembly GCA_028565335.1). NCBI lineage: Eukaryota > Metazoa > Chordata > Aves > Charadriiformes > Scolopacidae > Limnodromus > Limnodromus scolopaceus. The sequence goes on along the minus strand of JAOXNO010000004.1, from coordinate 14,071,016 downwards.
GACATGCAGTGGTGAGAGAACAGGCAAGAGCTGGTCCATTGCACTTCATCTGTTCTGAGCACAGAGGAACAAATACTCTGGCACTTTACTGTAAACTAGAAGCAGCTGATATTTTTAAAGCATAAAGTGGTTTTTTTTGGGGGGGGGGGGGGTGTGGTGTGTAAAAATAACAAAAGGGGATAAAATTATAACA
>JAOXNO010000004.1:13940824-14063240 GCA_028565335.1 Limnodromus scolopaceus | reverse complement strand
CCCAGCAAAAAAACTTTGGTTCACAACATTGTTTTGCATAGGCATTCAGGTAGATCTTCAGAAGCTACTGGCTGTCCAGGCCAGTAACAAAACACCCATGCTCTCTCTTCAGTAGTGGACGCTCCTCTTTGGTATCCTATTTTGTAAGGCAGACGTCTTGCAGAAATGAAGTATCATACAGATGCATCTTTGAAAAGAAAGATGGTGTCACTTCTGTTGCCACAAACAAATTAATCTACTTGATTCAGGAACAGACAGGAAAACTTCTTTTGATAGGGGGTGGGGAAGGAGAAAACACTGATACATTCACTACTTGCTAGAAGCAAGTTATTTGCTCTTGTAGTTAGTTAACAGCTGTCAGTAGCCGTGATACTCTGTGTTGACAGAAAATATGGAATTATTGCTTTGTGAGTAATTTTGAGTAACAAGGAACACGACATTAATAAATCCTTCCAGGTAGACACAGCCCTGTGGCAGAAAATATAAATATTCATTTTGGGAAGCATTCTGGCAGTTACTAAGCACAATACTTACTTGTTGACTGAGTGATGCACGAAACCTTGTAGGATGACCATATGCTTAAAACACAAAGGATCGTAGCTAGGAACCCGAAAGTCTGGATGAGAAAACAAACACACCACAGATACTTACAGAACATTAGATGACATACATTCCATGAAGGTATGGACACCCTTGTATATCCAGCTACATGTTTTATGACGTTAACAGACCCCAAAAGTAATAAAGTTATTTTTTTTACTCCATTCTGCCAAGATACTAAAAAAACCCAAAAGTTTTCATAGTATAATAACAGCTTATGTCTTGTCAAAACAATGAACGAAAGATGGACTGAGAGTCATATCCAAGGGGGCAGTAAAAGCTGGACAGCAGCACAGAGTCTCACCTTCTAGACTTCTCACTAGGATTCTGCAACAATGAAAAGACTTTTCCTAACACGTCTGATTACTGCTCTTTTACTGCCCCATTCAAACAAGTCTTTCCCTGCCATCTGCCAAATAAACAAGTCAGGTAAGTCTTCTAGTCCATTAGCATCATGAGGACTAAGTTTCTGAAAGTAATTCTTTATTCTGAAGGAGCTGTATTTCAGGTCCTGCTGCTGTGAAAATACTGTTGCCCACACTCAGGAGTCATGTCTGTCTCTATAAAGCCCTCCAGCAAACAGAGGCAGAGAGTATCTTCTGGTAAGTCAGCCCAGGATCTCAGTGGGTTTTAGCTCAGGAGAAATGATCTTGAACAGGGCTCTGTTCAGAAGCAGGACATGTCAAAAGCCAAAGACTGGAGTGAAACCCTTTAATTAACTTCTAGCTCCTACAACAGCCATTTGTCAAAACAGAATTGTGTCAATTCTTTCCCTAAACACATTAGTTGCTATGAGTTAAAGCAGCAGCCTTTGGTTTCCACTCTCTGACAGGACAAATAGCCACTTCAGTAGTGAGTCTGGAGTCTCACAACAAAATATTTTTGTTGGCATCCTGTTACAGAACATTCACTGAAATGAGCTAGAAGGTGGTTCCCCCAACCAGGACACAAGCAATGCAAGTCTGTAAGAAAATAAAATTACAAGCAATAGATTTCCAATGCCCTACTTAATATATATTGCAATAAAAAGTGTCAAGACTAATAAACACAGTCTTACCGCGCCAGCCACAAGTCCAGTCAAATTGTAACTCTTGGATGCTGCTACAATCGATGCAATGAGAAGGAGAATTGTACCGATTAAATAATGAAGAAACTCCTGTGAAGACAAGCATAGTCTGCATCAGAAGGGAAACTTAGCAGGAAAGCATTTTGATATGCCTCAGAGTGAAAACAAGTTGGTAGAGGACAAAACACCAGTCAAAAGAAAAAAAACTGAAAGATTAAAAAAAAGAGAAAAAACCACCTTGTGAGTGGATTATGTACCATACCTGACCTTTTATTCAAAAAAAAAAAAAAAAGAGGAAAGAGGCCTATCTTCAGGTCTACTAATGTCACTGGAGTAAGATCTGCTTACTGGGTATGGATGCAATCCTTTCAATTCAGCATGGTACATTACTGAGGGTGAAACACATATCTTTATTGCATCAAGTATGCACCCTACTTAAAGAGACAGTTCTGGAGGAAGAAGCCTTAAAGGCATATTTCTCAAGCCTATGTGAAATGGCAATAAACCCCAGCAAATGGCTTAAGCAGGAAACCAAATGCTCCTACTTCTGATAATCTTAGAAATTAAGCAGAGGTTCTACTGCTGGATTTACCAACAACTTACATCAACTAAGACTGGAAACAGGAGGGAAGCCATGAAAAGCACAACTACTTAGACACTCGTAACCAACACCCAGGCTCCTAAGTCTGTAAGGGTGGCTGCAGCTGTCCCACAGTACAACGTGATGCCACGGCTTTTTCTGAGACAGCACCAAGGGACCACATTTAAGCTCTTCTTCAGTGTGATGAGTATCAGTTCAGGAGTCAATTTTACCTTGTTATAAGCAGGGGTTATATGTGGATTTAGATTTTGGATCCTCACAAAGCTTATGGTAACCAATATCGGTGTTTGCAACCTGAATGTGGGTTCTTTCGCGTGGTGGGGTGGGCAGGAGGGTATCTGCTTACTTTACCTGCACTGCACACCAGCAGGAGCCAGGCAAATGCCACGTACAAGGGAGAGAGATTCCGTCTCAAACCAAAGGAGAGAAAATATAGTCCCAAAAGTAAATTGTTCAAGCAAATCCCAGAAGAGAAACAGCCTATCATCCCACACATAGTTTCCCTCTGCTCAGGTGTTTATAAACAGCTGAGGAGGATCTTTGCCATAAAGCAGGCTCCAAGACTGCAACCTCCTTCCCTCATTTGTAATCTTGTTTCAGGTAATCAAGCTCTCAACCCTTGCTTTTGCTAGAATAAATTATTTTCATGAGGAGGCTTCTCTGGCTAGTCCACAATGCAGTAGGCAAATTAGACATGCCATCACCTCCTTTGAGACACCAGATAAAGCAGTGTATACAGGCCATTACAAAGAATCATCAAAGGCTAAATTAGCTGGAGAACCAACTCCTGGCAGGGCTGGGAGAGTGTCCCTCTGGAGAAACACCTCCAGGCTTTAAAAGGTGTCAGCGCTGAACAAACCTTTGATCCACTGCAACTTTACTGACTGCAAATCCCACCCCTGACTGCAATGTAGAGATCCTGCCAGGAAACTCAGCCAAACAGTAGTTGTACTTTCCCAAAGCCTCTTATAAGTCTTCCTATTCTGTCCTAAAGATACTTAAATATGTGACTGAAAAGGAGGCTGGTTGTAAAAGAGCAGCAATGTTCAAGCATCACATCCGTAAAGCTCTCTGAAGCTGAGCAGCCACAAACTGCAGTGCCTTAAACTCACTAGTGACTCTGGAACATCGAGGAATGATTAAACACACAATAAAAAAGCTAAAGCAGTCTATGCAGAGGTCAAAATGGCATAGTCCTGTTACAGTAATGCACACATTAAACACTACTTTGCAAAACTGTCATTTCTTAGCTTATTTCAATCTCTTTTTTCAATCCCTGCATCCGTATTATCTCTAGATAAAAAAGTACCTTCTAGAGAAACATAGTGGTGGTATACATCTGTAAAACTAAGAAGGAGCACAAGTCTAACCATATTCTTCAGCTGAAAAGGAAAAGAACATTAAACTTTTCTTTCTGGCTAGAAGTGGATGGATGGACAAACCATTATCTTAGATCTGTAAACTACTTACATAGCATCCCTTAAACACCATCCAACTACTTCTTGGATTTCAAGAAGTGAGACAGACATGTACTAAGAGGTTATTAAAATCCGTCATCCCACACTAGGATGCAGGACTCTTCTGTTAGCTGACATGACCCTGCTACTAAGACCCTGACAAGCTACTAAGGAAGTTCAGGTCTCACATTTTCTGTGCTGCTTGTTAGTTCTTTGCGAGGATATGAGAGATGGGTGTACAGGGGAAATGCGGGAATGAGGCAGGAACATCCTGCAGGATATCCCAGGAATGGCCAGGCTATGGCAATCAGGCTGAGGCTCCTATTTTGTGCTATTGTTTAAGTTACCTAAAACCATACCAAAAAGAGACACATTTGACTTAAATAGCACTCATAAACGTTATTTTGGGACAGGATGTAGTACATGAATTCTAATGCTATGATTTCGTACTCCAGCAATCCCTTAGCTGCTATAAATGACCTGAGCTCGGATCCATCTGCTGAAGACTTGATAATCAGCCGCTTCTTTTCAGTTGTCTCAGAATAACACTATTGCCTGGAGTAAACCTGAACTTATATTTGTGTGAAGGAGGACTGCATCAGATCCAAATCAGCTAAAAAACTTAGTATTACAGCATCTGCTGAAGTGAATACTAATAACAAAAGCAACAAAAGGATTTGTATACGTGGCAAAAAATAATTATGTTGAAAGACAGCCTATTGTTTTGTGATAGCACAAGAAAATGGACTAAGTAATTGAGACACCAACACACAAGTGAGGCAAGCAACCCAGATCATCTAAGAGGCTTACCGCAAGTGGCCAGCTAACGCAAGTGAGCTTCCTGTAGATTCTGAAAATGTGGATAATGTAGAAGAACAAAATCATAACCAAGTCACACATGGTGACAATCTGAAAGTAGCTGTATGCACTGTAATCTGTCCATTGAGAGCTATTTACACTGATGAATCCAACCAGCAGCGAGATCTGAAAGACAAAAGGCACATTAAAGATTTTTACAATGGTGCTCAGAGGGCCATGGAGATGATTTTAAACACAACAAAATGGCACTTAGAAACAGAAGACAAATATCTAATGTAAACCAGATGATCCCAACAAAATGGAGGACAAAGTAACAAGCACGGTAATAATGTTTTAAAATTTGCTGTTAAATGAGCTAAAACAACCATTAAAGAGTAGGGCAAGAGCCAACTGCTAGAAGGAGATCAGCAGTTTCAGCCTGAAGAACTCTCTATGTACAATACAAGAGGTCTCAAACAGAGAAGAGGCACTGAATGCCTGGAGCTGCACCAGCAACTGAAGCATCTACACCCCACAGACTTTCAGAAGAAAATCACTGAAAGCTGTAAAACTAAAGAGCCCTTGAACACGTGTACCTTTACTTCCATTTAGTGAGAGTTCTCACATGCAAAGTCAGAGGACCTCACTACAACTGAGCTAACAGCTTTACCCTTCCTTTTGTACCACCTGCAGAGCAGGAGTATTAGCAGACTAGACAGTAGTATCGTAGCAAATCATAAATACAAACATTTGGAGGAACTGATTAATTCACCCCACTCCCAATACAATAGTTAGAAAACTTTAATATGTTAACATCGTCACATAAAACTATAAAGCATAATTGTACAGCTTTCAGTTGTAGGCTTGCAAAGGACAAAAGCTATTCTATTTTTTTAATCTAAAGCTAGTTGTTCATTTTACTAATCTTGCTGCTTCTACCAGCCTGGCTAGCCCAAGTGATAAAAATAAATCTACCAAGGATATATCCAAATATTTTCTTATTACAGACTTTGTCAATGCATGCTTTCAGTCACTGCAATTTTTTGTTCATCCAGAGTCAGCTGGGAGCAGTAACGATTCACATTTTAAATGTTTCTACAAGACATTAAAAAAACCCAAACAACTATCTGAGGAAGCCAGCACTTCAAGACTGCAGCATCCTTTCCTGCACACTCATCTTCCAAATTCCTAACTGCATCCATTATCAGAATAATTTCCTTAAGATTAAAAGGGAAAAAAACCCAAACAATGCCCCAGCAACATAGCTTAGATTCTTGCTGCTGTAGTTTTAGCTGAGTTTGACCAGCTCAGTTCTTAGTGGAAAGGCTAAACATAAACATCTGCAAGTGCAATCAAAAGCTCTATAACACATAAGAATTTAACAAAAACTTGTCACTTTGGCCAAACTCGATATACACAGCCACATCAATGTAGCAACAGTGAACCACCTCAAAAAGGTGGCTCCAAAGAGAAAAGTTGGTGCTCCAGGACCCTTTCCCGCACAAGTGGCTAAGCTACTGTTAGATCTAGTCTGGCTCCATTATTTTTACTGTGGTAGTCCACATAGTTGATATTAGCATTGTAAGTGATCCTCAGTCCAAGCTAGCAACAGGCTTCTGCACTACAGTAAGCCTACATCTCCTCCCACCTTTGAAAAAGATGTAGGGTAAGGAAGACAGGACTTTGAGATGCAGGGCTAGGTCATGCTCAGTGATTCTCAAGAATGGAGGTTACATGTGCCTTTGAAAATACATGATATTGCTCAGTCCCTGTCTCCCCAAATATGTTCCTTCCCTCTGGTTTGGGAGTGAAATATCATAGCAGCATCCTGCCTGCTTAATGCTTCTGTCTGTACCATACCTGTTCTCTGGGTCTCACAGCCTAGCCACTGGGGAATCCTAAATGCACAAAGTCCTGCATCTTGTGCATGGCAGAGCTTTCTGAGATTTCTTAGAAGATAACAAAGCAATGTTCTCCACAAGTCAGCATTTAAATACTTCTGGCCCGGTTCTTAAATGCTGAGATAATTTTAATGAAATGTTGTCCAATCTCTGTCTACATACACTAGGTCTACATTAAGCCGTGGTTTCATGAGGGGCCATGGCCTTCTCACCCTGATTTCTCTCCCTGTCCTCTGCTGGCTCCCCCGCTCATCTGTGCTGAGCCCCCTCAGTGTACTAAGCCACCGGAAAAGTGAAATATCAAAAAAAGCAAATAGCTCTCCTTTTCCATTCACACAAGGCAGGGTCAGGTGAGCACGGGAACATGAGGGAGAAGCTAGGACTCCAAAGGAAAGGACAGGAAAGACTGAGCCTGCAGGATGGCAACAGCTAGTAACCATGCTGGCTCAGGCTGCCACACACCATCTACCTCGGTTCCTTGAATCTTAATGTCATCCAACTTAGCTGTTAAATAACTTGAACAATCAGAAGCAGGTCATTTACCCTATAAGCTAGGAGAACACTTGAAGTGATGCAAGACACACAGGTATTATTTTAATGAGAAAACAAAAAATAAATTTAATGAAATTTCATCCTATAGGAAAACTCAACAAGAAGTCACAGCAAGCATTGAATCTTGCTCTTTGCATAAAGGTGGGATGAGGACAGCACTTCTCTAGACACCAAAGGCTAAAAGGGGTCTCCTTTATTCAGGTGCCTTCACAATCACCAGTTTCAGTTACACTGTACATATCAAGAAGGAAGCGTTGATTCACAGAAATATTAAATCTGCCTATTGGCTCATTTGATTCCTGAACCATTATCAATTTTTTTACTGTACAAAGGATAAGAAAGACTGACTCCTTGAAGTACAACCACCATAAAAATGCATGGCAAGAGATATTTCTTCCAAAGATTTCCTTTCCTAGCATAAATTTCACATGAGATTTACATGCGATTTCTAAAGAGGGTTCTCTGATTGCACATAATGCTATTTCACAGGACAGGTGCAAAGGGGACCATATCAACAACTTTGTACAAAGCTATACCATGCTTGCCACATTATATTGCCTGCGTGGCCACCAGGTACAGTCAGAGTTTAAAACTCACCTGCTGAAAAAGAATGCTAAAAAACGTAGGAAATAGAGCCACATAATATAATTTGTCCTTTGAAAGTGACAAATACCAAAGTTCCTTCACCAGACACTGGTTTATCATGATATACTGAGTGAAGACTGTATTTTTTTCCCCTCTGGAATTCCTGCTCCCAGAGAACTTGAAATTGAGCGATAAAATGATTAATATGTAACTGTCTGGGATATAGTTCAACATATATCTTAGAAATCAGTTTGTGGCACAGAGGCGAGCAGAAGTGCGTGCCCACCAGCCAAGAGATTACAGATATGTTTTTTCTCACTAGTGCCCTGAGGGTAATGAAGGAATTATAACCTAAGAAAGGACTGGTTTTGCCCTCCATATACCCATAAGCCAGCTGGCACCACTAAGCATTTTCTGGCCCTGTGACAGAAGTCTGTAGTTTATCTGACCACAGAACAATTTTACAACCCAGGAATCAATCTGTGAAAGTGCTTTGTATGATCTTTTTCTACCGTCCTGCTTTAATGGATATCATAAATAAAGCTCTGGCTTTATTACCGATACTTAATTCTTTTGTAACATTTGGAGAGAACTAAAATTTCCTCAGACACAGTTACCTGCACAAACATAAATCCACCATGATCTCCAATATTGACAACCACCTACTCTAAAGGAAAGCCTAATGTTCTGAGCATTAGAGATACATTTCCACAGACAAACACCGACACAAGGGAGGAATTGAACATCACTGGCTCCTGAATTCTGACCGGTTTTGTAACCATCTTACTGTCTGAACTTTAGTAAATCATGTATTTCACTGCTTCAGCTCCCCCATTCGCCAAATAAGAGTAATAAACACTTCACATATACTGTGCTAAAGTTTTTCATCTTCAAAACACTTTCGATGTGGAAAATAAGGCAAAAATGTTAAGCATCGCTAATAAACCTCTAGGCCAGGATGACTGTTTTCCTTCACAGTGTAAATGAGAATAGATGACCACTAAACAAAACAAACAAACAAACCAACAATCAACAGATGACAGGTGTAACAGATAAGGATGGGTGAAAAAAAATGCATGGGAATAACCTTAAAACATCCAAGGAAGAAGCCACAGAACAAGAAAAGCAGTAGGAAAAGGTTGGCCTTTTGGGGGTTGCTTTTTGGTTGATCTGTTGTCATTACACCACACAAGATGGTGCAACCTGGTCTAGTGGGAGGTGTCCCTGCCCATCACAGCAGGTTGGAACTCGATGATCTTTGAGGTCCCTTCCAACCCAAACCATTCTATGATTCTAAAAAAAAGAAAAAAAAAAGAGAGGGCCCAAGCTCACCATGAAATGGGAATTAGTATTTATTTCCTGACTGTCACTTATTTACTCTACAGTAGACTTTGATATCATGTGTTGAAAAAAATGCACCACGCACATGTCATTGCAAATAAACTCCTGGTTTCTAACTGGAAATCACAACCTTTAATGCTAAGGCTACAATTCATCCTTTTGACCATTCCTGACTGTTCCATACCACCCATTATCACTGGCCTGTACCCTGCTGTTCTTTCACAACTCTATTAATGACTGTGGAGTAAGGGTTATCCTTCCCACTGTGCCTGTACAACACCCCGTACAGTGGATGTACTGACTGTGGCTGGGATGGTGCTGCCTTCGCAGCAGCTGGTACGGCGCAGTGCTTTGCACTGGTGGTTAAAGCAGTGTTGATAACACACCAACCTTTTGGCTGCTGCTGAACAGTGCCTGCACAGTTTGCTTTCTCTCTTCTCCCTCCCCTCACCCCAAAGCAGGTAGGCTTGCAAGTGGGCAAGACGTTGGGATGGGACACAGTCAGAAGAGCTGGCTCCACCTGACCAACGGGATATTCCGGACCATATGATGTCGTGTTCAGTGACAAAAGCTGAAGAAAAAATGAGGTATAAGGGGAAACATTCGAGGTTGTGGTGTTTGTCTTCCCAAGCAACTGTTACACATGCTGAGGTCCTGCTTTCCAGGAAGTAGCTAAACAGCTGCCTGCTGATGGGGAGCAGTAAATTAATTTCTCTTTTTGCTTTGCTTGCATGTGCAGCTTTTGCTGTCCTTATAAAACTGTCGTTATCACGATCCATGGGTCTTTTTGCCTTCCTTCTATTTTCTCCCCATCCTGCAGGAGAGGGAAGTGAGAGGCTGTGTGGCTGCTTGGCTACTGGCTGGCCACCCACGGTGGCCGGCCTACTCCTTGCTTGGGACGTCTAGCTGCTGCAGTAGTACAAAGAACAATATATTAAAAAAAACTTCATTACAGAAAGGAACTGAATGTGGTTTTTTGCAAATCCCAAGATCATATCCTGAACAGACAGACTGAAACTGCTGTCACTGATAAACCTTTGTACTGTTTTAATGTCCCTCCTCCAGAATCTGAAAAGAGGAGGACCCTGAGTACTATTTATGAAATTGATAAAAAACCAGTTGATTTCCAATCTCTTAAAACTTACCCAAGTTCTAGTGCAAGCAATAGTACAGAAACTCTGTCTACAGAACTGGAGCAAGGGACAGTATTGACTCATATCCAGTTTTACCACAGCCTTTTTAAAGAAGAAAACACAATATAATAAGAGCTAAATGCTTTTTGTATTTGAACAAAAAAAAGTCAGAGTTTCCAGCTTGTGACACCAGCCAAGATAGTAAGTGGAATTTTCCATCCCTAAGAGAGCCAATCAGGATAACCCTGGAGAAATGTCACTGACTGCAGCTGTGCATTTCCGAACGTTACACCTCAACACAGTGAAGCAACGCCCATATATTATTAAGTACATATTTCTGGACAGAATAAAACATCTTTTTTTTAACAGCTTCCCAAAACAGAAAGATGAGCGAAGTGCAGGCCAAGGTTACAATTGTAGTTCACGCAAAACTGGTTCAGCTAATTTAAGCAACAATGTGGACTGCTGCTGTAATTGAGATTCCCTTCTTCCAGGGTGATGTTGGAAATGTGAGCTGTAACAGACAACCCCTACTAGAAAAAGATAAAAAAACCAGTGCATTTAAAACTTCACTAATGACAGATGAAATCAGCTGCCTTCAAGTGCACGGTTCTGTGAAGCAGTCAGTCTTCTGTTGCACAATAATCTCTCAGCCCCTGCGTCTGGGCAGATTTCCTTCTTGTCTGGCTGCTTTGCTAAAATAAGGAGGCTGCCTGGCCCCTGATAAGTGGCTTCTCTTGTTCACCACCATCCACCGGCTATTTATTGAAGATAAAAATGGTGGGAGGGTGAGAAAAGGCGAAATAATTTTATTCAAACCCTCTACAACTCAGATAAAAGGACAATCCCAAGTACAAGCAAGTGGTATTCTTTATCTAATAATAAGAAGTTATCTATCTGCTCCGGCACAGGCCTCAGTGGTAGAAAAGGATGTGGGGTAATCACAGAACCAGCATATGAATGACATTATTAAAGAGCCCTTGTTACAGGATGTTAGCCATGATCATTAAAAAGGCAATTCTTTGTAATGACAAGCTACAATTAAGTCCTGCCTACTACTGATCACAGCGTATGCAATACTTCAGTCTCACCACTGCCAGTTTAACTAGCTCCCTGTCTTGATCCCCACAGCTGCCTGTATCACCACTGCACCACACCGAAAGCCATCACACAGTCCTGTACGTTACTAACGGAAAACTTAGGACTTTACAGCTATAGGGCAAAGAGGGGAGATTTAGATTAGATACTAGAAAGAAATTCTTTCCTGTGCGGGTGGTGAGACACTGGAACAGGTTGCCCAGAAAAGCTGTGGATGCCCCATCCCTGGAGGTGTTCAAGGCCAGGCTGGATGGGGCTTTGAGAAACCTGGTCTGGAGGGAGGTGTCCCTGCCCATGGCAGGGGGGTGGAACTAGATGATCTCTAAGGTGTCTTCCAACTCTAACCATTCTATGATTCTATGAATATGCTATATTTGCATCAAGCAGTGAATTAATTTACAAAAACAAACACACCACAATACAAGTTTGTTATCTACCATAACCTCATAATTTTGTTTCTTCTCTCTCCAATCCAATATTAACAGATTTATTTTAAAAATCAATTTAAATTTAAAACATTTCAACTGTGAAAGCATTGTAAATTTTTCCAATCAACATAAAAGTTGCACACACAACACTCAAAATACTGCAACAATGTAAGTGATAAGTGAGTAACATTGCACAAGTGCCACATTCAAGTCACAACCAATTCCCAAAACACATAAAACTCATTGCAAAACAGTATTAATGGCACAGCTGATTTTTAGTATGTCTGCAAAGGATAGGAAAATAATTCTAAATACAGCAAATGCCCTCGCAGGGTTTTAACTCTGGGAAACACAGCTGCTTTCCCTCTTAACTCAGACATAAGCACCTCTTTCATTCTACATACCCTCAATGACTAAAGGTACTACTCTGGACAAAGCCAGGAGACCCCTATACTTTGTGAGCATGTAGCCTGTATATCTATTAACAAGGAATTACTTCTCTGTTCAGGCAACAGCCCAAATGTAACAGGTAGCCTGCCACCCACTCCAGTGGTCTCTCCTGTCTCAAATCAAGTCATAATGCCCAAATCATAGATGAACCTGCTGCTTCAGGTAAGAGCAGGGACACATCCTCTGTAATTGGTTTTCTCTGCAGATGCACAGACACAATCACAGCATTCTCTGACCTCCTCCCAGGTAGAGGAGTCCTTTACAGGTTGTTGAGCTTGTTGGAAACCTGTGTCACACACCACCAAGTCAGTTGCCCATTTAGAAAAATACTACATGATTGCCGCAAAAAGCACGCATGCATGTAGAAGACCATCTATCTTGCATGATAGGAAGAATCCCTGTATCACAACTTATAGGAAGCAAAAAACATTGTAAGAGACTTGAATTTCCAGATAAACTAAAAAGTGGATGATCTGATGATAGTAACCAAAAATGTAGGGATTAATATAATCAAATCTCTGCAGATTCAGAAATTGCACAGCAAGCTGTGATTGATACTTCTCTCCTCTGCAAGGCAAGCACTTCCAACATCTAGATCCTTCTGGAGAGGCATGTTAACTATTCTCTCAGCCTGGTAAACCCAAGAGTCAGACAGAATGGCAGGAGAAGACAGTCCACAGTGTGGGTAGATTTGTGTAAACACAAAAAGAATGTTTCAAGCATACAAGGTGCTTCTGAAGCAAGATACAGAAAAGGACAGTGAAGAGAACTGTGGGCCAACAAAAGCGGGTTTGGTAGACCCTAAAAATTAAGAGGTTTGAGCTGTCTTAAGGAATGGCAGAGAAGTAGCTCTCAATGGCAGAAAGGAATCCGGCAATGATGAACAGGAATACATGCTCATGAAGGTACAAAGACACTTATGGTGTTCATTGGAGAACTTCGGCCTTTGAGGCTGTTGCTGCAAAAGCAGCAGAGTTCACCAACCCTGTGTCTGGAAAATGAGCACTTCTTGGGGGCAGGAGATTTCCCACCACACCTGCCATACTTCCTTTTAGCTGGCTGGGAAGAAGAGCTCCTTGTAGGCACAAGGCACCCCTGAAACTACTACTCTGAACCATTCTCAGCATACATTGTTTTGGTTGTTTGTACTGCTTGCCCTTTAAATAGTCAATGAAGTCCCATATTGTCAGTAATATACAATACAGAAAGAGCTTAATCCTTACTTGTGAGCTATAGAGCTCTTGTACCTAAAGTTCATGGCTGTCTAAAAATGGATTTACCAACCATGCGTGGCAATACCACCTACAGAGAAGGAGCCCACGTTGGCTGACCAGCCAAGCCTGGCTCAGACTGGCTGGCTGCTTGAAGCCCAGGGTAGACAGTGTTTATTATTAACAAACACCCACAAACTCCGCACAGCAAGCTGCAAAGTTTTCCCCTTGACCTGGATATTCAATGCACATCTAAGAGCATACAGCTACTTAAAAGTCAAATAGGAACATATAACACAAAACCAGTATCTCATGGCAACTATCAATCCAGTAACCTATCAAACTAAATGCACGAAAAATAAAAAGCGTACGCCATCTCATTTTCCTGAACGTTGTTACTGAGATAAGGAATACCTTGCCAACCACTCAGTAAAGTCTCAGTGCCTACGCCTGCTAAGCTTCAGCAAGCAATCTGTTCATCACTCGCCCTTACAGATGCTGCTCACAACACAACCCATTCTCATTGTCTGAGGCATTTATTGCTTGACTGATTCAAATCTTCAGTTAACACCTGCCGTATCTCTCCCTGCCCCAGAGAACACCACACTGACATCTGGCAGTTGCACAGACAGCAGTTAAAAAGTTCATATCTGTCATCTCCAGCAAAGGCTTTGTTAGCCATGGCAACAGAGCCTTCAGCAAGGTCTCCTCGAATAAAAGGAGAACTTGTTTACATCACTGAAGTCCATGTTGTTAGCTGTGCTGGCACATCGTAATTTTTATCAGGAAAAAATAAGTGAGAGCTCCCGAAAATGCTAACATCATGACAATTTCCAGACCAACCAGCATCAACACAGCCTGGCGCCTGGATAAGACTGGGCTGTAGCACACAAAAGAACAACACAGAATTTCTAAGTGCAAACACTTGACACTTGGCCAAGTACCAGAGAAGTGAAGGGCGATGAACGAGGGGGAAAAATGAGAAGAGATGAGATTCCCCAGTGGCACTGTTGCAGCTGACAACCTTCAGTGACCGCCTGGAGACTGACAGGCTGGGACAGCATTCCCGGGTCTACTAGGAAGCTTCACTCAAGCAATCTACAAAAGGCTCAATTAGCCAGCAGGTGACAAGCAGCAACTGGGGACCATGTTTTTCCCAAACAAATGAGAGAGCTTTTGAAGCGGCCTTCCCAGAGAACAATTACAGACTTGCCGGAAAGTATGTTAAGTCTTTCAGCAGCTGCTGCTGGTCATCTCAGGTTAACAGCATACTTCTCTTCAGCAGCCAGTACTTGTTTCTTGAACTCACTGACGGCATTTGGAAAAAAAAAAAAAAAAAGACAAACCACCAAGAACATTCTAAGAAAATTCCCCCTTGAAGCAGCTTCTCAATCTTGTCACCAACACATTTCCATTTTCCTTGAGGGAAGCTGTGAGCAGGTGAGGAAGCCACAAGCATTGCAGCTGCTGCTACTGTCGCAAGAACGGCAGCCAAATTTGCTTTGGCTTTGAAAGCTGCAGCCACTTAGCTTTGACCAGTCAGACATACATGTACTCACCATAACATTCATCAAATTACCAGCATCGCAGCGTAGGGAGTTGTTTCAACTGTGATGATCCCTTAAGAATCTGAGTTATGCAAAAAAGAGGAAGCTCACAGGTGGGTGAAAGGAAATCACAGCAATTTTAGAGTTTGATCTCTGTGTACAGAAAGTAGCAATTTCTGGCTGCTGTATACTTTACATCTCACCACAAAATAGGAGGACAAGGCCACAGTGCACGTGATCCAACAATAGTGCAAAGGAGACAACTCAGCCACAGTTCTGAGTGAACACCTCACAAGGGCTCCCCAGGGAGGGGAGTGGAGAAAACACTTACTCATAGTAAGCACACACTGTCTGGCTTTGGGGGACGATACTCCATCACCCTGGTAATGCCGAGCCTCATGGTCAGGCATATTGCCCTCACTGAGGTACAGCCACGGCTTTTACTGGATCATGGTGAGACAACAAATTGTTCCATCATCTGCAGCCCTGGAACCCAGTGAAGGATGCTTGGCTAGATGCTCTTTATCATTTGTAGGCTCAGAGCTGATGGAGATCACACTTGGAAAGAACTGATCCCCTGGTTTCTGTTTCTCTATGGCAGAAGAGGAACATGTTCAAAAGGACACCATCTCCAAAGAGAGGGAATACACCACACTTGCATGTCTTAAAGGAAAGTCACAGAGCAGTAAGAATCCACACTTTTCACCACATCTTATTATCCACAGACACCATATATGGCTGATTAAGATTTTTAAATAGCACCTGCAAATCTAACTTCCTGTAAAACAAATGTGTCAGGAAACCACTGCCAATACTTCACTCTGCTCTTTCAAGCATATTAAACACGTCTCAGGTGATGTGGTAAATTTCTAGGCTTCATTTCCTTTTTTTTTTTTTTTTGTTTGTTTCAGAAACCATATTTACTATCCCTTGTTCAATCACCTCTATACAAAGAGCACTACATGCAGTCAGGTTGCTAATGAATGTATTGCAACAAATCCTAATGGATGCATCAAATGAGCGATGAAAGGTAGCTCCAACTTTGTGCTTGTAGGAAGCCTCTTTTAGGATACAAATAAAACATTAACTGACATATTCAGAACAGAGATTCCCCAGTGTTTAACAATGACTATAATTGTCTTTTTAAAAAATGTACTGGAGTTGATTTTTTTTAGACTTCTAGAGC
The DNA here is from genome assembly GCA_028565335.1 of Limnodromus scolopaceus. Classification (NCBI taxonomy): domain Eukaryota; kingdom Metazoa; phylum Chordata; class Aves; order Charadriiformes; family Scolopacidae; genus Limnodromus; species Limnodromus scolopaceus. The sequence goes on along the minus strand of JAOXNO010000004.1, from coordinate 14,047,286 downwards.
AGTTTCAACATCAGAAAAATTACCAGTTCTTTTTTGCTGAAAGAGATAGGAAATAAAACAGATGGCACAAAACCTTCCCCTGCCCAAGAGTAAAAGAAAAAGGCCTATATTCTCAGCTTGTGGTTTGAAGCATGTGGAACCACTTCGGGCTTACGTAGTTCCTGCCCTTGTATGCCAGACACTTGCTCTTGCTGACAGCAGTCTCTATGGCCGCACTGTTTGCTAAAAACTCTTACAGCAAAAAGGAAACCGAAGGAGAGCTGAAGTAAAACAACATCAGTTCCCTGGTTTTGTTTACTGCGTAACCTTGTGAACAGCTGCATCACTGCAGCTGAGAACGGCTGCGTGGAGGTGAGACAGAAAGGGAAAATTCCTCAAACTGGTGCTGCTTGTGAAGTTTTGTCTCATCAAATAAAACCTTGTCAGCCTACCACCAAGCACTCCTTGTTAAAATACAGAGAAGACACTGTTCGCTCCCAGCTCTTACGCAAATACCTGGGTAGAAATTGTAAAAATGCCACCCAGAGCAGAGGCATGGAAAAAATACAACTGGCCAAGCCAGCCTGTTTCAGTGATCTCAGAGTGGAAATAACAGGACTTCCCAGACCTATTGGTTTTAATTACTAGGCTTGGACATTCCTCACTCAAGTGCTCCTGCTTACTTTAGAGCCATCTAAGACTTAGATAATTTTTTTCTCTCTTTGCTCAGCATGCCAAGCGAGGTCCTCTTACTGCAGCTTCCAGCAGAACAACAAACATAATTAGCAGCTACGACACATAGCTCCGACCTCGGCCTGAAAAGAAAAACTTTGCTGCTTGAAACTATGTCCCATTTCTTATTGCTTAGCCAGTAGTTTATCATGTAGTTGCCGACTGAAGACACCTACACATTCTTGGGGTGGTTCTCCTCAATTATTATTTTCTTTGCAAACATAAAATGCCTCCTGCATGCCTCAAAATAAGTATAATGGGTCATGACATCACTGCTAGCTATTACGACATTATTTTTCATGTTTTCTGTTGTCAGCTGGATCAGAAGTCAAGCAGAACACCAAACTGCTTGAATCTAAGTTTTGCCAGTTAGCATCCGGCACTTTTCACCAAACTTGTTACTTCTGGCCATTATTTTCCTTTGGAAGAACTATAGACAGGGTGACAGTAGGGGAAAGCTGAAAGTGCAGTCTACACAGGACCCAGGGACAGGCTTACAATTTCAGCATCTCTGCATATCACCAGAATCCCTCTCTTCTGACTGAGAAGGATTATTACCATACAGGCAAAATCATATGTCACTGACAAGCTGCTCCAAAGAATTACATGTTTTATTTCAATCACATCCATGGACAGAAAGACATTTCAGTCTCAAAATCAAGTTAGAAGATTGAGTAGCTCTCAAATCATTCCAAGCACCATTTGCTTTTGTGAATTTCCTTTTCCTGTATCAATGGTTTTGATTAGGAATTGTTTTCTTCCGGTAACTGACTTTGCCTTCTTTTCATGTTTTAACTTCTTCTGAATTTAGCTCCCCAGTAAATTTGTGTGATATCGTCCAACACATTCAGAAATTGATCTTGGCTCCAGCAACCTCCCTACCAGCATCTTATAGCTTTCTGTGTTAGATGTATTAATGTTCTCTTGAATACTACTATTCAACTGTATGTTACTATATGAATAACCCAGAGAGGTTTCAGCACACTTCAAAGTTACTCAGAGTTACAGACTGTCTTGTAATTGACTGTACTTCTCACATATCAAATATGTAATTGTTTTTGTCAAGACACGCTTTGGAAATTAAAGATACTCAGCAGAAAAGCTGTAACTATTGCCTTAGCATTTTTAGCCAGTTAGTGATGTTAAGTCAACTTTTAGTGAGTTTATCCTTTTTTACCTTGCAATTGTTTGCAAATATTTTCCGCAGCCTTGAGAAGATAATTTTGATTTTCTTCTGTCTGATTAAACTGCTTTTTCTTGGTTCAGATTGAGCTGAAAGAATCAGCACTGGTTTTAGCTTAAAACACCCTGTATACCAAGGCTGTGCTGATTGTGTCAGAACTATTGTCCACTCAGTAACAACAGCATTACTGTGGGAACAATCACCTTCAGACTGAACTGTGGTCAAAGTTAGCTTGGCCCAGCCTGAAGGAGAGGAAAGAGAAGTGAAAAAGACCATGGGCCACCTCTGCACCGCTCAGAGTCCAGAAAAAAGGAACATTCCAAGAACAGTTTGAGAAGCCTTAGAGACAGACACCAGCATGTGCCGTGCCATGATGGCTCTCCTTCTACACGTGAACTCTCAACACTTCTTTTCTCTCTTCAGTCTATATTGGTCACACTCTTGGGAATCTCTTCATCAGAGACTTTGGACAGGTGATACAGTCACAGCCATTCCTACCATTCCAGCCAACCGTCTAAGATGGTGGGATACCTATTTAGGCTCCACTTCCAACATGGGCTGTGCAGAAAGCAGGACCTAGTCCCATACACCATCTGAGGCATCCTCCAGACTTCAGTTGTAAAAATATAAACAGCACAAAAGGGCTCCACAAGAAATTCAGTGGAATCAGACTTGTTTCAATCTATGAACACTGCCAGTTGAGCCACCTTGGTGACAATACGGATGCAAATTCATACCACTGTCTCTACTGCTGACACAGGACGTCTCAAGAGGTTTCCAAGAACCCACCTACTGAGAACTCGCCAAGCTAAGTAACATGGGTTCCTAGAAAAAGTCTTGCCATAGAACAAGCCAGCAGTAGCATGGAGACAGAACATGCTTCAAACAAATCAGCACAGTTACTGTTGCATACTGAAGATTGCCACATGTGCTGATTTTGCCAAGCTGGCTAAAATTCAAGTCATTGGTAGAAGTGTATTGTGCACACTGATACACAGCCACTGACACACTTACTTAGTACACTGCTGCTATAGAACCAAGGTGGCCACAATGGGAGTCTGCATGTATCCCCATGAATATAAGAGATCATGGCAAAACTGCAAATAGAAAAACGAAACGAAACGAAACAAAAAGGAAAAAGCTCTATTAATCACCATCAAGTTAAACCAGTTGAAGTGGGTTAGATGCTGAAGACACTTCATAACTCCCTTTTAAAATCAGAGTGCCAATTCAGATTGGATTTTGAAAATGGAGCCCTTCCTAACATTAGTCACACGTGAGAAACAGCTTTCAAACTGTCTTACTGCCATGTAAAATACACAAGTCACACAATGCTGTTCTCTCCTCCATTGTTTTTTTTTCAAAATTTTTACAGACCATTCCCTAAGCATTAGAAAGCACAGAACTCAGTGTATGAAATGCATTATCTTTTCAAAGCTATAATCATTCTGCAAGGTTAAAGAAATGTGAAGGAATTTGTGTAGGCTTAGAAACACTTTTTTACTTCCTAATTTCATTCATTGCTAGACACCACAGCACCCAGAATTTGAAGAGAAAGCACCAGTAACATTTAGATGTTAGCAACACTTCAATAATCATCAGACATTTGCACAACCTCTTGATCTTGTTCAAGATTGCTGAGTTCTAGTCCTCGTGTTATGATCTTTCTTACAGAAGAACAGCTGTAACATTATCTTCTATTTCCTTCATATAATTTCCATAGCATATTGTTGGCATCTATTAAAATTATTGCATGCACATATACATACAGTTAATTTATTATTTTTTTTTAGCTTGCAAGCACTGCAAACAGCCCTTAACATTACAGTAAGTGATAAAATGTTTCTTTCCTGTTCTCTCTTATATCATTTACTTATTGGTAAAAGGGATTGAGGAAGAAGAGAAAACAGAAACAGTCACGTTCCCTCTTCATACCCACAACCATTCAGAGGCCCAGTACGCAATTTAGTGTGATACGTGTCTAACCGAAAAGACTTTACCTGTGTCTTCTGCCACCATAATAGTTCTCCTTCCTAGTAAGACCACAGTCCCACCAGCCACATTCATACGAATGCAGGAATGTTTGTAGATTTAGCATAAAGAATCCTTTTCAAAGAAGGATACCGAAAACACTTACTTCTTACTAGGAGAAACGAATGCTAATACAAATGGATCCCTGGAAATACTATCTGACAAGAGACAAAGGAGAGTTGCGAAAATACTTAGCTCTGTATTTTACTGGGTGCAGGAATTAATCTAGAGCTAACCTGTCCTTGTTACTTCTACACACTGCAGCACAAACGTTTAGTTCTCTTAGGGAATTATTTGAGAAGACACCACCATCATGATACCATATTGAAAGAAGTTCATTTGCCCAAAGTTCCTTGGATACCTGAGGTAACTTTTACTGATGTTATTTACAGGTGAGTAAGAAAGCAGAAAAGTGTAAGAACATGAATCTGAAAGAAATTCATTTACAGATGAGTAAGAAAGCAGAAAAATGTAAGAACATGAATCTGAAAGAAATTAATTTACATTATTTTAACTTCAAAGTCACCACAGAAAACCACTAGCTTAAATTCTGATTAAACTGATATTGAACAGCATTGTTAAAATATTACTTTAGGTTAAGCTTGTGAAGGATCACATAAAAATACAGAGATTTACCTACATTACATAAAAACATGTAAAGTATGTAAAGTACGCACACACGCTTCACATGTGCACCAAAACTGAAATTTCAGCACAAATGCCTGTGCTAGTTCTAAGAGTCACACATCATAGCTGTAGTGACACCCCAGCAGGATGGAGAGCAGAGAGGACTAGGTACTTCTAGCCCATAAAAGGAACAGTTCTTTCTGCAGTGGTGAACTCTGCCCAGCCACATTCAGTTATGTCTCTTGCTACTGAGGCTCATTTCTAAAGGCAGCTGATGGCTCTTAATAAACTGGGAAGAAATTGGGTACCTTTTAAATAGAAACTTTAGGATCTGATATTACTCCACTGTAACCTAGAATGAAATGATTCCTAATCTCTAGTGTCAATTTAGAAGTCTGTGGATGCTAATAAATTACACACATTTAAAAAAAAAAAAAAAGAGTAGATAAATAAAGGTGGGGGGAAGGAGGGAGAAGCCATTGGGGGCTATCAGAAATGAAAGCAACAACTCCAGCACAAGAAGTTGTCAAGGTACAAGTTTTTGCAGGATGAGACTGTACGTGAGAAGTTATCGCTACATATTGTCTTCCATTCTCATTACTAGCCATCCGTCATCGTTCACGGCCATTACTGGAATTAAGATGACAAATTATGTGCCACAGAAATGAGAAAGAGCTTATCCATCTGTCAAACCTCTTCGCATCTAGATGGAGCAAAGTTTCCTGCACTGAGTCAAGGTAAGGCATCAGCGGAAATCCTGGCAGCGCTCCGTAGCTGAAGTCTTCTGCTGCTTCTCAGCCATACATCTCCCAGACCCCTCCCCAGGTCACTGCGGCACTGCCTGGGGGTCTGCGGCAGACAGGGCACGGAGCCAGGGGGACTAGTGGTCGCGGCCACAGTGCCCACCCTTACCAGCCCACTGGCACTTGGCCTCGGCTTTCTCCCCAAAAACTTACCCGTGCTAATGAAGGAGGTGTTCCACCGGAGCACTGCGTGCCTTTGCATCAGGGTTTTGCTATCATTACTAATTGCAAAAAGCTGTTAATACTAAAAATTACCATTAGCTACCATGATGAAGATACCACCACGCAGTAAGTACCTCGAGCAAGCGGCGTTCCTCTGGGCTCAGGTGCGCCTGCCTGAGGAGAAGGGCGCATGGCGGCCTGAGGGAAGCGCGAAGGCGGCCCCTGAAGGACCTCGACGCCCGGCTTTGCCAGAGGAACTGGGGCCGGGCTCCTTCCCCGCGGGCTGCGAGACCCCAGGAGCAAAATCGCCCCGAACTCCGCAATGAGCCGCGACCCCTCGACGACGCTCTCCAGAGCCGTGCCCAAGAAGAAACACCCGGCGGGGGTCAAGGCGACGCCCGCGCGGGCCCAACCGTCCTAACGGCCCCAACGGCCGCCCCCCCGGCCCCGCTCGCCCCTTACCATCTGGGCCACCTTCAGCATGCCGGCGCAGGAGCGGAAATAGGCGCCGTCCATGAGCTCGGCGTCCGATCCCGCTGAGGAGGAGGCGGCGGGCGGTGGGCCCGCGGGACCCCCGCTGCTCACCCCGGTGCGGATCACTCGCGCCCCGTGAGACATGGTTCTCCTCCCGCTCTCCCTCAGCCGCCGCCCGGCCCGGGACAGGGGGACGGGACGGGACGGGGCGGGGCGGGGCGGGACGGGACGGGGCGGTGGCGATCGCGGCCTCTGGCCGGGCTCTGCCCGCCTGCCCCGCACTTGGCCGGGCAGCCCCCGCTCCCTGCGCCCGGGCGGGGCAGCGCCCGCCGTGAGCCGGAGTCACCCGGAGCAGCCCCGAGCAGCCCGGCCCGCTCGGCCCAGCCCCGGGTGAGTTTTCCGCGGGCACGAAAAGCCGGGGTTTGGGGCTTCGGACGAGCCCTGCGAGTCGTAACTGCTCTTACCTTAAATTTGCAAAGTCGCCTGGGCTCGCTGTAACCTTATCATCGCTTACATTTGTCATGTACCATATATGTATCTGTAAATTAAATAAACAGTTGTATTTAGTAATTGCGGTTGTATTTAAATATAAATAAATATTTCCAAGTTTCAGTTTGAGTTTTATAAGATGAAGGGAAGTCCAGCACCTTCACATAGGAGGTTTGATAAGGTAACGCCTGTAGTTTGATGAAGGGAATAAAAGGAATGTAACTGACGATGTATTAGGGTCCGCGTTCTGAAAGCACTCAGAGTTGGTGAGGTACATGGGTGCCACTCTTGCCAATAGTGCTGATTTTAATTAAACCAATGAAGTGTGGTATGGCTACCACATGTATTGTTTCTCATTTTGTATGGATTTGGTTAAGATGAGACTTACCTCTTCAGCCATTAAAGAGGAGAGCATGTCGTGGATCTATTTGCCTTACCAAGGCAGCATCTACAGTAGAACATAAGGACATACAGATAGCTAAGGTGGAAAAAATATATATAGGCGGCCAAGGCCCAGCTTACCTTCTGAGACTTGTGAACTGCTGTGTGACAGGATGTGTGACACTGGAGAGAAACAGCTGATACGTTTCCTATTTGAAAATGTGACACCAAATGTAATTTCAGTAGGATTGATTGACATGTGAATTAAATGTGTAGTTTTTATATTTCTGTAATTGAGATATATTTTCTGGTATGCATGAATAAAAACATCGGAATAACAGCTTCCTTCTTTGGAGCTATGTATTTAAACTTTGACTGTAGTAAAATTCTTTGAATTCGTGGATTTTTAAGGCCAGAAGGGACTATTAGGTGATTTAATGGTCTGTAACATGCAAGAGGTCAGACTAAATTTCACCAAGTTATCTGTGTTTTTCTGAAGCATGACTAGGGTCTAACTAAATCATATTTTCTAGAAAAGCACCAGTCTTGATTTGACACAAGGAGGTGAATGATTCACTGTACTTGCACGCGAAAGCAGTGCTAAAATATAATTTGAGTTGTTTGTTTCTTACTTTGAACCCTTTTGCTTTTACTAGGTAAGCTCAGGCAGCTCTGCATGCAGGTATCTGCCTGTCAGTGCAGCGTATCCACAGTTATGCTGCTTGCTTGTCAAGAGAGATGCTCCTTGGGAATAAAAAATAAAAAGTGTAATTGATATGAATTACTGCTGCTATATGGCAGATATCTATATCTTTACATTTCTGCTACCTGGATTCAAGCCAAATATTTCTTTCTTATATTAAAACTTAACTACTATTAATGCATGCCACATAACTTACTCCTGCAAACAAGACAATTTGTCATACTGTGTGAAAATACAGCATTCTTTCCAAAGCTTGGACACCTGCATTTAGTGGTTATATATAGACCAGAAATTCATGGTTTCCTTTCAGGTGCAATTTGAGGGCTGATCTTTTGCACTGATGAAAATCTGTAAGGTTGATTGGGGATTAAACCCCATTTGTTCATGTTCTGTATATTGAAGGGAAACTGACAGGCTAAATGTAGCTTCAGACCAAGTTTTGTGAAACCAATTTTTCCATAACGTACTGTTCCAGGACCACCTTGCTTTAAATTGTATCTTAATGGGGTTTCTCACACCACTGTCTTTAAGGCAGTACTGTTCCAGGACCACCTTGCTTTAAATTATATCTTAACGGGGTTTCTCACACCACTGTCTTTAAGACAGCAGTGTAGACAGCAGCGGCAGTGCAGCGTTCAGTGCCCGACACCAGCATCGACTTCATTTTTCTCAGTTTAGTCAATGGAATGTACCAGCTACCAAAATGGTGAAAAATGAGATTCTTAAAAATTGTCAACCTCAATACCCTAAGTTATTACTCAAGATGTAAACACAGGGCTTTTATTTTATGAAAATTCATAGACATCTAACCTGATAGTGTCATAAACCATTGACCCAGTATCCCGTGACATACCTCAAATATTACAGACTAGTATCTTCTCCGGCAGCTCGGGTGAAGCATTTCATGATGTGACGTGCATTTCACTTTATCCTAGTTTCCGTTACCATGGAAAAAGTTCTGAGGTCTTTTTAGCAGAGACAACTTCTGGGGGCTGCGTTATGAGTCACACAAATACAATGTTTTCAACCTGCTTTCTTCCATTAGTTTCAAAGTAGAGAGTACTGCAGGTATCGCAATACCCATTCAGTTAATCTTTGCCTTCCTTGTTAACTGATTTGGTGACCTGGCATTGACAAAGCTGTCAGCGCTTTGGTTAATACTTAAAATCTTTAGCAGCTCTTCTTTCAGGGTCTGTTTTACAGTGTTTGTCTCTGTTTTATAATTTCAGAAAACTCAATTAGTGGTATTTCTGGAAAAAATGTACATCCCACTTCAGAATTCCATAGAGGATAATTTTTCTTCCAAAACAAGTTGATCGAGGATTTGAGATTAATTTATAAGTGAAATTTTCAGCCAAGGAACTATTCTGTCTTCCTGAATCTTTGCTTCTTTGAAGAATGCTCCAACAACTAAGCTATTTTCTCATAAAATAAACTCTGCCACCATGTCGTTTATCTCCAGACCTGCTTCGGATCCCTGGCCTCAGAAGACTGCAAGCTCTGGATCCTTGATGGGAGGGAGGGATGGATGAACGAGGAATGAATGCAATCCTGGGTCAAGGACCTATTGTCTAGGGGACAATGTTGTCTAGGCAAACCCCTGGACTTAATGTCTTCTACCAAGAGCTGCAGGCTCAGCTGTGTGCGCAGCCTTTCAGGCTGCTCCGGCTGTATGTGTGTTTTCCTTCCCTTATTTATTTTGGAGTCTTACTGACCCATTGAAGCCAAATGTGAGAATGAGACAGGGTAGCTACAAAGTACTAAAGTAGAGAGACCCAGAACAAGGCCCTCATGCTGCCAGGAGCGCACTGATTTTCTATCTGTTTGGTCTCCCGACCAGTAAATCAAAATGCATGAACCTCGTGGCTGCTCGGCACACGCAGCTCTGCCGACTGCTGTCAGCAGTGAAAGGGCTTGGAAGGGAGAAGGGGAACTGCAGGTAGGTGGGGCCGGGGGAGGTGTGGGAAAGGGCATCATTATCTGAGACAGGACCTTGGTTCTCTTTGCATGGCTGAAGAGGAAAAAAGGGGTTTTTTTTAGAAAAAAAGTTATACAACCCAAGAGCTAGAAGAATTGTCTCTATTTCCTGTGCCACAAAACTTCTGCCCTCATCTGTATGCACACAAAAATATAGTCCCAACCACAAAATTACAGCTGTATAGAAAATTATCATATTTCTTTACCATGTTTCTATGATGACTTCAGACTTGCATCACACAAACTTCAAGAACTGCTGGAAGTAAACCTTAAGTATCATGAGGATAAAGAAAGAGAAACAGATGTTTATTTAAAACTCACATGCATTCATTCATGTGCAGATGAACACTAGACCTGTATTAGAACAGAAGTGAAGACCTGCTAATTCTATGGATTTTTATTGCCCATGCTTTGTTTCACAAACCACGTATTCATGAGCCCTTTCATAGAAAAATATACTTTCAGAAACCTGTCTGTATAAGAGCAATTTTCAGTAGCAACCTAGAAGGAGGAACAAAACATTAAAGTATTAATGACCCATGGAAAATGAGAAAATATGAAACACATTTGCCTTGATCCAATTTAGGCCTCGCAGAGTCGTTATTCCTCAAGTTATATGGCTGTTCAAGTCCCTTATGTGCTCACACGCATTTTTCTTTCCCTGGAAATTTCCTGTTGTCTCAGCACTTTGAATCACAGGGGCTGCTCTGAACCAGCGGTCCTCATCCTTCATGGTAGAGCACGGGCAGCCAGTGCTGGCGGGCAGTGAAAACAGCTGCTCTGTTTATCCTCCAGCACTCGGGGCAGGGCTGGCTCGATACCGGTATAGAAATCATGCATAGGAACACACTGAGTAAAGATAAGATGACTTACAGGTGTACGAGCTATATAATATTTAAAGCACTGCCTTTAGTCTTCTGCTGTTGTCTCCCTGTTCAAAGAACTGTAGTTAAGTGATGCGAGGAGAATTTGTACATCGGTGCTTTCCGTGTGTAATTCTCAATATAAATTCCTACTCCATATTTGTGGGAGTAGGCTGATAAATCCAGAGGAGAGGGATGGCAGTAGGCAGTGAGGTTTAAGGCAGCAAAAGACCAAGAGAGGAGAATGTGTTCCAGAGAAAGTTTTGATCCAGTTGAATACAAGAAGGAAGCAGCAACTCTCCGCAAGCTCAGCAGCACTGCGGCGGTGCGCTCATCACTCCCGCGTGATCCGCCTTGGGATGATGCTGTGTCTAGTTTCTGTGGACTCCCACATTTCCGCTCCTGCCATTTGAGCAGTTTTCTCTTTAGCAACATCACTTTTCTCCTTGTTCCATAGATAGCGAGGCACCAGAAAGGGCAATTCTTTGCCACTTGGTAGGTTACCGCAGCCTACACTTTTAGAAAACTTCTAGAAAACAAATTAATTTTAAAGTTTGTTATACAAATACTTCATTGCATTGGATATATTAGAAAAAGTGTATTAAATGTTTGATATTTAAAACATAGTGATTGATTTTAATTGCCCAAATTTATTATTTTTAGTGGTTTATTCATTTATTATGCTCTTTTATAGTGTTAGTGAATTTAATTGATTTTCCTAGCCACCGTATCCTTCAAGATTTTAGATGAGTAGATCTCATCCAGATTTGCAGCTAAGAAAGAAAATGAGATTTTTTTGCCTGTTTCTAATTTCCCCACAGTTTCTCAGTGTTTGAGTGATCACCATTGAATGCACTGAGCAGAGCAGCTGCTATGGGGCATATTCTTAGAGAACTGTGGTAGAAGTGGTTGACACTATCAAAAAGTGGTTTCCCACTTCAGCAAAACAGTGGTTTGACTTAGAAATTAAGCAACAAATTTGTACTGCATCCTTACTTAACTGTTTTTAAAAAGATTGAATTTATATCTCTGTAAAAGTTTTCCATTTCAAACTTCCTTTTAAAATGTAGGCAAACTGAGATACCCAATTCCAATAAAAATTCTCATTTGGATTTTGTCTTGTTTTCCTTTAAAATCGCCACTTTTTATCCACCTTGTTCAGGTTATTAGAGATAATTCAAACTTCGTAAGTCCCGAGTAGCTGGCTTCTAACAATTTTAATAAAGCTGGTAAGTATCCTACACAATTACTGAGTGCTTGGATTCATAACTAATTTTAGCATTCATAGGCAAGTTCTCTCTCTAGCTATGCATAACATTCTTGTCAAATGGTAGCATTTTGCTCTTTCATCAGTCTTAGAATAAATCTCATTCTTATTTCTTACATCCTCACTGAAGCAAATACCAAAAAGGATAATGGATTTGCCATGTACTATATAATTCTTTCATCTGCTATATGTTTTATCTGTTTTACCAGACTATTTAAAAGCCTGTTATTTTATCTTCTGAGGTGTTTGCATGCGTCTGTTTGTATATACAGATGTATTGATATGGATGTTCTCATGTCTTATCTCTAGGATACATCACTGGCTGAGGTAAACTCATTCAGTCCTTCAATGCCAATATCCCCCTCATCAATGATAAACCAGTATAAATTTGAAGATGAACCAGAATTAAGAGATCTCTTCATTACCGTCGATGATCCTGAAAGTCACATTACAGCCATTGAAACATTTATCACATACAGAGTAGTCACAAAGGTAAGCATCTACTCATGGCTATAATGCCTTACGTTGATAACTGTACGAGCATTTTCACTCTTCTTGCGTGCCATTCTCTGGGATATTACTAAATTTAAATTATACTCTGATTTTGCCATGACTTACATACCACTAAAACTGTATGAAACTGTGCATTACATTCTGGGAAAAAAATCACTGTAAGTCTACACATACAGATGCTTAGATCTTTTAAGCTGAGAAAATAGCTAATAATTCTTCAACAGCCAACTGAACAGCCAGTTCTATACAAGAAAAACATTTTCTGTTGTGATCTTCAGCAGGAATACGAAACAGCAGAAGGACTGATTCAGTTCAAAGACACTATATTAGCCCAAATATTTATGACTTTTGGATCACTTGCAGGCTAGCAGTCTTTTGTCTTGCATAAGTGTTACCTGCTACAAAGTCTTTCAATTTCATTCTTTTGTAATTGCAACATGCACTATCGCACAGACATTTGTTTCACATTTACAGTTGCATTTGATTTCTGGGAAAACTGCCACAATTCTCCAATGAAAAAGCAGTATTAGGAGACAACTGAGTATATTTTTAGCTGTCCAGGATACAAATTATTTGCTGGAAATAAGGAAGAAAGTTAGCCTTGTCAGACTAGCCAGCTCTTCTGGGGTTACCGGCAAATATTCTGCAGGCTGCATTTTGAGAATTGCACTGTTAATTTATTTTACTTTGAGTCCTTTTAAAAAGATCCATTTAAAACCAAATTTTCAAATGGGAATTATTCATCCTTAAATAAGAGGAGATATCAATTCCTCATAAAATATTTAAAGAGTAGGAAGAGAGCTATCTTCATTAGGTTGCTAGCAATAATATTCATTCTCTGCATGTTTTTGTAGACGAGAAAACATTTTTTCTTCAGGCAAAAAACAGTTTTTCTTCAGGCAAGAATGGCAGGGCTATAAGGTGGATTACTTTTGCTTTTTTATCTACTCTATCCTTTCTTATCATGTTTAATTTGAAGTGCTGGTTGTTGATGATAAAGTAATAGCATTCCTCCCACATACCTTGAAAAATTTTCATTCAACCCTCAAAAATGTTTAGATTACATAAGCGTGTTTTGAGGTTTTTAGAATTTACTTGCATCACATTATAAATCTCTGTGCAACAATGAATGCTAAACAGCACATATTACTTCAACGAAAACACAGGCTCTTTGTGGCTTGATTCTAGAAGATAGAGCAGTGATAAAATAAATCTCACTGTCTGACAAATTTACAACACTGTGATAAGCATTTTTTCTAGGCATTAAAGGTTTGTTGGCAAGTTCTAACAAAAGGCTACAAAACTGGAATTGATGATGGAATTCAGAATCCATTGAGCATCACAAGAAGCGTTATTGCTATGATATGCTGAAGTTTTCATGTTTTGAATGTGGGGATTGTTGACAAGTGTCAGCAGGTCCCACAGACGTATGTCAGCTATTTGGGTTTTTTTTCAGAATGCTAAAAAATGGACTTTCCTTACTCATAGATTACTAATCACTTTAAAATAAGTGCCCTAAAAGTAATGAACATAACTATGATTTCTAAAAGGAAAATGCCACACTAAAATTAGGATTGAAATCTTTTGGAAACGTGGTGGTAGGCTAGTTCTTGTAAGTCACTCTGTATGCAGTTTAGTGCTTGCTTTTTGCTTCTTTTTTTTTTTTTTACAATAGAACTTTGATTTTTTTTCTAAAATGGGATGTGTTTTATCTCTTCAAGTGATTGATGATTGCACTTTAAAAAACAGCAAGCAAATAACATGGGCAAAATAGAAGCATGTATGCACCCCCTTTAAGTACTCAGTTTTCTCCAACATCTAAAACTATTTTGTTCTTTTTTTCTGATTTTCTAACCTGGGCCTGTTTTTTCTGCTTCTGGTTTTCAGACATCTCGTGGTGAATTTGACTCCAGTGAATATGAAGTTCGAAGACGGTACCAGGATTTCCTTTGGTTGAAGAGCAAACTTGAAGAAGCACATCCAACATTGATTATTCCTGTTCGTTTGCTAAAGCTTAAGTTATTTTTATTTGTTTACAAGATGGGTCCAATCTTATACAGAGATGTTTGAGATCTTTCTTCAGTTTCTGAAATCTCACAAACATTAAACCAACCTAGTTTCATTAGCTTTATACATATGTGATAATTAGAAATCCCATAAAGGTATTCTTATGTTTGTAATTGTGCCATTTGCAGTAATTTATGTCCTTTTTTCTTAGTTGTATCTGTATTCTTCTGCACTGTGTGCTGCAAGAACCATTTTATACCACTGTTGAGTGTGATAACTATAACAATTTGGATTTTGCAAGGTATAGAACCCACAATGGTCGGTTCTACAAGGCATAGCTATGTTTTTTGGTCTAAACTAAGATATACCAATGGTTTTTACTAAGTAGAAGAGCTATTATAATACCATTAATGTTCTGCAAATTATACAAAATATTTTTTCTTTTTTCCTTAGCCATTGCCTGAAAAATTCATAATGAAAGGAATGGTGGAACGGTTTAATGATGAATTCATTGAAACTCGAAGAAAAGCTTTACATAAATTTTTGAACCGTATTGCTGATCATCCAACTTTAACTTTTAATGAAGACTTCAAAATTTTTCTTACTGCGCAGGCCTGGGTAAAATGACTTTATTTTTATTTCCAGTTATGTGACCCCACGTCTTGTGTTAGCAGAGTATATCAGGAGTCCACCTAGTTCAGTATTCAGTAGTGTCCTCTCACGGCCTGTTACAGAAGTGTCAGAAGAAGGCAGGGGATTTATGGAATATTCGTCCCCCGAGATAACCTCTTCTTGTGTGCCTTTGGTAATCGTGCATGTGGCCATACATACCGCTGTACCTTCCACAGCAGTTTTTATTGCTGCATTTTTAATTTTTGTGGCAAATTCCTAATATTCAACTGCATGCTTTTTAGTATACCTATAAGCTTCCAAGATCATATGGAAAGTAGTATTTTAAATTAATTATTGTTTAAGCATGGCACTGTCTTTTTCATCTTTTTTTTTTTTTTTAAGTTATACTAGTCTCATAAAAGAAAAATACAGCTTTTGAATTTCCTGTTGTATTTTTGCAAGATGAGTCCAGTTGAAAATTGGGGTTTTGTATTCAGAAAAGCCTGCCTCTCAACTTCAGCAAAGGTTATTCCAGCAGCATACTAAAAGAGTTGCCATAAAAAGATGGATTACGTCTTCCAGTAGGAACATTGTTTGCTTTTCTCAATGACATATTTCTGCAATCATTGCCGCTGCTTTCCTGTTCGAAAGGCTAAATTGCAAACTAAGTAAGTCACCCTAAGGAATGAAAGGGTAAAGGTTCTGTGCTATCTTTAATCATTCTTGTGAGAATGTGATACACAACACACTTGTGTTTGCCCAGAAAGGCTTAGCTAATAAATGCACATGACAGGTATGGTTCTGACATAGGTCTAATAATTTTAAAGTAAGATTTATACAGTAAAAACACACAGAGCCTTATTTATGTAGTTTTGTTTAAAGAAAAAAAAAAGCTTTAAATTATGCATTATTTTCAGAGAATTTTAAAAGGTACATGGAAGTAAATACAGCTTGTTCTGTCTACAGGAGCTCTCCTCACACAAGAAGCAGGGTCCTGGTTTGCTGAGCAGGATGGGACAGACTGTCAGAGCTGTAGCATCCTCAGTAAGAGGTGGAGTTAAAAATCGTCCTGAAATGTTTACAGAAATGAACGATTACATGGAAACATTTAGTCAGAAAATAAACGTACTAGACAAAATAGCTCATAGAATTTACAAGGAAGAAAGGGGTAAGTAGAAAACAAGTATTGGTTTTATTGATTTAAGAAATTAATATATTGGAAAAGTAAATTAGTTTTCATTGCGCCAGGCAAAATTCTCTTTCCAGCAAGCAGGAGAAAAGGGAGATCTGTGTTTATACTGTGCTTTTCATAACGGTCATTGTTTTGGCGACTTTCAAGTTAGTTTGAATAACTTGTTAATACAAAGAGTTTCAACATGTCATTGAACTACTTGATAAGGAAGTTAGAAAGAAGAAAACGTAGCAAGTATGGTTATCTTGTTACTTGTGCTTTTGGAAAGTTGCGTGACCTTTTGGTTTGTACTGTCAGTGGAATGTAAATAGTCACAGTTTTCTGTGCTGTCTCGTACTAGCATAATGCTGTCTAGGTTCCAGATTTCTTTTTTGGTTTCATTATGTACCTTTTTTCTGTGTTAAACAAGTAGATCTTTTTTTTTTAATAGCTTTACTGTTGGCCATAATTTCTGTCCTGGGAAACTACGCCTGGTAGAGTTTTCTTAAGAAAGGATGACTTAATCTCAATTTTTTCCTTAAGTAACAGCAGTTTGAACACCTACTTGAAACACAAAATTACTGACTTTCTGAGACTGACCCTGATCTCAGACTATGCCTGTTCAGTACAATTTCCACTAGTCAGCACTTGAGGGATATTATTGTCTATATAATATAATTTGAAGAGCTGCACTTTGTTCTTTAATAACTGAGCCTTTATGCTTTCTTGTGCAGTACCAGATCTCAGCATGTCCTCACTAAATTGGAAGGGTCTTATAAAAGGAAAATACACATTGGTGAAAAGTGTTTCTTTTGATGTCGTTTATTTCAGTGGAAATAGCTGGCTAAGGTCTGTAGGTTCAAGGCACCAGTGCCAAAATATTTCATGGAAAACCCTATGAATTTTGACATGCTCCCAAATGCTGTAGATTGAATCTTCTTTCTAGATTTTCTGAATAGCACTTGGTAGAACGCTTGTGTGCAGGGCTGCACTGTTGTGGATATGAACTGTTGATAGCTGTGATTCAGAGAACATTCCTTCTCGGTGTAGCTTAACATGGGACTCTTAATTATATCTCCCATGGAGGTTTTTTTGGTCCAGTTCATCTCAAAGTAAACATTACACTCTTCATGGCACACATCTGCCTTTCATCTTTTCTTGGACATTTCTTCAGTATAAACTCAGTTGCGATAAAATTGTGTTTTCAGTACATGACCATTGTGTTCACAGTACCCTCCTGTGAACATGCAGCTTCCTGGTCATGCCCAGCCTTGCCCAAGTTTAGTTCTGCCAAATGGCACAGTAAATTCTGGACCTTTTTCTTTCTGCTTACAGATTATCACTTGGCCTGGAGACACAAGAGAAATAATTCACAGGATATCCATGTATTTAGATTAATAAAAACTACTGAAGGAGATAGCACCTGCAGAACTGGAGTGAACTTCAGTGTGCCTTCTGCAGTTTTTGGGATACACCAAGGGTACTAGTTTTAATAATGGGATTTGGAGCATTACTGTAGCAGAAGAATTTAGGGCAGTAGAAGCAAGTCAGACCAACTACTGCCCGGGGCTGCTACGTCTCATGTCTCTCTGTATGAAGACAACATGAAGTAATTCAGATCATTGGGTGAACAGAATACAACCCATCAGGTCTAAGAGTGTGTGTGTCCTTTTAAAATGACCGGGGTATTTTTGCTGATAGGTTTTCAGGGACTACTTAATTACAATACATTCATTAATTGGTTGATTCATAAACTGCAGTTTACTTATTGTGGTCATTTGAGCAAATGTAAACATTAGCTTCAGTCTCTTGCTTTGTTACAGTAAATATGAGGTTGCAATTACTATCACTTAAACATCTATTAATGAACAAAAGACTAATATGTGAATATGTTCCTGTTA
Source organism: Limnodromus scolopaceus (assembly GCA_028565335.1). Lineage (NCBI taxonomy): Eukaryota > Metazoa > Chordata > Aves > Charadriiformes > Scolopacidae > Limnodromus > Limnodromus scolopaceus. The sequence continues at coordinate 14,029,411 of JAOXNO010000004.1, read as the reverse complement.
AGAGTACTTTAATGAAATGAAGGAATACGGCCCCATCCACACACTCTGGTCAGCGTCGGAAGAAGATATAGCAGACTCCCTAAAAGGTGTTGCCAGCTGCATCGACAAGTGTTGCAAGGCTACGGAGAAGCGAATGGCAGGGCTCTCGGAAAACCTGCTGCCCATTTTACATGAATACGTTCTCTACAGTGAAATTCTGATGGTAAGGTTTCCTAAAGGATTGCTTATGGCCGTATATAAAGTTTGGCTTAGTCCAGTGACAAACACCAGAAGAGGGTTTGCAAATGATGGAAATGATTTTGCAGTCCCTTTATTTGCTGTTGTTACTGAACGTGCCCAGCGCAGGATAGCTGTCCCGTAGCAGGGAATCCGGTTTGTCCTGTTTCCCTTGTTAATCAGGCAAGAGGCACCCCTTCCAGCTGAGAAGAGGTTGATAGTTTTGCATGGCAGGCCGCCCTTAGTAGCTGGGCTAAAGAGTGTCTGGTTTGGCCATCTTCAGAGAGCTCTGCATTGTAGCAGAGAGGTGGGAACACAGAAAGGTTTGGGGAACAGCAGCTGAGAACACCCTCCTCTGACACTGCTGAAATATGAACTCATCGAGTAACAGATTGTGTGGGGGAAAAGGAGTGGAGAGGTTTTTCCCTTTCTAGGAGATGTTCCTAAACTATGTTTTCTTTTTCTAGAACAGCAGGGAACTTCCAGTTCCTGTGCCATTATGTAAGCATGTGTTAGTCTTTGCCGTGTTCCCTTTATGTACCTATTTTTCTTACACTTGGAGAGAATGTAAAAAATCAGACTTCAGAATTGATAAACTCAGTGCTGATGAATAAACAACATAATTAAGTAACTGAATTCAGCATGTCATAGTTCCCACTCTGCTGCCTCCAGAAAGGAGAAAATGTGTACAAACCCCTCTTTGTCTAGGTTTTGAGCAATGTAAGCTGCAGTATCTGTTCTTGCCTCTCTGCTGGGAACCCAGCTCCTCCTGCAGTGGTTTCTGAGTAGGGGCTGAGAGTGTGTTACAGGCCGTGGGTAGAGCAGGACCCAAGTTAACTCAGCCTTTGCTGGCACTGTGCAGGGCGCTGCCAGTTTCTCAGTAAGGCTTAGCTACTGAGAGGTTAAGAATTACTGCTGAAATGACTGCTGTCTTTAAAAGCAGTTCGCTGAAAGAGGGGCCATACAAAATGTCCTGTATCTCACAGGCCTCATTATTTACATGTATGCACAGGTAGGTGGAGGTAAGTACTGGTTTGCTAAAACGTCCTAGCAATTGCAGGTGGTCTTCCTCTCCCCCACTTCCAAAGTTGTTTTTCAGAATTTCTTAGTCTGTTACCCATGAGTGGTCCCAGCCTTCATGCTGTTGAAGAGAGTCTGCCCATTACCTTCTAGTCTGCAGCCTGGCTCACCCTTTCCCAGGTGTTCTCTTTTGTCCAGAGCACAGAGGTTTCCGTGGACAAGCCCCAGGGTGATGACCTGGCTCTTCATGCACACCTTACAAGTAGCTGTTGCCCATTGCTTTTTTTTTTTTCTGCTTGAAGGGTTCTTGATGCAACACTTGCAATGCAGCATTAGGCTGCCTTCAGGTCTTGTCCAGAGGAGAATTTTCCTCCAATAGCTCATTCCTGTTCTACAACTGTTCTTTTCCCTTCATTTGCCATTGATTTTTATTTTTCCTATAGTTTACTTCCCTCTTGCAACTTGGAGAGGGAACTACTAGTCAGGATGAAAATACCATAGAAGTCACACACTAGTAAAACCTGCTTTCAGAGGTGTGTTTAACCCCTCATCAGAGGGACCTTTGTGCAGTGCTGCCAAGATCATGCGCAAAAGTGCAGCAGAAGGTGTGGTCAATACAATACAATACAATACAATACAATACAATACAATACAATACAATCCTTGTATATTCCAGTCTTGGAAGCTCAGCCTTCAACTGGGGAAAGAGATGAATTCATAGCTAAAATATTTACATCTGGACTGGCTCCTTCCGAACTGACTCACTGAACAAATCTGGGGAGTGCAGAGTAGTGCTGTGCCTCAGGGTACAAATTGCAGCAATAAATTGGTTATGGGCCCACATACAATTATTTGAGGGTTTTGTGGAAGGGTGCTATTAAATATTACACAAAAAAATTGTAAAAGTATAATGATATGTTCTAAAAACACTGTGCCTCTGTTTGCCATTAAAAGTCAGACCTCGTCTATAGTTGTGGCACATTAATATTAAAATCATTTGTTTTATCTTGTAATTTAAGGAGGATTTGTGATAAATAGTCATTTTTTGTCACAATTTGTGACAAAATACTATTTTTTGTCACAAATTTGTGATAAAGTCATTAAAATAGTTTTAAAAGAGGCAAAAGAAAGATTAAAAAGGAGAAAGCGTTTCTAATACAAAGGAAAACTGTTCCAGATGTATTTGTTTTGCTTCTGTTGTTAACAGCTAAACATTTTCTGTATTTATCTAACCAAAAGACATTCCGAGATATTGAAACATAGATTTATGAGCATTAGTATGTATTGCTAATCTATTCCTCAGAATTGTCCAGTCAGGCTTACCAAATTTTTCTAGTGAGTACTTGTTCAAAAAGAAACCTTGAAAAATTATTTTTAAGTTAACCTCCTAAATTATTCTATTATGTTTGTTAAAGTGACAAGATTTCAAAAAGAACTCAGTCAAATAAGACAGCTAGAGAAGGTAGAGCTGCTTGTGCCCTGTGCTGTTTCAACATGCCCTATGCTAGAGGTGAATACTGAAAATTTCTTTAGTATATAAAGAAGAAGCAGTAAAACCAGTTGTGGCAAGGTAACGTAAAAGAAGGTTGTAAGATTTGTAGTTATATAGGTCCTGCTTCTGATTTTTTTTTAAAAGGACTAAAGCCTTGCAACATTTCTGCAAGATAAGCACACCTGAGTGTGCTCTTACAGATGAGGAAACTAAGGCAAAGAGAAATTTGTAAGGCTTCCTCAAGGTCACAGAGCAAATGAAGATTAGAAATGGAAATTTAATCTGTAATACCATTCCTGTTTTGTAGTTCAACAAGTAACATTCCTTCCCCTTTCTAATTACTTTTTGACATTATGCTAAAAAATCCAATACCTGGTAAGACAGTTTTAAAGGAGGAAATAATTATATATACTGAAAATAAGCATATATGTCAATGCTAGAACATCTATCATTTTTATGATAAATTTATCTGTTTTTACTGAGCTACGTTTGGCACTTACAAAATAATATTGAAGGTTAAAGTCACAATTTCAATAATGCATGGTATGCTATTTTTTGTCATTTATTCTACTATATATTGTAACCTTTACTTAAAGATACTTTTGTCATGAGATTTGGCAAACTCATGTTGCTGTTTTAAAATATGAATATATAGTAAGTTGAGCTGATACTAAGTAAATTGCTGTTGTGGTTTTTGTCATAAAATAGCAATTATACTGTATGGCAGATTCTTGCAATGCTGATTTTGGATTGACTCATATTCTTGAAAAACATGTAAGATAAAATACACGTATTGAAAAATAAGTCTTCACTGCCTGATTTTAAGATTTCTTTTTTTTGAGGAAAGTAAGTGTATCATGTCAAAATTATTAAATGGCACTATTCTGTGATCTCGCTTAATTTATTAAATAGCTGAGTTGTTTGATGGTTTTCTGAATAGATGGCTAAAATTTGGTGTGGTTTACTTCTTTTTTTCTTCATCTTCTATTAAGGGTGTTTTGAAAAGGAGAGACCAAATTCAAGGCGAGCTTGACTCCAAAATTGATGCTTTAGCCAATAAAAAAACAGAAAAGGATCTGGTAAGTATGTACAGAAAGCTGAAATCTTCCAGGCCTCATTCTAACTGCAAAAGATGATCCCCTGAAGAAAGCTTGTCCTCTGAAGCCATGCTTTATAACTAGATGGTGTCTTTATAATTCTCATACTTATTCTGAAAATGTTTGGTCTCTGTAGCTTTACGTGCCAGGCAAAGGCAATCACAAGAAAGATGCAAAACTTCAGTGGAGAGGCTGCTGGAGCAAAGGACTGGTAATACTGGGTGACCACTGTGTTTAGTCAACACAGGCTGTACTGTGGCTTATTTTTAGTGTTTCTGTTTACTTCCACACTGGGAGTTAAAAGAAAGTAAGATTTGCTGCAGTGCTTTTGCAGCTGCTGCTCCATTGATGTAGGAGAGGGAGAGGAGGTGGTTAGAATCAGGAAACTGTTCATTAAACTTACTTAAAATAAAAAGTTCTGGATTCTGTTCTTTCAGTTTTCTGTTTTATTTGGTTGGGCCCAGGGATAATTTTTTTCCTTCCGTTATGACACCCTCATTCACTCTAGTGAGGTCAGACTGTAACTGGTAGCCCATGGGCGCAGGCATCCCCAAGCCCATCAGCGAGGCTCAGGGGGCCAATTAAAAGGAAATTCTGGGATGGGTATTGGCATTTTTAAAAATTTTGATTGTTTAACTCTCCAGCCTAAATAATTTCCTTTAAGTACAGTGTTAACACAAAGTGTTATACAGTGTAAATAACATATAGAAATGACTAAATAGTAATCACTGTAACTTTTTAGTACATCAAAGGAGAAAGTCCTTGACATTTCAGATACTTTTTATTAGGGTTGTCGTAATTAGCTTTTATGTAAAGATGAGCTGTTTAGCTAGCTTTGGCACTTGAAATGCATATTTTTATTTGATTTCTTGTCACTGAGCTGCATAAATAAGAATATATTACCACTGACTGCTATCTACCATGGCTATGGTATATTTTGTAACAATTTGCCTCTGTGCACTGCAGCGGGACAGTAACTGCATACCTCTGGATTTATTTTTTCCTGAAGTAGAAATTCTGTTTACTTAAATCTTATATTGTCCTCTCATTTCACTGCTTTTGTGTTCTCTAATCTGTTTTTGTCTCTCTGCTTCCTCTGCTGCTTCTTCTGTCCTTTGTCCTTAGTTTACGTATAAAGTTTGAAGCTGTTACAAAATGCAGGGAGGACAGTGAGTTGGAGAAGGCCCCTAGGCTGGGAGTTGGGGTAGCGATGGCAGGTCCTACTCCTCTGCTGGCTGCAGGCCACCGTATTCCCACGCTGCTTTGTGAGGGCACAGGCCATAGCCTGCTCCTCCCATAGCCTGCCCGTGTCCCCAGCACCCCACACCATGGGTGCCCCCCGGGCCAGCAGCACACACTAGCTGCACCGCATGTGAAAGCACGGTATATATTAAGAATGATCCTTATGGGTCCCTTCCAACTTGAGATATTCGGTGATTCTATGATTCCAAGAATTTATTCTGGCAGAAAGAAGTGTTATAGGTCATTGCGCAAGTTACTTTGTGTGCAGCTAGTTCCAACAACTTGTCAACATCCCTTTTAATCAGTACTTCCCATTTGTATGGTTTGTTGGCAACCTGCTCAAGACAGTTACATTTGCACAGAGCAATTCCGTGATGAATTCCAGTTTCATGCAGCTTGTTTAGCAGCTAGCCTTATTGCTCTCCACTGCAGGGAAGGGAACGTTGCCTGGCAGGATGTGGTCTTTTCAGAATGTATTTCTGTTATAATCTGATGAAGTCCTCAGACAAGGTGCATGCACTCTCTTTTCCTGAACTGTTACAGACAAAAAGAAATATTTTTCCCTTTAGCACAGTATTGGTCACACCATGTTGATTAGATATTGACAATGTTTTACTCCATAAATAGACGTTTATACTTGCTTCCAGTAAAATTTGAGATCAGTTTGCACAATGTGGTCTTTTTTCACTGTTTCAGTGTTTCCAAAATTGTGTTTACAGTTTTGGTAAAAGCCTCTGGACAGTCTGATTACCCAGGTATTTGGATCTTTGCTTTATATTTCCAGCCCCTCTATTTCTTACTCGTTTAAAAAAATCCTGTTTCTGAGAGCCTGATCTTCCTTGCAGTCTCACGAGAGCAGTAAACAGATGTCTGTTAGTCTAATCTGATCATAAAATCCTCTGTTCTCTAATTGAGTGACAGCTGTATCCTGAAGACTTTTTTCTTAATTAGAATTTGAAGGTTTTTTCTATTAATGATAGTTTGGCCACAGAGAATGGTGTACTGCTATTTTTAAACATTCAAGTAACTTTTAACTGTTTTCTTACTCAGTTTTTTATTATGTTTTAATTTTTCTTATGTATTGAAATATTTTGCTGACATTTCTAACCAGAGTGATTTCTCAATAAGAGGTGGTCATAACACCAGTGCTGTTACTGGAATTGGTGTCAAACACTGAGTTTGGCTGTATTTGCACATTTCTATTCCTAAGCAGAACTCATGTAGCTTCTAATGATCTCATAGATGTCAGATTGAACTTGTCAGTGTAATCTAGTAGCCAGAAATTCTGCTGACAATGAGTGGCATGAACTCTAATCTCATTTGAAGTACATTTCCACCATAGATAAGGAATCTCAGACTGTCATTAGAGCCGATAAAAGGCTGTGAGATCTTTAGCATTGGTCACGGCAAACATTAAATGATTTAACAAACAGGAGGTTATACAGCAGGAGAATACAAAACATCCCCAAGGTCAGTGCAGCTGAAATAGGCTGGAATTGCAAATTAAACCTTACAAGATCTCAGGCTCATTGGCTGGGAAAAAATCGTTTTCTTGAGCTGGGCTTCTGCCACTGGGCTTTTAGAAAGCTCCTTGTGGTGCTGCTAAAAAGCCGAAACCTTCTCCCCAACTCCAACATTTAGTCCGTGAAGAAGATAGTTGTTTCGTGTATGGAAGGTTTGATGACTGATTTTGGATGCAGGCTCTGACAGAGATATTTCGGAGGACTTTGGTGTCCTCCTGCTTATCTAGACCATTCTTACCTCCAGACCCCTGGCTGTACGGATTCTGGAGTCTGTGGCTCCATCGCTCCCATGCTCCATTCTGAAGGCATACGCAGCAGTGCTAGTGCATCCCTTTGTGGTTGTGAGTTTTTAACAGTTTTGGTACTGCCACTAGTGGTAATAGTAATTCTGACAAAAGATTGGTATAATGTGCTCTGACAGAACCAGATACGCATTAAATGCTAACTTAAGGATTCTAGTGTTCAGGCTTGAAACTGAGTAGTAAAGAGATGAAATGCTGAATCTATCACACTCTGAATATATCTTATTTTTTAACTCCAGGCTAAAAACGGTTATTATCACCAAGCTGTAGGATTGATTAATGTAGCAGATAGAAATAGCATGCTATTTTGCATAGTGAGATCGTGTAAACTGCTGTGTCACTTACTAGGTAAGCTGGCTATTGAGCCAAGGCTCTTTGGCTACAGGTGGCACTGGTTCACGTCTGGTAGGGCTCTGCCCTAGCAGTGTCTGTCTCCCACCTTCCTGTCCCATGGTCCGATGTCTGATTAGCACCATGCTGTCCTCTGGGAATCACTTGCGTGAGATTCGATTTATCACACCAAAGTGAGATCAATGTAAGAAAATAGATCCGGAAGCATATTTAATTTGCAGGATAAATTGTAACAATTTACACCTTGTAAATGAGCAACAGACTAGGTAGATGTTTTTGTTGAGATGAAGTGTGGCCTAATGCTGTCTTTAGGCCTTAAGTCCAACTCTTGGCTTGATACAACACAGTTTCTTTTGGGCTTTAGAGGTGATGTTTAAACTGTGTATCCAGGCAGGGATGTAGAACAGTCTGCCTGTCCACATCACGTTGTGACTACACCGTGGAAGAAATTCGTAGTTCCTAGAAAAGGCAAGACAAAAACAAACTGTAAAATAAATGTCTTAAAGATATGAAGAACGAGATAAGGGGAAGCTGCTGCTGCTGTCAGGACTTCTAAGTCAGAGAAGTTCTTTACATGTGTAGATTTTGCTCATTACCATACAGGGACTTTTTTCTTGCAAAAGCAGAAAATGGATTCAACTGCCTTTCCTGCTCTAAATAATCTAAAAATATTCACTGTTTTTAGTATTCTGTCTGCATTCATTTTTGGTATTTGGAGGAAAGGCAATTAACTTGGGACATGCCCAAGATACCAAATCCATCTGCCTGTAAATCCTTTACAGGTAATTTCCCCACATTTAAATTTTGGATTAACCTTTTCATGTTGAATAGAGTGTTGGTAGTTGAAATTACCCTTGTCTGTAGTTTGATTACTGATCCAGCTAGATAAGTGAACTTGGGCTTTTCAGTAAAGTAGAAATAATATTTTGCATTTTGTTCTTGATTAGTAGTATTTCATTAATCTACAAGTGTGGCAAGGAAAACCAGTGTAGAAATCAAGTCTAACTACAAATGTTTATTCATCTGTATATTGTGGAATGTGGAGAAAATCCATTCAGATAAAATTTTCAGTTTTACTAGCTAAGGATTTTTTGGCTACTTCAAGAGCTGAAAGCAGGCCTGTCTGATGGCAGCAGCACTGCCGGCTGTTGCACTGGGACACTGTCCTCCCTGCGTGGTTCAAGCTGGAGGCTGCGCACCAAGGCTTTCCACATCCTGCTCTGAATTTTGGCATATCTGCATTCTGCCAATAGCCTATAAGCATTCCTTGAAAATCCTGGAAGTTAATCCTGGAATCCTGAAGTTCATATCAATGAAAGCACCAGCCCTGCAAGAGAGCACGAGGAGCCATCCAACTTTACAGGGGTGTTGTATGAGGAAACAGCAATTTGCCTGACAGCAGAATACAAGGAAGAAGAGGAAGGTGTATGGGACTTGGGTTGCAATGGCAACAATACATAGAGATTAACTTTTCCTGCTTGATGTTCTTTATTGGTGGTGTTTCTCCCTGACCTCCCTCCTGCTGCAGACAGGCGCTGTGCAGTCCCAGCAGATGAATTTGCACTGTCGCTGCAGAAGATGTACCTCCTTCTGTGACTGGGTGCCAGCCAGAGCTGACACAGCTGATTAGAAAATGATAATAGGTAACAAAATTATTGAGAGGACTAGAAGACTCATTAAAGAGAGGGCCTCTGTCCACTTACTCATTCCCATTAGCGGAAAAGTCACTTTGTGCGTCTACAGTAATTAGAAGAAAATTATGTCTGTAGAGTAGCCCTCAAGGTTTTTGATCCTGGATCGCTGTGAAAGAGTTTCTTCTCTGCAGAAGTCCTTTGGTTTAATTTCCTTCTCTGCTTCTGTATTTCTCTCTCCCTCACATGGTCACACAGAATTTAGTTCCACAAGAAAAGATGGCAAGGTGACAGGTGAGAAATCAGGAGGTACTTTTGATTTCTGCTGTCTTCTCCCCATTCTGGTTTCTCCTGAGGTTATCAAAGGGTCTCTCAGGGTTTTCTCAGTTTTTCTGGCATCTAACTTGCATAGTCGATTCTGCTTCAGTACGTTGACGCATATTTTCCTTTCTATTTGCATTGCTGTCAGGTGCTAGTGAAGAGGTGCCAGAGTCTGTAACTTCTCAGTCAATAAAAATATCTTCAACAATACTTTAATTCTGGTCTAGAATTTTTGTTATTAATATTTCAGAAATTTTACCAAGTTATTAATTAAGAATAAAATTTAAATATATCCCTGGGAAATAATTTTCTGTGCTAAGTTAAATGCCAACCTTGATTCTGCAGTTCTGTTTGTCTGCACTACAATCACTTGATTTCAATCACTTTTGAAATGGTGACTCTACTAATATTTTTTAATGTTTCCAATTCATATTTAGTTCTCAGAAGAGATTGGGAAACTTGAAGACAAAGTCGAATGTGCCAATAATGCTCTGAAAGCAGATTGGGACAGGTGGAAGCAAAACATGCAGTATGATATGAGATCAACGTTCACTAATGTGGCTGAGAATAATCTCCATTATTATGAAGAGGTAAAACACTTTCTCATAGCAGTGTTATTTTTTTCATTGATTATTTCAGTGGAGAAGTCCATGGGTTGTCTTTAAGGAGGAATTTTTTGCATTTCAGTTCAAACCTGTGTTAACCTTCAGAACCCATTTTTGCAGAAAGAAGGAGGCAGTTATCCTTAATTTGATATGTTTCAAGCAAATGTCTATTTGTGTCCAAGAGGTTGATCCTGGGTTCCTCATCGACAGAGGGCACTCTTGTTTTACTAACCACAGCAATTTGGAACGTATTTTTTGGTTCAATGTCAGCTGCTATATTTCAGTTTGGAAATCTTTTGCTATAACTGCATGAAGAAGCCCTCTGGAAAGCTCAGACTTGATCTTGTATGAGGAAAACATTTAAATGTGATTCCATTTTGAGACAGCACATTCAGGAAGTCCTCGTTGCTATTTCTCTAAGGAATTGTCTTTTGTGAAATAATCTGACTTTACAAGGATAAAGAAGAACAATACAATTTTAAGAAGTCAATATAAAAAGCTTATTGCACTTTTCAAAAAAATACCACTGCTGCAAGTGTATAAAATTGATAAATTGCCTTCCTTACTACTTCAGAAAGAATGAAAAGTAATGGAAATTAGATTTTCCTTTTCAACTCAAATACCACAGTTAATATTCTTGGTAACAATTCCCTTTTACAAGAATATATACTAAGAAAGATAACTTGAGAATATATAACAAAATATATTAAACATTCTGTGAAGTTTCTTCATGAGGAAGACATTGTTGATTGAAGTGCGCATTTTGAAAATATCCCAGATGTTTTTTAAAAGAATTTATCCATATTTTTGGAAAACATTGGAATACACTAAGCCATCTATTAATCATAAACTAGTAAATTTCACAGATATATGTTGACATCTGTAACTTCTGACCCTGTATTTTGAACTTTTTATGGATTGCCCATTAGCCAATGACAGTGTCCTGATTTTACAAATCATTTTGTTGAAACATAATTGAAAAGACAGAGCTCTTGATCATCAAGTCTAATTAATTAACATACATTCTGTGAGATGCACGGACATTGACAATCTGTTGTTAGATATTAAGATCAAAATATTTTCTGGAATCAGGCAGCAAGCTCTTGGCATCCTCTCACATTTTCTTCAGTTATTGATGATCTCTGACTTCTATATCAGCAATACGTCTGTTAAAATGATGCTAAATATATTGGATTATTTTCTTAATGAATGATTAGCTAAATTAAGACACAAAAATAATTCTTTGGTTCTCTTTCCTGTCTAGAAACAGTTTTTGCTGAATTAGAATTTTAATTCAGAATGGCAAAGCTCATACTGTACAGGAAATTACTAACATTAAGTCACAGGCTGCAGAAAATAGTTCAGCTATCTCTGTAACTGCCAGTGGTTCTTCTTAAATAGCCTCTGAAATGTTGGAGAAATTGGTTTATACTGAGACATTATTCATAATTTCAATTTTCTTGAATATTGAAATCTGCATAGAATGTTTTTGTTTGGAAAGTGAGGGCTTACCAATTTTTTTTTGTTTTATCAGAAAATCATTATCTTAATCCTGACATTCAAGAGAATTTGATAAAATTAATATTAGATTGGGAGTTTTGATCTAAAATGTGCATGTTTGTTTGAGTCCTTTAGTTAATGCTGATGGTTAATTATTGGAGAAGTGATTACTGTCAGAGGCTCTTATATTACAAACTATAGGTGTGTAATGCACTCCTGAAAACAGCAGAAGCAGCAGCCCTTGCATCTGCTTTCGCTGTCTGGAAGTGAAACTTCAGGAAGGGAATCTTGGAAACATAAGAATCAGAATATGATTTTTATGCTTTAAGTAGAAAACAAAATGCTACCTTAACAATTATCGTTTGAGTCTCACTCATTAAACTCATGCCAAACACCATGCCTATTACAGTGTTTTTCACTTGTTCAGTCATTACTTGCATCATTACCATTCTCTCACATGTCTGAAGTTAAATTACTCGTTCATGCTTTTGATGCGCCATTTGATTCTTACTAAGCCTTTTCTTGCTGTAGCATCCCTCATCTTAGTTCTTGCCTTTTTTTTCCCCAGGCAAGTTCTGTGCATGCTCCCAGGCACTATGGATGCCATGGATGATTCAGTTGCCCAGCTCTTCTGTCCATCTCCTAATAGGAATCATCTCCTACTTTCTAATTCAGTCACTACCTGCTTCTCCTCCTTTCCACAGCTTTTTCCCCCCACCAGTTCAACTCCTATTCTTGCCTCTCCATAAGGAGTGTCCCATTCCCTTCTCCATGGCAGCGTTTCCTTGGTGTTCCCCAGTCTTGCTGACTTCATTTCCCAGGCACACAACCTACCCAGGAGTCATTCCTGTTAGTGGCCACTCTCTGCATCTCTTAAATTTCTGAAAACTGCAGAGTAACAAGAGACAGACATCTCATGTTTTTTGGTGGCTCTTGCAGGAGAGAATCCAGTCTTTCAAGACTGTATAGAACTAAAACCAGTGTGATCAAGCACAACACAGCAGTGTGTCAAAGTACACTAGAATTTCTAAAATTTCTAAAAAAATATTTCCTTTTTGTCACAATATGGGGAAAGAGTATGACCTTACATTTGTTTGGGTTTTTCCTTAATTGTAATTGCCTAGGGATTCTGCTGTCAACTTGTCAGGCATCGCTTAGCTAGCATAAAAGAGTATGACTCCCTTAAGCTGAATTAATGTTCATGTTACATGAAGTGCTATTTTAAAGTGTTACCTGTAATAATACATTTCTCTGGATTTACTAATTCAAAACAGATAGAGGTATTCCTGTAGTCTTCCAGTTTACTGACTATCTACATTTAATATAGTTGAATAAGAAGTGTTCCTTTGTTTCTACAGCAGTGCAATCACCAATCTCTGTGGTCTCTCAATGCTGTGGTAACAAAGACAGTAATTAAAGCCCAGTGTTGCAAATTTACAGGATGCTTCTATGCAGACCTGTGACAATGAAGGCTTTCCTGTGATAATGTACAAGCTATATTACAATACATTTAAATATAATGCCATTTAGTAGCCAAGAATTACCATGACTGAGCAATCATTTGGTATTCCTGTAGCTGGTCTCAAGAGTTCACAGACTTCTCTACTTCCTTTACTTTGCTTCTGGAAAAGAGTTGAATACATGCTTAAGTCTCTGTATTCCACAAAGGTTTAAAGCCAATAACATACTGTATTAATAATGACCATAAGTGCATTGCTAAAATAGAGAGGTTTTTCTGAAACAATATCTAAAGGTTTAAATTTTTAAACATTCAGAACCTTACTCCTATTTCTGAAGCAAAGAGCACTAATTTGTTTGTCCTACAGAGAAAAGTTCCTGAATGAAGTATGTGTTAACGTCCTACCATTTATTTTACTCCTTTTCCCCATGCCTTAGGTGTGTCACTGTTGGCTGAAACAGCACACCTTAGTCCAGAGGAAGTATATGCCAAATATAGCTGAAATCACAACCTGTCCACAGGGTGGAGCTTACAGCTGAGAAGGCTGATTAGCACCAGGAGTATTTTCATTAAGTTAGGTACAGATATTCTGCAGAGCCCTAAAGATGCAGCATTACCAAAACCAGAGTAAGATACAGAGTTACTGGTGGTGATGGTATTAGTATCATTTAGCGAGCATGTCTGAAGTGTTCCTGGTACAAATTAGCAAAACCAACCCAGGTAATGTTGAACTCTGGCTTCAAAGAGCAATTAAACATTTACGAATTTTTTCCTTATGTGTTTACTAGAGTCTCTAGGATATTAACAGTATAAAAGAAAAAGAAACACTTTAATTTTTCTCAGCAAATAACTTCGTTAGCCTATTCTATTCAGAAAAAACACCGGAATAAGTGGCTAGATTTTGCAGCCCGGACCAAAGACTAGTTAGACATTATAAATCCAGCAAATATACCAGAGTTTGGTTTTCCACTGCTTATAAGGCAGTCTGGTAAACGCAGGAAGGCTGGGGGTTTTTTTTCATAATGTAGGATGATATTTAATTAGTTTTGGCATTGGAAGAACATGTTTTTTTCTTGTGAATGGATGAGCCTTTGTTTTAAAGCGTAGCCTCTAATTTTATTTTTCTCATGTCAAACTAATCCTGTTAAACCTTTGCAGCTTAATCAGATAAAAAGCTAAAGTTATCTTTGATATAGTGAGATTCTTGTTGGTATTGACACAGCTTACTCTCTTCCAAAAATAGAAATAATTTCTTGATTTGCTAAACTATTTCAAGAATAATTTAGTTGATTTCTGTGACCTACATTGTTGTACAGGCATAAATTAATCCAAAAGATTCTTTATGGCAAAACAATTCTCCTTCCCCATTACAGCAACTTCCCTTTAACTCCAAAGCCCGTATGTACCTCTCTACCTAGTATAACTGTAGAAAAATAGATGAGATTTGTTGTTTGCCCTAGAGGCCTCTGTAGTGATGCGTATAACTAGTCATTTGGTTGCATAGCAAAAAGTTAGCTGCTCGTGCATGTTGATCACATCCTACCTTAGCAATGCCTGGGAATTTAGCTAACAAACTTCATATGATTTTTCAGAAGCTCCCACGTGGCTGAGCGAGTTTGTCTCTCTGCATGTTGCTTCAAAGCCAGGATCCATCTTTGAACCCTCATTCACTTCAGCCATAAAGATTTCTTTTAAATGTCTTCCTAGAAGGAAGACTTTTTTTTTTTTCCTAGTGGGAATCACTATTTCTGTGCACTCAAGTTTTTGTTTCCTTGCACCTAGAAAGAAACTATGAAGGTATCTTTTGTCTCTCTCTCTCAGACACAGACAAGATTTCATTTTCAGAGTCTACTCCAGAAAATGTCATCATAGATGATATTTTTAAGGTATCAACCATGAAAAACAGGGAACTGGAACAGAAACACACATGGCATATGCCACACTGCTTCTGTTATCATCCCTACTACACGTTCTGTTTTTATATCTCTTTTAGCTAGATATGCAATTGTACTGTATGAAAACCTTTTGCTGTTTTTTCTAAAAATGATGTTGCAGAATAGATTTGTGACTTGCAGTAGTAATCAGAATATTTTAGGTGAAGTAGCCTTATTTAAGATCTAGCTATTTCATTTTGTGTATTTAGGCTTTTTTATGTCTTCTGCCAGGCTTTTACAAGTAATTGGATTATGAATTTCAATCCTATGCATGCACATTTAATTTCCTGGGTTTGGGTTTTCTTTTTTTTCCCGTTCTGTCTCCTTTGTGAAGCTGGCTGATCCTCTGTTTAGATCTCTGTTTTCAACCTCCCAGGAGAATGAAGTAAAATCATTCTATAATAATGTTGAAGTATACATCACTAACGAAATGTCGCTTATGCAGTTCATGCTTCACAATATGAAAAGCTTGAGCCTAAGGCAGAGACCTAGTTTTGTTTTGGTACGGTTAATTATAAAACTTGTCAGCTGTAGCAGCACTGTGATGTCTGACAGTGAAATGAGCCACCATTGCTCTTACATTTTGGAAAATGTGTTTTGGTTATATAAATGAAGATAATTAACAATTTAGGAACTTGTGTAACTGAAAAAAATGCTTTGCAGCTTTGTCTGGAAAGACTTCAGTAGATTCTATCTGGTTAACCAACATATTGTGATTGCATTTTAGCATGTGCAGTTTGGCTCAGTGTTGCAAAGATAACAGAAAGCCACTTCTACATTCCAGCCAGTGCTGATATATGTATTTTAATTCACATTACTGAAACTACAGAATTACAAAACATGAAGTTACATGGTATAAATCAAACTGCGGTTCAGAAAAAAAAGAAGTCAGTCATTGCCAACCGAAGACTTTTCAAGAAACAGCGATCATTTCTTGTCCCACACCTA
The DNA here is from genome assembly GCA_028565335.1 of Limnodromus scolopaceus. Classification (NCBI taxonomy): domain Eukaryota; kingdom Metazoa; phylum Chordata; class Aves; order Charadriiformes; family Scolopacidae; genus Limnodromus; species Limnodromus scolopaceus. Next base: position 14,013,770 of record JAOXNO010000004.1, on the reverse strand, counting down.
GAAAAAGCCTAGGAAAACAGATGTGCCTTGCAGCTTTCTAGCATGGTAATCCAGGCTGGGCTCTAGCAAACAGAAATCTGAGTCCGGGCACCACAGTGAAGACACATTGCTAGCAGCTGCCTCATTGACATTGTAAAGCCAAGATGCCACCTTCCACCTGAAGCATCTCGGGTAGACTCAGCTACCACAGTGTTGCATGAAGTAGGGGAGAATCCAATGATCAGACTTTAAATGCTTTATATGAAAGGGCAAAAAAACCCAAGTTTGCAATGCCTGCAGATCAGTGTTCATGCTAAGACTATTTTCACTGTTTCTCCCTGATTTTATATTTACCATTTCAAAATAACATTTCTCCAAAAAGTCAATGAAGAAAGCAGATTTCCACATGAATCTTATCCTATTATTTCTCTCTTTTCACAGTAACTCAAACCTTAGATGTGCTTTGAACAGCAGCATAATGTTGTCATGTGCGAAAGCAGCAGAAGTGAGTTGGGGATTTTTGTCAGCAAGATCAGAAAATAAAGACTGGGGGAGTAGATTCAGGGTTTCCATAGTCCAGGGGACAATATACAAATAACAGGAACGGTCTCTAACATGCCTGATAATGACCAAAATCCTATGCAGAAATAAGCTCCTGCATACTTTTTTCTTTGTGATCTTTTAGGTCGGCTGTTTTAACCACTGTCATTATCTTGCAGACCCACATCTTCTACTTTTTTGTTTTCAGAGACATAATCACCGCTGATATTTGTTTGCTGTTTCTTGTTACTTTTGTCACCCATAATTTTATGGGTATCCCTTGTTCTGTGTCCTTATGTCATCAGGGATTCCCCCAACTCCGGTCATCCTGTGTGTCTCCTTCATTTTGCTCTTTGAGTTTATAATTTAACATTATTCATGACTATCAGATCCTCCCACTCGTCTGCTTTCACATAGATACGCAATAATACCAGGACCTGGGCTCTTTAATGTAATATGATTAAATCTACATATTTAAAGGCAGAGTTTTGAAGTCATTCACTAGAAATGTCTAATAAGACAGAGTTAGGTGGCTGTAAGTTCAAGCATGAATCCTAGCATATTTTCCATGTCTCCTAAGCAATGACAGACGGATGCTAGATACTGCATTGTAGCTGGGCATAGCAAATTACTGTGGCTTGAACAGCTTTTGGCAAAAGGTTTTCACTTATGAAATGACAGTGTTTTAACACTGGGTACTGATTTAATTCAAAGTTCAGATAAACAGAGCATGGTGTCCAGGTTTTAATATAAAAGGTCTTTCCTGAGAAATTTCAGAAGACTTATTTATTGTGAATATTTCAGATTGTTCAGGAAAAAAACCCTACATACAGTAAGTGGTAAATAAGCTGCATTGTCAAGAGCAATAGATATGAGTGTATAAGTTAAAATTTTATTAGAACATTTTCATTTCAAGGTGTGGTTTTTTTCAATAGCATCAAAACAATAAAATTATTGCATGAGTTTGCCTGCCCTGTTCTAATGACAGACTCAAAATAGTAGAAACCTGGTACTTTGGGTAACAAGCATCAGCACACCACAGGTTACCTGGTGATACCCTTGCTGTGACTCTCAACACTAATATATGATTTATAATGATTTGCCAAGCTGCCAACACTCATTTAAGCCAAATTGAACCAAAGTCATTTAGGGATTTTTTTTCTTTTCATTTTACTGCCTACAGTCTTGATGCTTCAAATGAAAAAAAAAAATAGATTGTACAATTATAAATACATTTTTCTATAATTAGAAATGCCACTTGTTGTAAGGATGACAGTTTCCCCATCCCCCCCATTCCCTGCCTTTCTGGTCCCATTTCTTTCCCATAACTCAGGGGAAAATGAATTATCTGTGTGTTTAGAAAAAAAAATGTTTTAATTTAACTTGGAAGGAAAATTGGGTATACAGTAGGAATCCACAGAGAGTACAAGGGAGCTGCGCCTGACACCAAGCTTTCTGTATGGAAGAAATCTTTGCCTGTAACTAAGGGGAGAGATTAAAGAAGAGCATAATTAGTGTTAGCATCTTCCATGCAAACACATACAATTACAATGCTCACAGTGTGTGCTTGGCATAACGTAAAAGTGACCTTTACAGCTCACTCAGCATGTTGGCTAACATTTTGCATATCACTGAGCTGCCTAGGAAACCATATTTTGCTCTTACTATAGTCCCACAAAAGCAGCTTGTGACAATGCATATGCATTCTGATTTTTGTCTTCTTTTTCTCCTTGGCTACCAGTTTTACAGAAATCTTTGTGCTATATTCATGTGTATCTGTAATTTTTTTTTAAGTGCCTTGCTACATGGGAGTCCTTCCTAGCATCTCAAAGAGTGGATCTTCATGTGGAAGAAGATTCTGAAGACAGACCTTGAGTAATATCTCTGCTCGATCTCTGCCTTTTCCATGCATTTTCTCCCAACCAAAGAAGTGCTTTATACAAGATCAGATACGTTATTAAATTTAACTGTTAAAAATCAGTGGAATGCAGGAAACCAGCTTATTGAAAACTCAGGTATTCTAGTCCTGAAATACATTTTGGAACATGCTATATATTGCTTTATATTGCTTAGCTGTGATTTTACATATTTTTATGCAAGTGTTTGCATACAATTGTTTTCATAAATATTGCATAATTTGGATATAAAGTATTTTAAATATGTAAAAATAGCTCCATTTTAATAAAAAGTTTAATAAGGAAAGCTTGTCTTCATTCTGTGTCCTAGTCTCTAAGAAATATTTTGGTATTTTAGCATGCTTGTTATATTCTCTTTGTTGAGTAATTTCCTGTACTTGTGAAATTATATAGCATAGTCTTAAAGGAGCTCTTTAGGATTATTTTAATAGATTGTGTTAGTGTCCCAATGGCAACGCGGTGCAGAAAGATGCTGAATATGTTCTGTGAGATTAATGCTGCTTTAACGTACTGTTAATTCAGTTTTCAGTTTGCAGTATTTACATGTCTATTAAACATCTTCAGTTTGATATTTTTTAAAAGATAAACTGGCAGTTCATGAAGCAGACTTTCTACAATGATACAAGGTTAGTTGCAGCACTGATCCTGCCACCACAAGAGCTTCCGTATGGAGTCTGCAGGATCAAACCTTTACTCCCATGGCTGACCTTCCCATAATCCTTAACTTCCTCCCTCTTTGAATAGCCGGTGCGGAAGAGAAAGGGATAAGAAAGGAAAAGTGAGTTTTGCATTAAAATGATTAGCTGATTCACTCATGCAATATGAATTAAAGTGTTCCAGTCATTGAATTATTCCACCCAAAAGGTCTGTCAGTCTGCACTTGTAATTCCTGCAGTTGTTCCCCCTGGTAGTTATGGTCTGAGCAAGCCAAAGTCTGAATGTGTCAAGAACGAGGTGCAGGAATCGGGGACGGCTTAACCGCGCTCTGGCCTTGCAGAACAGCAGGGCTTCAGCCATCACCTTCACCTTTTGTGGTGGTATTTTGTGAGCTCGCCCTTGTCAGTCACCTAATGGCTGCAGAAGGGCCAGTTCCTGAGCAGATGGCTGTGTCTGGGTGGATGTCCCAGCTGGACAAGTCATTCTGTAGTTTCGATCTTAAGAACTTTAGATTGCAAGTGAGACCTGGAATACCAGTGCAGCCTTTTCAGCAATGCAAAGACAACTGCTCTCATGCTGGACCCATAAAGTATTAATGAAAGCTCAGCTCTTTTTTTTTTTTTTATTATCTATAAAATAGCGGTTAAGATGTTTCTTAAATACTGCAGGAAGCATGCATCTCTCCCAGCGCGGACAACTCGCAGATGGGAGGCGAGTGTGTCCATGTGAGGAGGAAGGCAGTGTGGTGCCCAGGGGCTGTGTCGCGCACTGTTGTGTCCAGCAGTGCTGGCAGTAGGTGCTGGCAGGAGGCATGGAAGAACGTGGCTGGACTGTGCTCTTTTCCCATTGTATCTTTCCCACTGATTATTTTTTTTATATGAGAGCTTCTGTCAATGTGCTTAGTAGCCCTTAAATGCCTTTTCCTCTGCTTTATTTTCTTTTTTCACCATCTAAACTTTTAGGATTTACCAATATCAATGGATTCCACAATTTAATTTGCAGAAAAAATAAATTCATTTTGTGATTTCCTAAACCAGCTACCCAACAATTTCAGGTAATGCCCTCTGCCTCTTAAATTGTGAGAAGAGAGGAACAATTGTTTCGTATTTGTCTTCCCTGTGCCACTCAAGAACTTACAAACCTCTAGTGTGTCTTCCACATGCTGCCTCTTTTCCCAGAGGAAAAGCTGTAGCTTAATATCATCTTGTAGAAAAGGCATTTCACATCTGTGCTCATCATTGTTGCTTTTCTCTATATTTTCTAGTTCTACTGCAACTGGTGTTCAAAATGCAGGCACACCAGAAATGTATGTGTTGCAATAATTATGCTTTGGGGTTTTTTTCATCATTCTTTCCTACTAATTCCAAATTTATTTTTTAAAGTACCACTGAATGCATAGCTGCCATTCCATAAAACTGACCACTAACATTAAGAGCTATTCTGAAGGTTGCTAAATAATTTAATTTCCATCAGTGTGTATATATAGGAGAAGTGGCTTTTCCCCAGTGAGCATTCATTTGCATTTATTAATACTGAATTTTGCCTGCTGTTTTTAGCTCCTAATCTCTCAGTAGTGTACGGTCCTATAAACAGGATTCCAACAAGATAGGCAGCAGTAACACTCTGCATACCAGGTAAGCGAAAATTCAAGAAACTGAGCTTGAAAAAGGCTTACCTAGAAGGATATGAATGTTTAAGTGTAACAAAAAATTCAATATCGTGACTCTAATTTAGGCTCCTCTAAGAAAAGGAAATGTCTGGTTAGCTGAGATGGGGAATGCCAATGTGCATTGCATTGATTTTGCCTGTGTGTTCTGCTGCAAGCAGAAAACTGCTCTCTGAGGCTTTTGGAAATCAGAAGCACCATCAGAGATTTTGCATCCTTGGCAAAAACGTGGGCTGCAGTTCATTATGTTAATGATTCATTTTTAATTTCTTTTCCACTTTAGCAAGGCCATAACTTATGGGGGAAAGACTTTAGTAATTAGTTATGTAGAGGCCGTGTTGTTATTTTTCTGATTTTCTAGAGTCAGTATCATAATGCAAAACCAAGGTCTATTGTTAAGAACAATCAAACATTGTCCTTTTTGTGACATGCAAATACTTCTGAAACTTATAATTTTAGAAAGTCTATTGCATATTTAGACCTATTTCAAAGATTTTTATTTTTATGGAGTATCACCTTCCTTAGGCTAATGCTTGGAAAGTGCTTATATTTGATTACTCAAAATCAGTCTACCTATACTTACTGGATTTTCTTTCTACTATCTTTCAGATAGCTTTGTATGGCTTGTTAGAGCCCAACCACAATAAGTAACTTCTGAAGTGCCAGAAGTCTGACTAGGAATTCAACTTTCAGGTACCTATAGCTAAGACCTTCTGTCTCAAGGATTCAACTCCCCTCTGCAAATTTGAAGACTGAAATTAATTAAACACTTAAAAGGCAAATATGATCTTCAAAAAAAGAAACCAGTGTAAAAATGGTGTGATATTTTAGTGTTTTGTCTGCAGAGAGCATGAAACAACAGCTCTGAATGGTAGAAAGTTTCCCATCCACTTCTGTGTGGGTTTTGTTCTGAAATTTATATGAGATCACTTTAAACAACATTAATGGTTTATTGTAAAATAGAAAATTCAAACTGCACCTGCAGTTTCCTAGGTAGATAATCACCACTTGAACACAGAACTGGCACAGCTTATCAGCTTCCTTGGGCAACCAGAGACAATGTGACCGACAGGGTTTTCTTGGCCCAAGAACTCAGTTTTTTGCAGTGATGTCTTTTCTGCCCAGCGTCAGAGATGTGACCATTGACAGGTAGTCGCAAGTTACTGGTCAAAACTTTCAAAGCTCCCATTACAGCATCCTGACTTTATGTACAGATACTTGGAAAGCACAAATCAAATAAATATTTATAACAAAGAAAAGAAATGTCCTTTTGCTCAGTTCACTGTGTAAACCCCAACTCCTGGATAACCACAACCAGCTTCCTCAGACAGTGCTGTGATTGCACAGTGTGTGGGGCTGCAAGGTTTAGTCATTGTGGTCAATGTCTTGATCATAAAGAGGAAACAGTTCCCAGACAGAAGAAAAGGTCAGTTGTGGAGAACATGCTGCCTCCATATGTGAGTGGTTCATACTTAGGGCCTGTAACCAATGCATTTCTTTCTCATGTTAGACTGAAAACACATAAAAAGACAAGAACAAAAAGCTTCTCAGCTACCTAAAAGGGGAGCTGCCATCAGTGCAAATTGCTGGTAATAAAGGTAAAACAGAGATGGCTTGTATGGGTTAGACATTAGTGGCTCTAAGCACTGAATGATTTCAAATGGTTGCCTGGTGCAGACTCCATCACTTCACAAGCTCCACAGCAAGACACATGTCCATAGAAAAAGGAAATAAATATGGGCATAAAAAAAGAGCTGCTGGTCCCTGCTGCTGTCAGCCTGTACCCAAAATAGTGGCTTTTCAAAAAGATTTGGCCTTTATATATTGAAATACATTTATTTGCCTGATTGCTATGGACAGAACTTCACTGATAGTGTCACTAAAATAATGATAATGCTGGTATAAATTAATCATGAAGTCAACCTTCCAGCAGGAGCTTTGCAGGCCAGGAGGAATACCAAGGGGTTTTATTTCATATGCCGAACTCACACTTTAATATTGCATATCAGCACTGCGCACTATATTGCACAAACAGTCTCTTGCAGCTTAGTGAAGAATGGACGAGGGCAGAGGTGTATGTAATAGGCTCCTCTGACGTTTTTTAAGTTTACTCAAAGAAAATGGCTAAATAAACCTTTCCTGACAAATGGAGGAGCTACTGCCTGGTACCTGGTGGGGCTGACTCGAGTGACTAGAGGATCAAATTGTACAGCCTTAGCAGAAAGCACCTGGAGAGCAAAGCATTCACAAAGCACCGCACAGCTTTGCAGCCTGTGCTGTGTGACCCAGTTACAAACCGTGGATTGCCCTCTGCTGCCTCGACTCTAGCCCTGCCATCGTCCTGCAGAGTGAAAAGCCTTATCTGTGCAATCCCACAGAGGCAGATTCGTGAATACAGAGCGATTAAAAGAAATGTTGGCGAACAAACTGAACCTCAAACTCCTTCAAGAAACCTACTTTGTTGCTTTTCCAAGCTGCAGTGATGTTTGGGTGAAGCCTTGCTAGGAGGAACAGAGAGGTGACACCTAATGGGAACCGGCAAGGGACAGCCACAAACTCTAAGTGGATTTGGGAGGTTTTGGGGACCTGAAAAGTGAAGGTACATCCTGTTTTAGGCAAGATACACAATTAAAGAAACGCAGAACTGTAAAAGCATGTCCTTGTTTAAAATATAATCAGAAAAATGATCAAAACCCATTGTATTAGTTTTCCTACAGGCAAAAAGACATGCTTTGAGATTTAAAATTTTTGATCAAGACTGTGACATGACACTGCGTTTTCAGCAGGAATAATTCCTCAATAACTCTATTGCTTAGAAGGTCAGATAAGGAAAAAGCATTATTATGTTTGCATTAATAACCAAGAGTTGCCATGAAGCCATTAACTGTCAAAGCCAAACTAAGAAAAATCCTTGGAATCAAGGCAAGGCTGATTACATTGTGTGGAGAAGATTCACTGTTCTTTAAGTAATTGTTATAACACTACGTCAGCTTAAAGAGCAGCTGAATTGCCTTTTTGAATTAACTTCTTTAATCAAAAAATAGTGGTTGCAACGTTATAATGTGATTAATTTTTTTTTCCGAAGTAAAACATCTCACCAGCTCTTTTGCAAATAAAAAGAAAAGAAGATGTTTATTTTTTTATTTGTACTTGGGAATTGCATTTGTTTAAATAATAAATTAAGCTTTCACCAGGAGGTTAAAAAATAGGATGTAAAATGAGAGCTGAGCAAGAAGCTCCATACACGTACAGCTATCACAAAACTCTTTACTTCTAAGTGGAGAACTGTTTTTTCACTTAGGTGCTGCATTATTTGGCTGTTGGGTTACAAGACAAAGTCAGAGTTGCCCTGAATATCTGCACCTCCCGCGCAGGAGCCTGTAAGAATTGCTGGGGTCCCGTAAAACTGGTACTGAGCCCCTAAGGCTGCAGAGGCTACCTAAAGGAGCAGCAGCTCATTGAGATTCTGGAATCATTAATGCTTCTTCATCTCTTTTTTACTGCTTGATACTTCAACATACATGACACAAGAGTCCAAAGCTTCTAGCTAATAAAAGGAAAAGAGGGAAGTTTATGAGCGTCCCTTTCAACCTAAAAAGCGTTCCATGAGTCAATGAAATAAAGTGAAAACTGAGAGTAATTCTATGAAGAGAAAAACTATTACAGGAATGGAGTTCCATCCTCTCCTACTTTAGTCCACCAGCAATACCTTTTGCAATAAACAAAAAACCCCCCTGGCAGATACCCTGCTGATATAAAAGTAAGACTAAAGCAAGGTTAGAGAAATATTTGTAATTGGGTTTGAGAGAAAATAGCTAAGTGAGAACGGCTCTTTGGAGACTATGTGATCATTCACTGACAGGACAGTACATATTTTATAAGCAAATTAATTATGACAGCTTAACATAGTAAAGTAAGTTGTTCAATATTTATTGGTGCCTTCCAGCACGTTCCTTTTTGTGATTGCACGTATTTTATTAGCATCTCACTGTGGGGAAGAAAAATAATGGAGAAATATAAAAGGGGAGGCACAAAAGCAGAAAAAGCAACTAATTTTTAAAGTTCTGTGATGAAGACTGTACACTATAGCACAGAATTGTTAAAAGAATTTTAAAATATTATACAAATACAGTTGTGCCTCATTTTGTCACATATGGGTAAAGCAAATGAAGAAATACACTTCTGCTGAAGACTGAACCTAGAATGTTGGTTTTTTTATATTAGCCTTTTCTTCATTTCTGTGTTTTTCCTGAAGAAGAGAGACTCTCAGTACAGAGCAGCATTGGCCCAATCCAGAATATCTAACACAGAAAGGCAGCACTGGGTCAACCCAGCAAGTCTTTGCCAGCTTCTTTTAACCAAGGAAAAAAAAGCCATAGCTAAAATGCAGAGGTCACAACAGAAAAAAATCCCCAATTTATTTATTTTTTCCTTTTCCATGAGAGCTGCAAAGCCACCTCCTACAGGTCCCACACTGGTTCCTGCTGACCCGCTCAGCACCTCACCCAGCTTTAATAAGGGCCTTTACAGCCACATTAGGACAGGGTACACAGTCCCCTGACGGAGGGGCTGGCAAGGAGCAGGGTATGGGGGGCTGGGAGCCAGGCACTCGCTGGGGAAAGGTAACCCTGGTTCTCTTGGCCGCAGCATTGCCCCAGGGCCAAGGGAGATGCTGAGGAGCAAAAGGAGCTACTGTACTTTGTCTCGTTACTCAAAAAAGATTCTGGGAGTGGTACCAAGATAACTGTCATCTGTCACTTGGATTGCAGTCTATACATAGATTTCAGAATATAGATCAAAAAATTGTATGGAAGGAAAAAAAATACCTTGGATACAATTAGAAGTATATCTGCTTTCGTGATTTAAAGTATATTTAGCTTAGTTTTTAACTCTTAACTCAAAATGTTCCTCTTTCTACCTTATATGGCTTGCTACCTACACCGCATGTGTGTTGCGTCTGAAGTTTGTGAAGGTTGCCATGGGAATTCTGGCTTCACTGTTCAGTAAGTCATTGTCTGCAACTTGACAAAGCTGATCAACGTTACTGCTATATATGTTCATCTGCCCTTAGAAACATTTGTCTTATTGATGACCTTTATGGAAAATAATATTACTTCCTATCTGCTTTTTAATGTCATCTTAATTATCAAAAGTATTTATTCAGGACAAATAAACTGCAAGGCTGTTGAGATTTTCCTTGGGAGTCTCTCCCCAACAGCACAGATCCAGATGTTACATCATTCTAATTCATTAATTGTGGTACAGCTATTTTATAGGAAGGATGTAGGAATGTATGTATGACTTCATAAAAAGGCCAGCCCAGTGTCACATGGCACAGCCATGTGCTCATAAAGCTGGCAGCTGACATTTAGCTCACTTGAGCTCAGTGCAAGGAACATTTCAGTAATAATTTTAGTTTTTAAAAAATCTGAGATCAGTTTAGAGCAGAATTGAGTACCCTGAGTAATTCTAACCATGCAAATGTATTTTTATGGCGCCTCTTGTTTTTTGGTCTGTTCAGTTATTCTGGGACATGTGAATATTCCTGATGTGATTGCTGACCACCCCATCATTATGCTGTGATCCAGAATCCATGGAAATGAATGAAAAGACCAAAGACTGTGCTCAGCTCTTCCAATACAATGTCTCCCAATTAAGCAACATTCAAATTATTAATAGTATTTGGGGAAAATGTGCTCATTTAAAAGAAACAGGAGCAGAAAAATATAATCAGTATCTTGACTTGACTTTTATATTTGGTAGTGACCACAGTGTTTCTGCCATTTGCTTCTGAAAGGCTGGGGGGTGATTTTTTCTTTTGGGAGGGGAGCATTTTCCATTGTCTCATCTTAAGCATCTCAGCTGTTCTCCAGCAGCAGCAACATGTGTTTAGAGGGGAAGCAATAAAGCCTTAATTATAGGGCCATGTAACAGCTAAAAATGCATATTCTACTGCTATGTGTTCTTCAGAAGGATGTAATCAATTCACACTGTTTTTGAATGATGTTTCATATTGTGATCTTGTAATCAGATCTTAAAATAGCCACTTTATAAAGAAAGCTAAATCCCTATAATTAGAATAGCTTTTTTTTTTTCCAAATTAACCCTAAAAGAAAAGTGGGAGGATGGAGGTACAGCAGCTTTGATTTTGAACCCCCTACTGAAGTAAAAGAATGCTAATAATTTGAAAGTTGGTTTTGTTTTGTTTGGGGTTTTTTTCAGAAAAATGTGCAGCCATTAAACAACATCCACAACAACTAAATGTGGTCTGTCAGAGATGGACTTAAATGGTGTTTCTGTAATGCTGAATCACCATTAATTATTTCAGATAGTGAACAGTGACACATTGTTTTGGATTTCAGTAAGAAAACAAGAAAACAGAATTGACAGAATTCAGCATTTTCAGACATTTTTTTTGGTACCATATCTTTTAATGAGTGGCCAGTGGCTTCTGCTGCACACTGTGATGGTGAGGTCCTGCTGTAAACTCAAGTCCCTTGTGAATTGAATTGTAATCCTGGTTTTTAAACATAACACCAACTGAGGTTGACCATGTGCTATCCAGGAAAAAACTAAACTGATATTTCATTACAGCAGACTTGGAGAACAGCTGCAAAGTCCTTGCCATGGAGATGGATCTATGGTGTATCTGGAGCGTATTTCATCCTTTGGGGTTAACTTTGAAGAAGATGGGATTAATGGATAAATCATATTTATGACAGCTCTATTTTAGCCTTAAACTATGGTATCATAAGAAAGAAGGGCCTAATATGAATGCAAAGTAATTGATGTTGCCTAGTGAAGAAAACAAATTTTAGAGGATCCTGTGGCTGAGTAAAGTCCAAGGGAGTTACACCACCCCTCTGCTTGGCCATTTTGCAGAGACATGGCCACTGAAGTGGACAAGTTCAAGTTCAAGGACAAATTCATAAGTATGTTAATGACCAAGGAAAGAAGGTATGTCTGTTTGGGGAATATTATGTCTTTTTACAGTATAAATTACTGTTCTCAGCTGAACAGAATCAAAAGTATTAGAATAAACTATAAATTGCTTTTGCCTAATCTCTTGAAGTTGCTTAGGACACAGTGACATCCCCACCCTGTGGCAGAGCGCAAGAAAAGCTTCTCACTTTTCTAAGTCTTTGACAGAATATACATAGCAGGAAGGAGAAAGGCTGTCAAGTCTCTTGGCCTTTTCTGTTTCTTAAGTTTTATCATGTACTTCTGCAGCATATGGGTATAACTAATTACATTTTCTGAGCAGATGTGCAAAAGATGGATTGATATGCCAAGGCTGGTAAATGTCCAATGAGGAAGAGACTGGTGTGCCCATGACAGATTTTGTAAATGAGACATTTACAGCAATGGTGAACATAAACCATTTCATTTTAATAAGTTATTCCTGAGGTTAAAAGAAGCCCAAATCCATTGTCAATGGGGAAAAAATGCCTAATATGTCTCTGTTTCCGCTTTTAGAAAAATCAGTTTTTTCAAAATCTGTTGGGAATATGTTGGGTTTTCTAACTTGTTTCCTCTCTTCTCTCCCACTTTCTACTTACTGTTGAAAAGGAAGGTAAACAGGAAAGGAACTGGAAGAGAAAAAAAAAGTCCCCCTCACACAAAAATAAGATTTTAAAAAATACTGATTTTTCAAATGTTAAAAAGAAGAGTCAACTGATAAGACTAGTAACAATCTGTACACGCTACACTTGAGCAAACAGCAAACAAGGCATTAATGATGCTGTTACTTGATGCGGTATGTCAGAGCAGATCTGACTGACCACTGAGACGAGCTTAATGGCACAGCAACTAATGTTGCTGAATATACCTACCCCAATCACAACAGAAGCCTTATGGATTCTGTCCTTGAAAAATACACAATCCTACTGTCCTAATTCAATACTAAGCTGGAGGTCACTTTGCAAAATAAAAGCAACACATTATTTGATATTCAAAATGGTATTTTTCCCCAAATGTTACCGCCCTTTTGTAAAACAGTACTTCTGATCACGTAATTCCCTTCGGGTAGATGTAGGTATGTTCCCACCTAGCTAGCTCTAAACGGTCTCCTGTTTTATTTGGTTTGTTTTTAAACAGAGCTGAAGGAAGTTTGAGAAGTTTGTATATTCTTTGTAGAGAAAGAACTAAAGAGGAAGAGTATTTTGCCTCTCAAAGTGATTCAAAGTTGTCATCCTTTCTATTTTCTACCGTTAGTCACTTCATTATTATTCAAATATCTCAAATCTGTGTATTCACCTTCTCCAATTTTCAGGTGCTTTTCCTTCATAGTTAATTTCTTTCTTCATTTCTCTCCAACACCATGTAATATTTATTACATTAGTGCTAAAGCTGCATGAATAATTTACCAACTATTTTGCCTCTTTTCCTATTCAAGTTTGGCCCACAATGATTTACTTGAAATATTCATTATTTGAAATGTGTTGCTGAATAATTTTTGCAAATAATTATTGGTCTGTGTATTATTCAGAGGTGCAACCAAAAACCCAAGTGGCAATGATTTAACACTTTCATCCAACCATCCCCTGACGGAAGCTCGTCTTCTGATCCAGTGTTTGGTGCAGCTCCTGAAAACATCCCCATTTGAAACTGGCTTCCTGAAAATACTCCTCAATGTTCACTTAAAAGTTTTGATATAGAAAAAAAAATGCCCACCAAATAAGTGCATATTTGTAGACTACTTGGAAAGGAAGGACATGAGAGTCAGTGGTCAAAAGAAACTCATTCAGCAGTGAGAGTGCTATCTACAGGGAGCTTGCTGCTTGTTCAGCGAGCCGATGGGCTGCCCATGCTGTCTTCATCCAGTCACTCCATTTGCTCCTCGACACCATCAAACAGCACAAGTTACCCCAAGTGACAAGTCCCTTAAAAGTGAAATGTTATACATATGATTTACATAGCCAGCCTCCAGGAAGCCTGAACAAGAATGCTGATACTAAGAGCAACGAGAGTGTTGGGGAGTTTGCCTTTCAGCATGGATGCTGGCAGCAACTAGAAGTCAGCATCAGTCCTGCAGTGGAGGGATACAAACAAGGGGCTTCACTTATATTCAGCTACATATTTTTCAGCCACCAGTGGCAGCCAGGGTATGGGAACTCTGTCTACATGGATGAGGGATGCCACACTTTGGGAAGCGAGGGGCTGGGCTTTCAGGAGTCCAAGATCTGGGGGGATCAGCAAGTCCTGTGCCCAGTTCCCCACCTGCTAGCAGCTCAGTTTGTAGTCACTGTCATCAGGGCAACAGCCATTTCCAAGCAAGTGTCGCAGACTACAAATCCCTCTGTTAATGAGAGGCTCAAGGGAAGATCCTTGGACAAACCTACACCTTGTATCCTCAGCTTCAGCCCATTTCTGCATCTTATTAACACGTGGCAGTACTTTCTTGGCTAATTTGGCTTCTTTGGAGAGAAAATTGGTGCCTTAAATAAATAGTGATAACAAATTTTAGTAGTAACATGGGTTTTTTTCCCAGGCATTTGTATAAGCATCTATATAAATATTGCTGTTCCTTAGATTGGCAGCTTTCAAGGCTGGGGCATGTTTCACTTTTGTTGATAAAGCACCTAACATAGCAGTTTCTGCTCTGAAGTTGGAACTTCTACTTGCTACTACAGTGGAATTAATATTTCCCTCTGCACATGTATTTTCGGTAAGTCCTAGGGAAGCAAACTATTCATGTTTGTAGTAGGAGCAAGTAATCGCAAACTCAGGGTTAGGCTCCAGAAAAGTGTCACCTATAAAATACAGTAAAGCTGTTTGCAAAATACTGTTGGTTATAAAGTTAGTTCTCAATGACATTTCTCTTGCAGTGAGGAGGTTGCTTTTTAATTTAATCGCTAATTAAAAGTTCAATCATTTACTGCTTAATATTCCCAAGTTAGCAGTAAATGAACATTAAGTGATATAATTGCTGCTGAAGTCCCTAACAAAATTGGAAAAGGAGGGGTAGGGGGCAATCTTTCAAAGCATCAGAGCTCACTCTGTGCTTATACCAATTTTCCACCTTCCTCTTTTTGTTAGCAATGCTAAGCAGGGGGTGCTGGCCCTCAGGGTTAGCTTCTCTTGAACAAAAAACTGGCAGTTAAATTAGTGTGGCTATCTGCTGTGGTCTGTGAGAGCCACCAGCTGTACCTGTGCCCTGCAGTGGCTCCAGGAGTGTGCTCAGGGCAGCAGGGAGTGAAACACCAAGAGGGACAGACAGCATGTATCAAATGGAGCTGTGCTTTGAAGAGGATGGAGAGAACGTGCTCTGTTACATATCAAAGCAAACAAGTGGGACTACCTTGGAAGAAAAAATATATTAGTGAGGAAAACAAATACATTCTTTCTGAATTTCTAATAAACCTTGATACACAGAAATATATATAAGGAAGATTGCAAAGTAGACAATTGGTACTGAGAAGCAGTCTGTAAGTGATTGACTATAGAAGATGTGACTTTTTCAAATCATGTAATTTTTTTTTGTTAGGCTGAGCTGTCACCCACTGTAGCCAGATTCTGTGGATGAACATGTATCCTGTAATTAATTGTTACTTATTCTTTTTCTGTCTGACCCCTGGAGCTGGTTTTTATAAACTGCAAATTGTCAGAATCTGATTCATATTCAGTGCTACTGACAGTGGGAATGATCAGAAGAATTCACTTAACAAATATAGATGATAAAATAAAATGTCACATTTTATTACATACTTTTGTTCCATCTGCCTGAGCAATTTTAAATGCCAGACTTAAAGAAGTGCCAGCAGGCCACGTCTTTCAGGGGTGCTTGCACATAGCTGCACCGGCTTTTAGTATTTCCTTTCCATTAAGAGGATAATTTGGTGGCACGATAAACTCCTGGAAGGGGCCAGAGCATGTGTGTTTGCAGTGGGACACTCACTCATGCTTCTGCTCAGGGAGAGCATAGGGAATCACCACCTCCCAATTTGCCTCTCCCTAGATCCACAATTGCTTTTCATGTTACTGCCCTAGCTGGGAAGCTGCATCACTGTTTCTATGCAGCTTTTGAAGGCCACCATTGCTCATCTCTGTGCTGCTTGCTAGTAAGACGCTACAAGAGCATCTCTGTTGCTGTGAGCTTTTGGGTTTTTTCTATCACTCACAGCATTTCTCTTGTTCACATACCAAATATTGAGGCTTTAGAAAATTTCAGATTATCTATTTTTATTATCTATTTATTCTGTTTCCATCAAGGAGGCAGAGCAATGGTGGCAGTGATTAGGTAGCAGGTTGTGGCGATTTTTTCACTCAGGTTCCCACCAGAGTGCTCCCATTTTGTTCTGGTCCTTCTTGGGGACAGTACCTGCCCTGCTTTCAGGGCTGCCTGACCACATCACCCCGTCCTCCTCACCAAGGAGGGAAGCAAATCCATCTAAGTCCTGAAGTCCCTCAAAGACTGCGGGTTTTAAAGTTCAGCTCAAACTTGAAGCATCTTTGATGCATTTTCTGCTTCAAAAATGCTGTGAAAAAAAATGAAAAGGGAAAAAGACCCAGAGGAAATAACTCAGTAGAGAAAAAAAATTGGGGAAATGGAGCACAAGGAGGTAGAATAAAAAATGTAGAGAGGCTCTGATCAAAGAGTAGAGAGGAGAAGAGAAAAGAGAGATAATGAATAAGTCAGTAAATGCTACATGCTCCATGTCTGCTTTCTGTGCCAGCTCAGTGGCACTCTGGCACTGATGCACAGAACTGGTGCTTCACAGCAAGGAGAGTTTTCTTCTCCTTGGTAAAATCTGAGTAGCTTTCAAGGGGGACAATGGTATTATACAGGACAACCTGTTACTGCCCCAGCATTACTGCAAGTAAGGTATGAACTAATGAGTTGCCAGGAGTACCTCTGTTGCTACATCCACCCTGTGAAAAAGAATTCTCATTCCACGCTTTACCCTTTACCATCCTGTTTGTATTCACTTTGAGAACTCGGCAACTTGTCAAAACATGTAAAAAACTCAGCCATGTTTAGGACTGGAGAACAGCTAGACAGTTCCCTCTAGACACACGCGTTTCAGACAGAGAGACCTTAAAAGGTGCAAAATTTCAGCCCACAGATCCTTAGCACTTACTGAAAAAAAGATTTTCTTCTTGTATCACAAATTACCAGCTACTTGGAAATATAAGCCATAAGAGGCCTTCCATGGAAATTCAAATTGCATTTCAAAGTTGAAGCTTACACTTATTTTTCAAGTGTTCAAAGTATCTTGCTTTTCAAAAAAAAAAAAAAAGAAAAAAAAAAGGTGTTATTTCAGCTCATTTTAGGTGCATATGTAGAGATAGGCAAAAGTGTCAAGGCATGACTGAAGCCATTTATTCCTCTTGGGCCTTAATTTTCTATACTGAGTTAATTGGAGTTGGACTTCCCTATAGCTATAAGTTAAACTTTCAGTTCTGTCTCTGTGAACTAGAAAGCAAGATGGTAAATTGCTTTGGCTGCCTTTGAGGCACCTAATGTATTTTTCAGCCTGTCATTTAAAAGCTGGCTGTACAATGGTAATGGTCAGAGGAGAAGATGCCAAGCATTTATCAAGTTAAGACCCATTAAAAAAAACATACCAGGAAATATGCATACTGGAGCCAAATACGCCACATATTTTAACAACCACTGAGTATGGTTTTGCTGAAAGAAATTAACAAATACTCCATCTTTCCCTATAAATCTTTGAGAAGACATTGAGGGTTTTTCCCTGGTTAAACTTTTCTCTTCATGCTTGATCCCTGCAAATAATACCAGAATCAGGTACCTTATTCCTGAAATAATGTAGGTTATAAGGGGAGGTAACTCCTTATATTAGGTATTGGGATTTGAACGTGAAAACTTTGCTAACTCCAGGCTACTATTAGTTTTGCGCCCTGCCAGTGAGTAAAGTATGGATTAGACTCACAGAAATACCCCCAACTGTGCTCATGCCTCGGGGCGGATTTAGATCAGACTGATTGTTCCATTAAGCTCCCAATCTGGTGAAAAGTCACACTAGTAATTTGCATCTTCATAAAAGAATTAGCAGAGCTGTTGCTTTGAAGTTCAATTATCCATGTGCATGCTTAAAGCCCAATATTGAAAATGCATTGTGCTGTTTGCACAGCTGCAGAGAGTTAAATACATGGGATGTTTGCAGGTTTGCTACCGAACTTTGCCAGGGAAACACAGGGCTATTGTGAAGTCTGCAGAAGATCTAACACTATAGGCAGGCATTGAAGCAGAAGTGAAGCTCTAAAGAAAGTTTATAACTTCATTTGTGGACACTGAGGATAAATTCAACAGTCCACTTAAGTGTTTATATTATGAGGCGCCAGCTGCAGCTCTAGAATTAAGGCTGAATTGAGCTTTGAATTTAAATCAGGGGTTCAACTTCATTATTTACATGGATGACGTGGTTTCCTTTCTTTTTTTCCTCATCTCAAAATTTATAGTACTTGCTCTTTAAGTACATGATGGATTTCCTACTACCTAACAAATCAAGCAGTTAAGGGTTAAAATTAAACTGTAAAATAGATACCTTATGAAATTAGATTTTGCTCACAACACTACTGATTTTTTCACATTGTTACCACTGTTAGAATTCAGTTACACAATATAAAAAATAGCCGAAAACCACTATGAAAATAATTAATCAATGTTTATATAATTGCTATGACCAACAGCTCATTAATACTTACAGGGATTATTACAGCACCAAAGCTTACGCAGCCTATCATCCCTCCTTGCCAGCGCAGCCACTCATTGCCACAGCACTCCAGGTTCCAGCTTTCCACGCTACAGTACTCCAACTCAGAGGAGGGCAACAGTCCATTTAAACAGGCATCTTGGCCCAGCTACTATGGCCCTCACACCCTGGAGATCTCTTGCCCTAGTGGCTTCCCAGGTGTGATGGACCCTGCAAGGCTCTGTAAGGCTCCCTGCATCAGTGCAGCCCTGCGTGGGACCCAGGCGTGTTCCCGAGGGGACTGGGGGTGGACAGTGGCAGGTAGTTTGGCTCTTTAAAGCCTCTTCCTATGGACCTGCCTCAGCTCTCCATGTGGGAACACCTTGAGCTCCAGCTCTGGCAGCGCTAGGGGAAGCCTGAAGCTACAGCTCCCACCTGGCATGCCCCCAGGCACCACCTGTGGGTCTGGTAGCAATGAGATCACTTGCAAAAGCACCAGAAAGATATGCTGATATTGGCCTGTGCAACCCTTTGAGAGAGATTCCATAGCTGAATGGGGCTTTAGAGAAGCCACATAGACTAGATTATCCATTATGAAACAGTATGCACTGTGAGAAAAATTAATATTAAATAAATCGGCCCAGGTAAGCTGCAGCTACTGCTGTCTATGCAAGACACTTGATATTTGTATTATTTTATATCCTTCATCCTTTTATAAATGACATAATATTTCACAGACCAGTCCGTCTGCTGCCACTGTGCCACGTTTTGGCTGTTGGTCATTTTTGCAGAGAACATTTTTGCAGGAGACAGGTATGACACATAATATTTATCTATGAGTGAGGAAGATATTTTGATATGACTTTTATATTTATTGCTAGTGACTAATCAAAGTTCCAGCTCAGCATCTGAGGATCAGCATTTCTAATATGCTGGCTGCCTATCTCTCAATCAGAGCAACATCTTAACATCAAGCATTCTGCAGCCTGAGGCACTTGTTATGGGAATGTACTTCATAGAAAACCTAAGAGAAACAGACAAATCTGATCGCAAGGAAACAAAAATATTACAGCTCTGATGTTATAAAAATTAAATTACTGTCTTTGAACACGCTACTTTTCCTATAGCAAAGACAATTACAAAGGGAAATATAAGTGAGGAAGGTTTTTTGAAATGCAACAAGTAACTAAGGAAATCTCATGTATGAAAATCCAGGGTGTTTTGTAGAATTTCATGCATTGATGAATCTTTGCCGAAAGGGACAGAATTCCTTAAGCTTACAACTGTACATGTAATTAACCACATCAAAATGATAACTCATAGGAATTCAATAGTTTGCCCCAAAACACCATTCTCTTGGGTCTTGTGGCAAACTATTTGTTATACAATAAGCCTAAATTGTTACAGAGTCAGATCTGCTCAGTTCACACATAGTGTATTCAGACAGCTGTGTCTTTCCAAATGAAAAATCCCAGTGGAAGAGATAACAATGTATTTATTTTATTGAAATACTGCTGATCCTCATAAAACTAAGTTTCAGGTTAATCAGATTTACTGCAGTTTATTACTTTTCATTTACAAATTATTGGAAAAGCATCAGATCCTGGCACAGTCAAAACCCCCGAGAAAACTGCAGATCAATATAAACATTGATCCAGTCTGTTTCCAGAGCACACGTCTTCCTTTTGGAGCAAGTGTAAATGTTATACAACTTAAATTAAACCACTGCAAAGAATATTAAGATTAGACCTGATTTCTAGCAACTGCTGAACACTTCTAGCCTGGAAACCACACCTTCACTAACTGCACACAGTCTTGATACATTTACAGTGATTCACATTCTTGTAATCTATATAATTTTATCTTGTCTCTCTCTGTTCAGCATTGCAATAATTAATGTCTTTTCACTGTATTGTAATTTCTTTAGTACTCAATACTGTTCACACTCCTATTGGGAGAAAAAAAAAAAAGATAAATTCTTCCATAGCTTTTAATACTGCAAGGAATTCTGTCTGGCAAAGAAAACAAATCTTAAGAAGTAGCAACGCTAAACAAAAATAAGTCCATGTCAAGCCCACTCCCACACTTGTTTATCCTAGTGGACAGAGTTAAAAGATAGCTTTTGCAATATATGCAAAGGACTAATAGCTAATGTTGAATGTGATACTATGGAAAATGTACAAAATGTGATATGATGTCCCCATCCAACTTCTTTACAGGTTCGTTCCTGACCTGTCATATTTAGATTAATAGTTTCCTATTATTACTTATTAAATGAATAGTCGAATTATTTCTTAAATAGAAATCAAGAGGGGCATTTGCATGCCTTGTTGCTATATGTAGAGCAAATATAGCTTGTTTACTTTAACAGTCACAAAAGTCAAGGGGAAGGGGTTACTGAAACACCATGGGAATGACTCCAACATCCACTCCTTAGATTATGCCCTGGTACGATTTATGTTATTTTCCTTAGCTGTTTATGATCTAGACACCATTTGCTAGCTACACAAATCATGTTTGTCAAACTTGCAACACCATTGCCTTGTTACAATGACACTTCACCTGGTATTTTACTACTAACCAAAACCACTTAAACAAAAAAAATCCAAACTAAAGGTCTTTCTTCGTGAAGTGTTTGTATATTTAACCAGGCAGGAAGCAGAAACAATGACACGTTACTGATTAGCTCACTTCAGATATGAACAGTTCAAACTGTAAATATGAAACATTTTTATTACGTCAATTGTAGGCAATTCACAGAAATAAAATAGTTGAGAGAGGATTTGTAAGTGTAGACTTGACCAGAGATCCATTTAGTCCAGCATGTGGTCCCTGGCGGGTATCAGCACTGGATTTTTCACAAGAAGTTGGGTAAGAGAAAATATGAAATAACAATCCTATAGGTGAAGTTTTCTCTTCAGGACTAAGATTGCTTCCTTAGCCTAATAGTTTAATTATATTGTAAATAGCTTGAAATCCTATCTACTATAATCACGAACATTTCCATCATCTATACATCTAATTCTTTTTTCCGAATCTTACTAAGCTCTTAGCTTCAGCAAAACCCCATGGTAATAGATGCCTGGAGTTAATTTAAAAAGTCAATAATCTTAAATTTCTCACAGAAAAAAATCCCTTGTACATATGGTAAAAGCTCCTGAGTAGTTGGAGCTTCTCCTTTCCTCACTTGCTTACTTTCACCACAGGCTTTTTTTCTTGTTGCCACACTGAACCAGATTCAGGCTTCCTTTGGAAGAGGATGTTTATTTTGTAAAATTAATACCACTCAACACATACACACAACATGTTTCTCTCGATACTTTTCCTGTTCTTTGATAAAGATATATTCAGGATTCTTGATGGAACATTTTGCTTCTATTTCCTTAAAGTAAAACCCAAACACTCTAATGAGCATGACTTGTTTTTCATAGCCTCATTTGTTGAGCAAGGCATGTAGATCCAAAGACAGGTAACACCATGGTCACGTAACAGCTCTGAAACTGAGCACAGTGCTGCTAAAAGCCTGTGTTTAACACTAGGGTTTTCCAGGAGCTGCAGACCTGCTTCAACACAGTCCTGAGCTTTCTGTTTTCACTTAAGCCAAGTTCCAGCATCAGCCAGTGCACTGTGCAGAGCCACGGTACAGAACATCTGACATACCTGACTACTCATCTGTCCAAAACTGGGGACATAGAAGATGCTGCTGCTCAGGAGGAAAAAAATATATTTCAACAATATTGTCTAATCTGTCCAAAGGAAATGCAGTTATTAGAAAATACGCAAAGTGCCGAGCCCCTCGCAGTGTGATAAACATGAAAATAAGCCCCTAGTGAGAAAAGCCTCAGACAGCAATGACGTTTGTCCTGAAATGCACACAAGGGGGAATGGCAGCTATGAAGAGCCCAATTCCAAGTTCAGAAATGAATAGGGAGAATCTCAGCTTGCAATTCCACCAGAAACGTTTATGAACCATCCTTCCTCCCAACAGAATGTGATTTCTCCAATACAGTATCTCAGATCCATCCAATAAAATGTCTAATGAACATTGTGGTGGCCACAATTCCTGCTAAAATGATAACTCCTCCACCAGAAGTGTTGGTCCAGTCCCAGAACTGCTCCAAGCCCTGAGGAGCAGCCGGAGAGTGTCCTTTGAACGGCACTCCTTGCACTGCTGTGACAGGGGATGGGGACGGCCGGATGGGCAATAGCTCAAGTCACAGCACGCAGCTGCTTCCAAACCCAGCAGCAGGGAAGGGGAGGCAGAGGGAAATCATCAGGGTGGAAAAATTAGCTCTCAGAAGCCCAAAATGACCTTCACAGAAGAGATGTCTGTTGTAATACCTGTGGGCACAGAGGGCACTGCAGACATAGTAGTGGTTATGAACAGTACATGGTACTCACAAGTGTCAGCAATAACCATTTAAATAAGTTCTTGGTAATATGTCGGAAATAGCTGTAAAAAGTGTGCAAGGTGCATGATTGAGTAAGGATCATTTCCCCATCTCATTTCTTGCACATAAGGCCCTTTCTGTTCCCAGCCCCCTTAAAAAGTGAATTTTGTTTTCTAACTCCTGAAGGGGAAAAGGAAAAAAGAAAAAAATTACTTAGCAGCAATTTTGTACCACAGAGAATTTATTGACACTGAGTCAATAAAACCAAAACCTCCACATGCTCTGTTTGGTTTCTCACCCACCAGACTGTTTCAGGAAGGTGATACGTGGAGGAAAACTACATAGTTTAATTGGGTATTATTATCTATAAACTACTAGGTAGGCCCTGAGGTGTTCTGAAAGTCTGTAAAAGAAAAAAGCATCTGCAGTAAAGAGCACGAAGAACATCATTCTTTGCTTATTTACTAAGAAGTATTTTAAATCTTGTTTTTATTTCCAAGCGATCTCAGGCTGCAAATGTACAATGCACCATTATAACAGCTGCAGATGATATTAAGAGAACTGAATTGCAAGTACACTTTGGAGCACTGCACTGAATCATCAATGAGTGCTGGAGAACTATTCTTCCATTATTTTAAATGTGTACACTTTACCAAATAAAATAAAAATATAATGTATTATTGATATTATATTACAGGACAGTGGGCAGGTTGCATAGAAACTAGAAAAGGATAACCAGAATAACTGTAGTTAAAATATTTTAATAAAGTTCATAGAGTTTAATTTGTTATCTGAAAAAATGACAAAAATGAGCTACAGATACAGGGTCTGCCCTTGATCTCAGAAGGAATTTCATTATATTAGTTGCATTCCAGAAGATGCTCTGCTTTTGCATGATATTTTCTTTTATAGTTTAATCATTGTAGGCTTCTCTAAATTAAATAAAATGTTCAATTGTTTGGACAAAGAAGTATAAATTGTCACAAATACTTTAGGAAGTATTTTTAATAAAAGCCTCCTAGGCTCTATGAATGAATGGTGGTGACGGCTGTAAAATTTCATTTTAAAATGAACTCTTGAACATCATAGAAATATTCTCATGCTTAAATGCAAGCACACAGATTTTTCTCTGACATGGGAGTATTATTCCTCTATGAAATGATGGAAATGCCATAATATGTCATAAACACAATTTAATACCTTTTTTCACTAGATGACTGCTTGCAGGCACAAAGATAAATTTATTACAGCAGAACCACTGGTGCTTTCACAGTTAATGCCTGATAGCATCTTCATTTAAAATTTATTTTTTTCCGTGGTTTCTAACTTGATAAATTTACCCTGGACCAAAACATGGTTCTCAAGAACTAATGGTAGGGACCTCATTTAACCAAATCACATTTAAGTACGTATTTTAAAAGCAGTGAAAAAACATTTTCTGTGATTGAATCGTGATGGCATGTGACAACCACCCAGGATGCACAGGAAACTGATAGGATGTTCAAAATCCAGTTTATGCTCTAGAGCAGATTAAATATTACCTTTTCAGCAGCATCATGAGAGCTACCAATCTGATGCTGAAAATCACCATCCCTGCATGTAGGAGCCATTGCTTTCTTTCACCACTAAGGAAAACCATTGGCACTGGGAAAATGTGAATTATTATCCATGCCGTAATGTGGGAGCAATTAAAGCACAAAGGACTTTCTGTTCTCTGAAGGGCCATCCATCCTCCAGTAACTCCTCTTAGATGCCTGCTCCCTAGCTATGGGATGAGTCACAGGCATTCACTTCCCAGTGACTTGCCCAGATTTCCACAGATAACAAATGTTAAAAAACAGAAACACAGCCCTCAGCCTATATGCCAAAAAACAATTCAGCTCTCTAAACTTCTTCTCCCTCCTCTCCTCCTTCCAAAAGATGTTAATCTAAACTGGAAGTTTCAAGTCAACGTCAGAGGTATTGGCAAATTAACCCTTGTGCTGTTTTCCTTCTGGTTTATTCAAAGACAAGTAGGGGCAGAAATAGTACTAAGTAACACATGCTAAGTGCATGATGGCTGTATGCTGCAGAACTAGGTCTCCCCGCTTGAACTTTGCATAGCTCTTTCCTGCTGCCCTGTAAGTGTGGGAAATCTCTTAATACTCAGTAGAGGCAAAATGAAGATTTCTTTGCTTCAGAAGCAATATTCCAATATGGAGCTTAATGGACTTAAAAATCCAGAAACTATGATTTCAAGACAGGGTTCCTCAGAATCCGTGAACCTGCCACTTAAAATTCTCAAATGAATAGCACAGACTGTGCTTTTCAAAGGCACCCAAAAATTAATCCACTGAACTCCCACGCAAGCTAAAGCATTTGACATTTGATTTCTACAGACTCTTTAGCAAATCCCTCAGCTACAGTATATAGGCACGTTTTCTTGGCCCAAAGAAATTGCAGAGACTATTTTATGGACTAATGGGAGCTGGCTGGGCAGCATCGGCACTGTGGCCACTACAAATGCCCCAGCAGGAGGAAGTGAAACCGCTCCATGGGGAAAGCACTTCTTGTCATGCCCATGCTCAGGGTGAAGGTTGAAGAGTGAACTCATGGCCTGCCTTTACCACCACCCTGCTGGAATGAGGTATAATCTCTGCTTTTGTATTTTTCATTCCTGGGAATCTTTCCAGGCTAATCTGTTCTGCATGGACTGTTTGGGCCGCCTCTGCCTCAGCTAACTCAGTGATGAAGCACTCATTGCTTTCAGTCCCTGCTGGCTGTGCCCAATGAGCTCATCAAGAGCTTGAGACAAATCCAAAATCTCAAGATGAGCTTCTCAGCATGTCTGGAAGCCCTTTGCTGTGTCTGTCCCACAGTAATGTATTTCCACAGCTCAGCATCCTATGCAATCATACTTTTCTGCATAGAGCCAAAAAACTAGGACTTTCAAGCTGACCCTTGTAGGGTCATTCCAGCATCAGCTCGTAACTGCCAGTACTTTAAGTCCAAATCCAAATGTTCAACCTAATATCAAACTGCTTCATCCAGACATAGGCATATTCATATAGATGTGGGCAGTTAACACCTTTGAAAAAATACTAACGTTTGAAAGTTAAAATGCATTTGAAAACTTTGGCCCAAGGACAGAGAAAAGTAAAATTGCTACCAACAGTTTGGAAAAGCCCAAGTCAGCTTTAGCTCTACTCAGCTAGCTCTACGAAGACAGCTCTACTAGCATCCGTTCAGGCCTAAATGTAAGATTACAGTAATCAAAAAGAGATCCATCAGTATAAAAATAGCTTTCAAATAAAAACATACTCTTTTAGAAGTAATATAACTCATAATAAACATTTAGATAACTTCTTTGAGTTTATAAAATAATAAAGAACAACTCTATACAAAATACAAATTAGAATGTGATTTTTCTGTGAAGAATGACTTTCAAAGCATAGGTTACTATTTCTTATATACAGTGCTTTCCAGGCTGAATGTCCTGCTTACAACACACTTTCCATATTCCCAGCTCTGTCCTCCCTATCTCTTCCTTTGTGCTTTCACAGTTTACAGTAATGTTTCATTTATTTCACCGTCCTTCAGTTAATTCCTTTTTCTACAGTAAGACAGATACCAAGGTGTGAGAAATCTTAACCAAGCACCTCTGCCAGAGACTTTAACTGAACCCTGAAAGGCACCACTAAGTAGGCTACAGAATATGCAAATATAAAGCCTAGTAAACTACCAGCTGCCTTTCAAAATGAATTTATGGCTCTCCTTGCCCACAGATGGAGCTTCCCTTGTAATATTTCTCCTCACGGTTCTCTTTCACGGTTCATGATAGTGTTTCCAAACAGGGTAAACAGGAGGCAAATTTCATGCTCAAAGAACAGTCTGGACACAGTTTTTGAATCTGTCATTCCTGTGAAAGTTGTCTAAGGACCTTGGTAGCAATAACCCCTAAGCTAGTGAGCCCAGACCACCATCCAGCACTGTGTCACTGGGCACTGAGTGCCTAGCTCTAGGACAGCCAGCCTCTTCAGCCACTACCATTTTTGCCCAGTGACTATCTTGGAATGGCTGTTTAAGTGGCGCACAGCAACACTATACCAAATTGAAAAACAGGGAGTGAAAACTACATCAGTCTGTTGGTGGCACTGAGTAAATTAAGCCAGGCAGAATATACTTGGAGGTTAGCCAGAATACAAAATGTACTACAGATCTCCTCATCAAAATGGCTAAGATCTTGGACTACAACTCAGACTAAACTCCATTTAGGAAAGGAAAAAAGACATAGCTACAAACTTATATCTACACCAAAGGTGACCTTCACAATACCATTTTTGAAGAACAGGGGAAGAGAAAGACGGGCTCAAATCTTATTTTTGCTGTTGTCTGAAATGTCCCACTTGATAATAGCTGAGACATGAAGACCAGGAGAACAGAGAAAAGGAAGCAAGAGCAATGCTCATTTCTAACAGCTGCTTCTTTGCTGCTGAAAAGAGCAAGTTTCCTAAGGAGTGGATTCCCCAGGGCAACGAGCAATTTTTAATTAGAGTCAGGGAAGACCAGCCAAGACCTTTTCTATCAAAACTAATGCATAATAATCAAACCGGTTGTTTTGGCTGAAAAACTAGTCAAACTGCAGTGGGTTTTAATCACTTGGGTGACCACATTGGTCAACATCCAGCAAGCCAAAGCCACTTGATGTTTTTATACATCTTGTTAAGCATCTTATAAGCAAGCATATATTTGAGTTTTTTTCCAATTGTTTGAAGATTGTGTCAGGTGAAAGTAATAAGAACACAGGAAAATAAAACAACTATTAAATGATATCTTTATTTTGAGGAAATATGGCTTTAAGTATTTCCTAGTCTTTGCCACATGAGTAAATCATCAGAAAGGAGAAAAACATTTTTTTTTAAAGTTTTGAGAAAATTGATTGTGTCTCCAGCAATTTTTACTGTCTCCCACTAATTCTCAAGGGTTTACTTATCTGTCAGCTCAAGCCAAGGTCTTCCGTTGGCAGGATCTTGCACTTCCACTCCCCAAGCTTTGGTTCATTAGGCTAACTCTGAGGCAAGGTGCTACAAGATGCACAATACAACTATTACGGAGAAAAAAAAATTAAAACCCCCTCAGTTCCTTCAAACTGAACTTTCCCTTCTCTGGAGTTTCCCAAGTGCTTCAGAAATATCTGTATGCCAGGCTGCTCTAGCAGGGAGCAGGTGCTATACTAGGATGAAAAAAAAAGGTCTCTTACCATAATTTTACTTTTAGATACCACAATGACCAATTACTTTAATAGATGACAACTGCAAAAACTCCTGTAGTACCTTCTCATAGCTACAGAGTCCTGTCAGGCAGGACTGATAAATGGAGCCTTATGTTGTCACTCAGAATGCTGAGTTAGCACTGGCACAGCTGTAGAACTACTTTCCTCATGTCCCTTCAGCTTCTGCCTGACAGATCCTTCTCCTAGACCTCTCCAGAAATAAATGAGCAGTGAGAGACATCAGGACTCTGATACCTAGAGTCAAACTGCATCTAAATTGCTTGTTCATTTGTCTAGAAGCCTCTCAACTGCTGTAATTAGAACTGTAATGCTATTATCAACAGTGGCAGTTTCTATTGCTAAGGTTGTAAATTGAGTGATTTGGTTATAATCTCTCTTTGTAGGAGCATAGGTGTGTGATAAGGAAATCAGTGAATGATTGATTCAGCAGCCATTATCTCCAGCTCATAAGCTGCTTTTTATCTAGCTGATATCAGAGGTCCTGGCTGCACACCCATATTCAGCAAAACTCCACTTGATTGCGCATAGTGATCATGATGAGCTCCATTCAGGGAACAGCAGGTCAGAAAACAAATGCCTGTTACGTAAATACAGTCTGTAAATATAGTCAATTTATACTTTTGTACACTGATCATAGGCTGCAATTTCCTGCACCGGACGGCACAGCAAAAGGCTTAGTCTCAGAAAAAAAGGCAGAAATCTATTTGCATTTCTATGTGTTTACATGGTTTCTTCAATAAAATATTTGGAAAGCTCCTTTTTTGCGCAGGATATTTTTTTTTTTTGGTAATTTTTCATCTGATATGCTTAGGTACTTCAGTAAGCAACTTTCCCCCTTCAGAATCTTAATATCTAAATAGCTCTTGAAATCTGTTCAGCAGCATAAAGGACTATTCTTTCATGTTGACAGGCTGGCTGGAGCATCTCAGTGCTAAGTCCACTGTTCCAGGTCTGCAGATACTGTGCTCAGCAGTGGGATCTCAAATGTATCCTAGACAGATTGAAGTGCTTAAAGAAGATTATGGATACATTTAAAGGTCCCATTTCGGATGAAAGCTCCATTTGATGAGGTGCCTTGCAGACCCAGACACAGACAATTCATAGTGCAAAGAATCTACAGTCCAATAGATATGAATTATGTCACATTCGTAGCCAGATACATAGTAAGAAAGCAAATACTGTCATAAGAAGTGCTGCTTCTGTTGTGTATTGGTCTCTGTTAAAATAGAACCAAAGTCAAAGGGACCAACAGTAGTGGGGCAGTCACTAGAGGAAGGAAGTAAGACAAGGGAAGAGTCAATTTTGTGCTGCTTCTTTGGTAAAAAAAAGGTCAATCATACCAGAAGGATGGATGTGAAAACAGATGAGGTGATATTTGCACTGACATATCAGCATGTTGCATGTTTGCATGAACAGGTAGACAACAGAAACTGAAAGTGTCAGGGAGCCTGTGCGTTTCTGGCATTATTTAATCTGCTTTGACCCTGCCAATACAGAAATAGAAGTGTATGGGCAAAACAACAAAGTACAGCTGTTATTGTGACAATAAACTGAACCTGAGAGCAGGGCTCTCATGGACCTGCTTGTGACAGAGCTTCCTCATTCTCCTGAGTGACTGCCAGGAGAGCCAGGAAGACAGTACTGCCCAGACCAGGAGCTCTCTCCCTGCTTTTGGAAAGTCTCACATTCCTCCTTGCTTGTACCTCTGCACTGAAACCAGCACTCACGTCCAATAATGCACAAACTGGTGGAATGTCATAGTTCCACCACAGCCATGGGGAGATGGGAACCCAGGTGTTCAAAAGTGCAAGGCAAAGCTATCTAATCTATTTGTCTATGATATATTATAAGCCAAATACTAAACTGAAAACCAACATCAAACAGAGGCAGATGACATGCTTAAACACTGCTGAAGTATAAAACTCAGCAGAGAGGAATGGCACTGTAGGGAAAGGGAAATTTTTTTAAGCTAGATTAATGTATGCTGCAAAGCTCTTTATGCCATCTGGTAATAAAAGCAATAAAAGACCAATATGTAAGAGTGAATACGTTCAAAAAGTAATCAAGACAAAGAAACTGGCATATGAAAAAAAAAGATGGCATCTGTTACAGAGAATGAATGGAAATCACATCTATCTCATAGTCAAGGAATAAGAAATGACAAACGGAAAGTCTATTCTGATAACATACTGTCCTGGAAAAGGGCTGTGCCAGGACATCTTAAAGCTTCTGGGAGACACAGCTGATAAATTCACATGATAATTCCAGTCTCCATCTGGCAGGTAAAAGAGCCTTTCCTTGTTCCAGGGCTAACCACCAAACTATGTGAGCTTGCAGCCTCCTGTCACAACTAAGTCTGTCAGGAAGAATGATACCAACATAACAATACAAATGTGCAAATGCTCATCAGCAAGTAAGACCGTGGCCCAGTTTCCCACAGTATGCTGTCCCGCTGAAGACATTTGGTATCCTTTTATCCTAGTAGGAAGGAGCATAGCTGTGTAGCTGAGCTCTGGCTGCAGAACAGCAGTGACAGGGGAAGCTGCAGCTCTCCTGTGTCCTCCTCACAGCTGATGCAAGAGCTGTGTTTGAAGCTTTGCTAATGGTCTGTGAGTGCAGGCTGGAGTCGGGGCGAGAGCAGAGGAGAGATGCACAGGAGAGGGGGTACTGGATTCACATCAGGTAGCCTGCATTTGAGGTCTAATTCAAAGCCTGCTCAGGGTGAGATATGAGTTTCAGAAAGGGGACCTCTTAAAGCAGAAGGACACAAGGTGGCTGAAGGGGAGTGATTAAGTCTGGGATTTTCCTGTTGCCTCCCGTACATCTTTGCTAGTGATTTTCTTTGAGTAGCTCCACACAAGAGGCTTGCTTTGGAAAGGGCCATTCGTCATATGGGAGTGCTGCTCCCAAATATCACATGTATTAGAAAGAATTAACAAACATATGGTCTGATTTGTAAATGATAAAAAGATACAAAACCACGACTCCCACCCTCCGCTACGTCTCCTATTTAAATCTGGAACAAGTCCTCTGACTCCCACCTGGAGTTACACAAACCAGAATAGACAAGAGCAGTATCCAGTCCTTTCTTAACTAATTTTCTTTCCTGCTGTATTGCAGCAGGCATGATACACATAGCCCTGCAAACCTTTGCTTTCCCATTAGTTTGTGACCGTCACAAATTCAGTCCATACTTGTGCCTGTAAACATGACTGCCAGACCACTGTCTGTAGGATCTGTAATGTCATGAATGAATCTAGTATGCTCTGTTTGCTTTACCAGCTGTATAGGAAATTCTTATCCACCATCTATAAAGTCACTGCACATTATATCCTTTGAAATTCTACTTGTATTCAGTGGAAGCTTTTAGCTTAGATTACCTCATTTGCATTTATTATGAAATTCTCCTTACCCCTCTGTTTTTCCTGAAACAATCTCATTTTCTGCTGTTGCACCGCTCCCATTAAAATAATAGGTACCTCACCACATTTTCCTACTTTTATATTCATATCTGCACCTGAAAGATCCATTTTATGTTGGCAAAGGCCTAAGTCCAACTACATTTGCTCGTTATTACACAATGTGACACAGCAATATGGAACATCTAATGAGAAAGACAAATGCCAGAAGCAGAGTGAAGCAGTGAAGACAGAGCACAGACCATACAATGAAAGGAGCAGGTATGCTAAATGCTGGGGAGCATGAAGAGGAAAGTTTTAGTACTATTCTCTTCTGTGTTGACATATATGTTTCTCAGCAATCTTCCTTCCAACCGAAACCACAACTACAGTGAAGTGAGCAGCACATTTGAAAATCAAATCACACACTTGAGATCAAGCAGGTCATAAAGAGCCTTAAAGGTGACAAAAACCTCGTGGCATCCCGCACTGCAGTGCTCAAGGGTTGTAGAAGCTGGCTCTTCCAGTGAGCCTGTAGAGGTGACTCTTCCCTTCCACTATGACAAGCTTTTAGTTTCAGATTTATAGCAGTATACAGGTAGAAGTGAGTTTACAATCCAAATTTTCAAAAGAAATTACATCCATGACAGAGATTTTCTTAACCACTATATGTAGATCACCAGATTTCTGAAGAAAAATTCCATTTTATTCATTCAAAAATACAGAATATAGCCTTTTACCTTAAATATGCAGGGAAGGCAGGTCATCATGCAGCAAATAAAAAGTAGCAGCATAGTGTCCAATGCCACAGGAGTATCGACTTCTCTTAATCTGACAAAGAACTAAAGATCAGACAGTATCTCATGATTATCTGTTCTTCTACACAAAATTGACTGAAACGTATACATTGTAAGCAGGCAACATTCCCATAGGAGACCCAGGATGACACAATTCTGTCATGTCAAGTCCCTACTCACTTCATTTCTTTCCTAAAGAGACTCAGCATGTGAAAGCCCTCACCATCCATTGACTATATACAGTTTGTTTAGTCTTTCTATTTCCCCTCTTCTGTGCTGCTGTTCACTGTCTTTGAGTGTGACTCCATAGAATAAATATAATACAAAAGTGAGGACATTCCCTGTTTCTCTCTGGAAGACTATATGCTCCAAGACTACACTGTTATAATGTTATCTCTAATGGCTCAGAAAAAAACCCAGATATTAATCTCAAAAAAGATCTGTCACCTTGTCTTAATGCAAAATACAGCCAAAAGGCAAGCGTCCTGTTTTATTCCTGATGTTTCCTACTACAATTAGCTTCAAGTCCCCTGTCTTCAACAAGAGCCAAAGGGGCTTTTCTTTTGTTTTCCTAAATAAGCACTTCATTATCATCACATCAGACTTATTTTTAGAATATTTGAATAGAATATCTTTAAGTTGTCTGTTGCCACTGTATAAATAAGAGGTTGCTAAGGAAGGAAGAGTAGCTGCTTCCTTAAGTAACAGTAGCAAAAAGGATGAAACAGCAGATGATTTCCTAGCAGAAACAGCAGACTAAGAGCAGCCGTTCTCTTCTACTGCAGTATTTTAAAAATGTAGAAATGCCATCCACTAAAGTATTGATATTTTAAGTCAGAAAAATACAGCAAATCTACCTCAAATTAACACATTAGCTAAAAGGTGCAAGAAAGCATTTTCCCTGCTTCTGAAATTCATCCTCTTCTCATTTTGCAAGCCTCCAGTGTTTATTTTACAGTTGTAGACATGTTAATTCTCTTTTTTAGGGTTATTTGCCTACTTCAGAGCAATCCTAATAATTCACAACTCAAGGATCTCACATTCAAATATACATTAAAGATTGCCAGCAAGGCTACAAGTTCCCTGTAGCTGCAGAAAGTATATATTTAGGTATAACATTGTTATTTAAGGAGTGATTGGTCAGAAAAAAAAATATTTTGGTTTCTTATTTTTATTTATTTATTTAGATCTGAATGTTGTCTGATGAGAACACTGGTACAAAGAATTTGGTTTTGGGGACTAGAACCTTCTACCCATCTTAGAGGATGAATTCAGTAATTTCACAGTTGGAGATTACCATTGTTCCCATTCTTAATCACTCTCAGAGCAAAAGAGTAGTGCTCTGTACCCAGTCGACTAATGAAGCCACTACTACGTGCATAATTTAGAGATTATTATTCTGCTGATGTGATCACTTAAAGAAGCTGGCTGCCATGTGCTGTTCTGCCTGTAGTCTCTAGGGGAAGATAGTACAACAGCAGAGCTCCTCTGGGAAAAAAGAAAGGCTTAGGACTTGTCCACACAGGCAACAATTCAGGACGGTTTATCCGAATTGGCTACAGATTTGCTTGGATAACTTAGAGTCACATAAACCTCTGGGTGTATATGTTTATTCAGAATTAAATTGTCCTAACTCAATTAGATTAACTTCCAAATGTTTAACATGTCTAGTGATAACAGACCAAAAGCAGAAGATGTGTAAGGGTATCTAAAATGGTCTGCTGATGAACACTGCCGCTCTCCCCTTACGCCTCATGAATATCACATCTCACAGCAGCATGTAGTATCAAGAACCAACAACTGGAATGGAAGAAATTGAGTTCAATGGCATGATAGGCAGAGAACTGGATGTCATCATCACCTTCAGGAAAAAAGCAGCTGGAGCCTGGGCACTAGCCAGCTATATTCCTTCCAGCTACAGTGACCATCACACATGCGTGGATCACAATATCCTTTCAGGCAAGGGGGAGTGGAGTATCTCTGAAGCTAGGCTTAATTAAAGCTATCTCACCACCAACTTGTCTGGGATGGTATTCATCAGAAGCTGGGGACAGGTCTCACGCAGGATATGCTGCGCTTCCTAGAATTCCCTACAGAGAGAGAACAAGCTCCAGCATTGAGCAGGGAACCAAGTACCTAATCCTCTGTGTTGGAAGTGGGCCAGGGATTCATGATGAGGCAAATATAGGCAGTTTAGTATCAAAAGCAAACCTATTAGTTGTACCATGGTATGGCACCTCAGCAAGTGCTGAGAAAACAACCAGGGTTATTATACAGTCACAGTTGGGCTTCCAATTCCCACCCTGAGAGGAGTTTTCTGGGGTGTTCAGTTTCCTCTTCTCAGAACATCAGGTCAAGCCTAGAAACCCTAAGGAGCTTTTTCAGCCATCCTCATACAGCAGAAGATGACAAAAAGGCAACACTACGTTTTAGCAGAAAGTCCTTGGTGGCCAATAGCAAGAGTAAAGCTTGCACAACCCTAGACATGCAGCAGAGGTTTGAGTGAGTAGAAAGACTGCCTCTTACTTTCCTTTGTAGAAATCACTGAAAACCAAAAGGCCTAGGAGAAGGCCAAAAGCTGAAGCCACGATAGGTCCCCATTCATTTGGCTTTCCACGTGTCCAAGTGAGAACCAGGCAGCCACTGGCTCCAGCTGCAGTTGTGCTTGTAGTACACTTCATGGCGAGGGTATGGGATCCTGCCTGACCTGTCCAGTTTCTCAAAGGTACTTGAGGGGAGATGAAAAGTGCTGGTGTACAGCAGGAAAGTCTCGTCTGTTAGGGTCGAGTCAGCTGTCAGAGGCAGAGCCTGGTGAAAATGCTCTTGCTGTGCTCGGAGAAAGGTGCTGCAGGGCTGAGAGGTCTGGAGGTCTGCTCACCCTTTGGCCTGCAAATGCTCCTGAGTACCCCCAAGGCCAAAGCTGTGCAGATGGCCAGGGATGCATTCGATCAAAATGGACTCAGGTTATCTCTTCCTAAAATGTAGTGCACTCTGCTTTCTGCATGGCAAGCCTCAGAAATACCAAAATCAGACTTCAGAAGAGTATAAAAAGCTCCCTGCTACCATAGTGTGCAAATGGACCATTGCACTCACTGCAACAAAATTTGAAGGCAACAACAAATAGTAAAGAAAATTGCAGCTGAAAAATACCAACATTACCCTCTTTTAATACATATTGTTAAAATGAAAATTTTTAAAAGTTGAAGAGATGTAAGCCCAGATGCTATCGTCGTATGTCTTATGCAGTTCATAATTACGAACAAACAGCAGAATACATATAAGGGAATCTAAAATGGTATGGATACAAGCCCAGCTGGTGTCCCCATATGCCTTACAAATTCCCATTTTTAGGAACACAGCAGCATATAGCATTAGAGATGCTTCTTATTTATAAATAGAGTGGAGCTGTTTCACTGAAGTACACACAGAAAAGGTCCACAAGGATCATAAAACCAGCTGCATTCAAAACCACAGAAAGGGTTCAACCACAGTGTTTTTATTGGAAACCACTCTGCACTAGAATATTCCCTGAATGAGGGATGATGCTTGTTTGTCATAGGCTCCTCACTGAGATTTTTTTAAAAGCAGCCAACAAAAAGCCATTTTAGTTAAAAAATACCAACTTACTTTTGTTTTGGCAAACTGTTCCTACTGAAAGCTTTTTCAGGTCCAGAATGGAAGAGTGTAGGCCTCAAGCTCCAAGGCAGTGGAGAGGTACAGGTGTGAGAGAGGTAAATTCTTGCCATTTCTGATAATCAATCAAAGTAGGGTCTGGAGCTTGGCTGGTCCGCATCCTGCGGGGAGTCCTTCACCAACAGGCTGTGGACTTTTCTGCAATACAGCTCTTCCTCTCCTGCTTTTCAATTTCACCAGAACCACCTCTAAGGCAAGGCAGTTAACTGTGGGGATTCCTGCTTAATTGTGAAAATATATCACCAAATGCAGTTGAAAAAAATCATAATTTCATTATATGTACTCTATCAACCAAAATATATCTACAGCAGGCATCTAAAAAAATACACTACATATGAATGAAAAATTATTTTATTTAAAAATACATTATACAGCAGAGTGTCTCTCTTTGTTTTCTCACTGCTGGTTCACAGAGATAATATGATAAATTTAACCCAAATATTTGACTGGGAAAGATCCTGAGAGAGAAAGAGACCAGTTACAAGCTGATGATATACAGTACACTGAAAAAGAGTCATCTCTTTTAACATAAAAGAATCTCTTGGTAATCTTATAAATCAGATATAAAAAACGCAGGTTTGCTACCATGCAAAAATGAGTGAAGACTTCATTTAAATCTGCACACAGAGAAATCATTAGTACCTTGGACCCTAAATAGCTAGACTATAGAAGGGTAAGTGTGCCTAACATGGTGAAACAAACTTTGGACCTACTACAATTTTGTAAACACAGTTGATAGTCTAATAAGGGTGGATTTTCAATCACCTAAGTAACATTGCTGTAGCTAAGGGCTCTATTCTAGGACTTTTCTCCCCACTGATGTATTTCTCTAATTCTCAGTTTAGCACAATGACTTTGTGAGATATGCTCTATTGCACTCAAAGATGACTTGGCCTTGCCCTGTTTGCCAAGCACTATTTAGGTAGTTATATTCTAATGAAAGCAGAGGTGAATACAAAAAGTAAAAAGCAGGTGTTACCTGGATGACTATGTGGGAATGCATTAGAATTCATCATAGAAAATACATACCTGATTCTACAGCCTTATGTTTCAAGCATCTTCTAACAAGGATTAATACACAGGAAATAACACTGAATTATGGAAAATTTAAGGCCTCGAATGTTCAACAGCCTGCATTGAAGATTACTATTCTTAGTGTGTCTAGCGTTTTATCAGCTGTTGCCAGAGGAAAATTTTCTGGCAGATGTTAAGAGCATCTTCAGCATCTACAATACTAAGATCCATTTGCTGCTCAATTTTTATAGGACAACTTCACTGTGAATAGTTATCAAGGCTGTCTTTTGAAGGGAATTCTCAATTTGATTATTCAAAGTGATAATTGAGATATGATAACATTTCTTGATATTGAAGATAAATCAATTTGTCAGCACCGCACAAACTGACAGAGGATTTTTTTGCAAATATGGCCCTGAAACACAAACAGAGACAGAAAGATTTGTAGACAGAAAGTCTGCCTGTCCTAGTCACATAGGCTGAAGAAAATTAATGAAACCATTTTGTTTTTTCCATGAGTGCTCCGACATGAAAATGGAGGGCAGAAGCTCATATGCGCTTTTCTCACCAAGCCAGTGACCTTCTTATTTTAGCACCCATTCTCCCAGCATAATATCAGGGTGTACAACAAATATGAGAAGATGCAGGCTTCCTTGAATAATTTGTATAAATGATTTATGAATAGCATGGCCTCCCATCAGATATGCTGAGCTAAGAATGGAGCCCTTAACCTTTCATGGGATATCATTAGTAATAAAGAATATATCAATGATCAAACTTTCTATATTATTTTCATTTCTTTTAACCTAGATACATATATATCATCCAAGACATTCAAGAACTACAAAACAACAATTCAACTACAATTATGTCAGGAAAATATCCAAATAAATAAACTTTTAATTATGATACAATACTTATTACAGTAAAAATTGGCATTTTTTTTTTCTCTTTAAAAGCAGAAGCACCAGTCTTACATATAACATACTGTTTGAATGATATCTTACATGGAATACAGCGTAATACAATGTGCAAACAGCATTTTCATACAGAACGTAATATATGTCTAGTTTTTATACACTGAAATCGCCTCAAATGGAAACACGTTCATGCTGAATTAAAAATGTAGCTTTTAAAAATCAAAGTCAAATCAAAATATGAAGTACTGTTGGAATAGGTACATGAACCATTGAAACAATGAGAAGCCAAAATAGAGGGTATTGTCAGATAAATTTAATTAGTGCTCAGTTTGTCCCATTCCATCAAAAAGTAAACAGTTAATATTTTTGCTAGAAAGTAAAGTGACGTTCTAATATTTAAGAATTCTTCAAAATGTTGGTATCATTTTAATGATGTAAAAATCAAGTCAGAGATAGGACTTCTAAAAATTTCATATTTTTGAATCACTGCAATTATCGTGTGTGGGCTGTGAAAAGAGATGAAGTCCAATGGAGTGAATATACATCAGCGTCAACATCATGTGACTTCTGCAAAGGCCGTGATGTGGTTCTACGAGTTAAAGGAAAAACAAACAGATAAAAACCCAGAAACCACACAGACAGACATCAGTCGCCATTGTGAAAATTTTTGCTTCTTGTGCTTTAGGGACAGCCTTGTGCTTGGAGACTATTGCAGGATGATATAAATAAAACTGGTTTTAATGGCAGTGCTGTCACTCACTCCCATAGCAATTCTTTGTTAACCACTGGAAGACTGGGTATGTAAGTACCCTGAACAAAGTAATTAAGTGCGAAAGTTCTACAGTATTGTAGTTTAGTTGGGGTTTTTTAAATTAAGTAACAATGTGAATAATTGAGTTAGCTGTACTTTTATTGCTACCTTATTCATAATTTAAAACAAAATTCCTAGAAATTAAAATTACAGTTTCTGACACATTGTAGTATTCTATTTCAGTGTTAGTACAATTTTAATGTTGCTTTTTTTAAAAGATGAAGCTGGATGGCACAGAATCAAGAAGTGAAATGCTACAACAAAATTGCATTCAGCAGTTGAGAACTCATATTCAAAATTTCTTTTTCAGAATCACTACAGTGTTTCTAATGGGATGATTCTTATGAACATGAAGACGTGTATCAGAAAGTGACTATACTTCAAGTGACTCTACACAGTAAAACTGCAGCATCCCAAAGAGTTTTGCTGCATTTTCATGCTTTTACCTAAGCAAGTGCCTCTGCAAACATTTGGTAGATGAAGACTCAACTGCGGAGTGATGTGCAGGGTCCAAAGGAACCACACGATCCCTTTTGGCACACGGTACCCTTGCCTGCCACCATTTTTTATAAAACATGCAATGTGTAAAATTAATAAAGGGAATGGTAAGCCATGTGTTTGTTCCCCAGCACAAAAATGCCCAGAGGGAAATAATACCATGCAAAGCACTGCATCTCTCTCATCACTTCCCCTCCTGGAGCAGACCAAAATCAGAAGAGAGGAGGTATAAGCTGAAGGGAAGGTAGATAACTCATGGAGAGTGGGATAGATCTGCTTTTTTTTTTTCTTAAGGGAAATTGTTCTAAGTCCTCCAGAAAATCCCTTATGACACACCACAGAAAGTGCTGGAGAGAAACTGTGGCCACCACACAAGTTTGTAATTCTCAGTTCTTCTTTAAACCATCTGGATATTTGTCTGTGCAGGGGGAGCCAGGCAGGAATCTTTGATTTTGACATTACAGAAAGAAATTTAGAAGTACCCTGAGTGAGAGCAGAGGAGACCTGTCTCTTACTTCCCCCTCTCTAAACAAGGCTGGCAGCTTTGCTTCCTCTGTGCCATAACTGTACTGTGTCCAGGAGGAGGAGCTCTCTTCCCCCTCCCTTATAATATGCATTTTAGCTCTAGTAACCTTCTTGCTGTATTTTATGACAGCTTTCATAAGAGAACACCATCAAATAGTAAACATCTATGTACATTCTTCTCCAAAAGTGGATACTTAACAATGATTAAACCATAGCCAGCACAGTTTTTAAAAGACATTAGAAAAACAAAGAATCAGTGTGCAACTTTCTGTGAAAGCATTTTCAGTAAACAATATTAGCAAATGTCATTGTTTCCAGATTTTGATTCTGCCAAAGAAAAGCAAAATTAGGTTTCCTAATTAGAAAACAAAACATTAACATTTCAAATCATTTTCGTTGGCTGGCCATATTCTGTTTTCAGTACAGGAAAGACAATATATTAGGCAATCTCAATGACCCAGGAGTTGCTGTGAGGCTATTATGACATTTTCTTTACAGTATTTACTTTATTTTTCCTTATTTAGACCTTAAAATTATCCTGTCAACTTAAACTAGCATCAGTCTAAAGTTATTCACTTTGTTAATAAGTAAGATGGTTTAAAAATTAGGAATTAGAGGGAAAAAAATTCCTTGTTATTTATTCTAATCAGTTCTTTCAAGTCCTGCTACGTGCTATCCCTTTCTCTACATGACATACATTTGTCTGTGATGCAGAGAACCAAATGCTCTTTCATGTGGCATTAATGCAGGACTAGATAACTATTACTTAGGAGAGGAGAATGTGGCTCACACTCCTGCCTGCTATACTTCCAAAACAAGCAGGTCACCATCCTCGGAATAACATGCAGAGCATGGGATATAGTAACAGAAGAAAACCATCCCCCTTCCTCAATAAAGCCTCAGAGAGAACTGCTAAGCTACCGATCACAGAGCTATTGATTCAGACCCTGGTGAAGACTTGTCAATTCATTTCCAATGGACACAGCAGGGTGATGCATAACTAGGTCAAAATTAATCACTTGCTGATGGCAAGAATCACTGATAAACATTCATGCAACTGTCTGGGTATTCATGCGTTTGATACGTTATCATCTCAGGCAAAACTACAAATGAGCCTTGCTGAGACTCTTTACAGAAAAAAAATAAATAGCATCCCTCTTGAATAACTGCATTTCGACTCTCTTACTATGCTCTTTTACTTCTGTTTAGATTTACTGTGACACAGTTCAGTGTGAGATACAAACCACCATCAGCAGACAGATTAACACAGATGCAGGAGACAAGCAAAAAACCATGCAGAAAACCTCAGCTTCTCCAACTCCATGGGAAATTACTTTCCCTACAGTACTCAAAAGAATTAGAATATGCTGAGGGTCTGCTCAACAGCAGCAGTTTCACAGACAGGCACACCAGCTTTTGTATTATTCATTCTAAACTGACAGTATCAGCTTGGTGTCAGCACCACGTGAACAAAGCATGCTTCATAACCGTGCTCTCACACCACTAACAGAAAAATGAAAGCTAAAGGCTAAGCCTTGAGTGCAGGTTTCTGGGGGGAAACGATCCATACCTGTCTATCTTCTGCTAAGATTTTAATTAATTTCTGTTTACAGGCAATTCTATAATGTTAAAGCATTGGAAAAAAATCCATAACAACTTTCTTGTGGTTTACAGTTTTCATTACATATATTAAATATTTTTTACCTGAAAATTTTTTTTTCTGCTCTCATGAATATATTTAGCAATATTCAAAAGTAGTCATCATCCTAAATAAGATTTTTCCACATTTGAAAACAGGAATTTGAAAAATTATTTGTAGTCCTTCATAAAGCGAAGTTTGTTAAAAAAAATACAAAAATACAACTCTAGTAGGTCAGGCAAATGATAATTTTACATATAATAATAATGTTATCATACAATTCTGCGGGTCAGCAAAGTGTATTTTATGCTTTTACTGGACGAATCACGTTTTTAAAGAAAAGAATGAATTCAAGTGAAATTCCCCATTTAAAACATTGCAGACCTGCACAGAACGCTGCTGCCACACTGCATCTGCCTTTGCATCAAATCCACACACAAACACCCATGTGCGCTCTTGCGCACATACGTTTATTGCCTTATTTGAAGATGCTCAAAACGGTCCATTCCTGATATCCAGGAGAAGAACCTAATGATGCGTGCTTTGAGAGAGTTGCGTTGCAAAGGATCTTCTTGATTGTTAGTAATACCTTGGTTCTGTAACACCTACAACATGCATATTTGAGGAGGTCACACTGAATATATTGTTTCATGTCCTCTGTTTAAGTATTATTTTATTTGAACATTAGATGTGGTGATCACAGTTTGCATTCAAACAGAAATAATTCCTGTACCGTGCTCCAGAAATAGATTTAAGCAAAAGAGTAGGACATGAATGCAAATGATTGACATTGCAACAAAATTGCTTATGGTCTTTTATGAGCTGCCTCTCCTGGGTATGCGTTTCTGTG
The DNA here is from genome assembly GCA_028565335.1 of Limnodromus scolopaceus. Classification (NCBI taxonomy): domain Eukaryota; kingdom Metazoa; phylum Chordata; class Aves; order Charadriiformes; family Scolopacidae; genus Limnodromus; species Limnodromus scolopaceus. Next base: position 13,971,546 of record JAOXNO010000004.1, on the reverse strand, counting down.
TGTGAAACAATGTTGTATTGTATCTCCTTTATCACACTGTATTATCAAGAGAGAACCACTGTGACAACAGAAACCTGAAAATCTGCCTATAAGCTAATGTAAGCACACAGACTCTAGTCAAGCCATCCTGGAGATACACACACATATATTAAAACTGTTATGGATACGTATGTACACTTTTTGACATCAAGAACTACAGTATTTGGATACTTCTCAACTAAAATATTTTTGAGCAACAGAAATAGACACAAACTCTCTCCCCAACTTGCCCACAGTTGGATGAGCTAAAACATCTTTGTGTTTTGCCCTTAGCCTGTGAGGTCAGTGATGGGCGATCAGTCTCCCCGGAGAGCCCCAGCGACCAGAGCGGACTCCCTCGGCCACGCTGTGTGTACACAAGTGCACATACCAATGAAAGACTTCTTAGTAAAAAAATGCTTAAGATCAAGGAAAAAGCAGTAACATTGAGAATTAAAAGGAAAAATATATTTTTCTAACACTGTGAAGAAGCTGTTCTGTCTTGTAAATAGTCAAGATGGAGTAAATAGAAAAAACATTATACCTTAAAAACAGACAGGAAAAGCTTCCTCAGTTCTAAAATACTATCAGAACCCATTGCAATATCTATAATTAGTGTTGTTAAAATGAATCATCACCACCATTACCTTTGGCACATAAACAATAGACCATGAATTATAGCATCAAACAACAAGACTTTTGAGACCGTTAACCCTGATAGTCACTAGCAATTGGTACGATAGGCAACAAGAACATCACAAATTGTAAGAGGAATTCCAAATACTTATCACCATTAAAACTTAGAAATGCCTGTATCAGAGAGAGATAGATATTCTAAAATACCTGTTTCTAGTTCACAGTCATGATGGAGGGTCAGTCCTATGGATGGAGCATAAGAAACCTCATTGTAACAAGCAAAGGTGATTGTCTTTGGGAACATGGTTTGGGCATTGCTGACAGAAGTAGCACTATGAAGGAATGTCAAGCAAAGACTTTGGGGATAAGTGGAGCTTAGCTGTCAAACAGAGCGCTGCAAAGAACGGACTATGCAAATAAGTAATATTGAACAGCTACCAAAAGCACTGATGATCAGACCCAGTAATCGTCTCATCCCACAGGAGATGAACCATAGTGTCTCTCTTAACCCAACACTTCCTCCTAAAATGTCTTACCTCAGTATTCTATCTACTGCCTCCCTTAGCCCTAAAATTCCCTGTGTTCCCTTTGTTTTTTTTTTCAAAGCTAGAATACTTATTTTAAAAAACATGTATATAAAAAAAAAGCTAGGAGAGTCAGCAGCTACGAGAAGATGTCTATGAGCCCTCTGTAAGCCCTGGCCAATTTCAGATGACTTTAGCATGAAATAATGTCAGTCTCCCCTGAAAAAGAAAAAACAGTTTGTGGCTGCACTGGATGAAACTGAACTTTAAACTCTTCCAGTTACCACTCAGAAAATCCCTATTTCCCAGTAACTCTTGCAAAAGAACAGGAGTCTCTAACCTTGACTGCAGCAGGAAGAGAACCTCTTCTCTACAGGAGAGTGCCAGCTAACTGAAACGCAAATTGTCTTGTAAGAGATGAAGAAGGTCAGAGACAGGAGAGAAAAAGGAGCAGATGGGTGAGTGATGAGGTTTCTTGGCTTTCATTCTTTTCATTAATTCTGAGGATGGATGTAGTTAAGGTGAAAGCAATAAGTCTGAATTGCTGAGCCAGCTCTGGCAAGGATTCTTCAAGGAGACACTCTGCAACTATGGCTTATTTGAGTGCATGACAAGTGGGTACCCATGAAGAACAGCTTTATCATCTCCATGCACCACAATTAAATAGAAGTGCCATGCAAATAGTGATCTACCCTTGTCATTAACCAATAGCAGCTCAATTCAGAATATTACAAGTACACATATTCCTATTTAAGTGCACTTCAAATGTAGCTCTTGACCTCCACCACAACTCAGACAACGGCAGCAGGAAGAGCATGCCAAGAACATTCATTGTCCAGCAGGAAAAAGCACTGGAATAGCAAGTAGCAGATCTGGAACACAAAAATAAGGTGCTTCCAGGTCTGCGTGACGCACCATGTGCTTATTCATTTACAGGTTAATTTATAACAAAATTGAAGTGAGTGAGGTACCATTTGGTGGTCATTTCTAATGAAGTCATTCTTTAAGACAGCATCTTTGAATTGCTCGTTCCCAGATACCTATATAGCTATTATTTTTAAATATCAATAACAGAATTCTATTGCTTCATGCTAGCACTGCCTTAGCTCATGATACCTTCAGTTAACATCAGGATTTGTGCTACTCTTAGTAGCCAATTTCTGACAGTAAGCTGTCTTTAATACTGACACAGGAGCTTTCAGACTGAGAATAAGGAAAAACTTATTTTAAATAAGCCAAATGCAAATGTATATGCATTCAGAATATGGAACTGCGACAGCCACACCTAAAATGTAGTGAAAAGCAACTTGCACATGGCTAAAGCTGGCAAAGACAAGTAGCACACAAATTATTTAGCACCCCTCCCTCTCCAGAGGAGAACGAAGGATGTAAAATAAGAAGAGAGTTAAAAAGCAAAAAGCAAAGACCAAGTTAATAATTCTTGTAGTGATGGTAGTTAATTGAGATGGCTCAATTTAGACCTCAGTTCCAGGTAACTATTTTTCTTAGTGACTTTCTTTTAACAGGGTCTGGCTTCTATCTAAAACTTCAGAATAAGCATTAAAAAAAACCCAACTAAAAAAATCCATAAAACCTCAACACCTACATGCTAGTACTCACATGTAAGGAACTCTTCATCAATTATTTGCTAATTCAAATTTAAACTTTCTGAGAGCGGAAACAGAAGAAAGCATTTCTCAACAGAAAGCAAAGTCCCCACATTATCATCCTCCCATTTCATCCTCTTTGTCTGAACAGGAGAAAGGCTTTGCAACATAGACAAAGATGAATCCATACACCAAGATATCACCAAGTGTTACACCCTGCAGACAAGCCTGGATTTAATTATCTAGAGAGAAGTTTCATGACAGCACACAGCTACCCTCTACTCCCATAGGAATATCAATTCAGATGGAAAGAAGCTCTTTCATATAGTAGTCCTGGGCAGTTAACAAATAGTGGAGGTCATCCTCAAGCAGAGCAAACATTAGTCCTGCCATCAGCCTTCCACACTGTCCCATAGCTTTCCCCACAACATCTCAATCTTGCCTAACCCAAGTCTCAGGAGAAGAACATTGTTCATCATGAGCAAGAGAGTGTTTCTACCTGTTTTGATGCCTAGTTAACATGAGGTCTTTATCCCCAGAAAATAAAATAAAAATTTCAACAGCCAGAGAACATGCATTCATTACCTATAATGGCTTTTGAGCCACAGAGATGGCTTCCATTGCAGGAGGGCCTAGCATGTAAATAAGATATGCTCTTGTTAATGTGGTATGTCCTCTGCCAACTGACATCTTGTTTTGTTTTGACATTTTACAGAAAGCTTACTGAATGGATTATTTTGAAGATACACATTCATCATCTAAATGCTTGTTCAAGCAAATGAGACTCTGACCTCCTTATGACAAGATATCAGCAGAAGTAGCTTAGAAACATTCGGTTCAAAAAGGTGTGTTAGATCATTCTGAAAAGAAATCTTCTTTCCCTTCACGGAAAGGAATAACAAACCTGGGGTGCTAGCAGCAATTCTTACCAAAGGACAACTTCTACAACTTCCAAATGACTAAGATTGGGGAAGTGGTTAAAAACATCTCTTCTTATGTTTAATATGAGAAAAAAAAGTATCAGCAGTAATTTGAATTTAAAAGAATGCCATAGAAACATACTTTAGGTGTCCTACCCAGTATAGAATTGTTTACTGTCTTCAAACATGGGCGTAACACAAGGTATTTTATCAAATAATGACAGATCAAATCATTAGAAAAAATAGATTTGCTTTCAAACTTCGCATTACCAGTTCAAACTTTCCCCCTGGTAAAAAAGCCTAAAATGTTTCCTTTATTTGGCTATCTATTTCAGTGCTTCCTTGCTCATAAGATTGCTCAGACATAATCTTACCTAACACTTACACAGTACAATATCATCTTCAAAAAACACAATTTTTTTATTACAGGAAACTAAAATAAATTTTAAACACATTACGATACTTACTCATGCAAAAAATCTTGGCATACCCAGGAGATTATCACTAGCATGTCCTAGTCCAAAATCCCATTTTCTTTGGCAAGAGATCATGGCTTTCGTGCAGTTACTGTATTACCCATGGTACTCTTTAGTATTATCACATTCATTAAGTTGTTTGCCCTGCTAACACAGATGTCAGATCCCCAGCATTCTCAAGTGGGTGCTCTGTCCTGGGGCTAGCATGCACCTGATGAGAAAAGCCCCACAGCTGATCCAGAAGGGATTGCTCCACACTAGTCTGAGGACACAGCCCCAAGAACTCCGATAAATGCCACTCGTACCTGAATTGCATAACCCCTTGGGCTCAGGAGTTAGAATTTCCTTCTAAGCAATTCAAGCTCTGTGGACTCCCAAAGCATTATTTAAACTTATTTAAGTAACACAAGGAAAGAGGGCCTCAGATCTGCTCAGCATGACTCCATAGATTTAGCAGTGGCTACAGCAGTAAACTGGACTGATATGTAGCCGTTGTTCTTGGAGCTGACATGAAGAGTCTCCCAAGGAATGTCTCTGAACTAATTCTTCCCTTCTTTTTCCTTAGCCACCATGCCTCCTTACTTTAAATCTGATTACTTTGGCACTGTTGTCAAGATAGTTTGGGATCATCCTTCCAAGAAAGCTATGTTTTATTTAATTGTTTTTTAAAAAGTCAGACATTACCTTTTCTAAAGGGCTTTCTACTCGGGGTATGCTGATCATGGGCATCTGGGCCAGATTATCCATATGAGAATGCTCATGTTCTGGCTGACGTCCTCTGAAGTTATTTACCACACAAACAACCTAGAAGGGATTAGAAGATAAACAGAATGGCTAAGGAACAACTTGGTTTTTTTGAGCTTTGATCCTGGCATCCATAATTAGGCAGAACTGACACCAGCTTTAGTCACAGCTTACAGTAGAAACACAGAAATGTGAAATTTGTGTTTTACAGAAAATCCTTTATTAATAATTCAAGACAAAAGGCTTTCAAACAATTCATTGTTACATGCAACATCTGAGAACCAAAAAACCCTCTTATCAAAAAGCAAATCCATTACCAAAGCTGAATAATAGAATACCAGTTATTAGCAATGTCATGAATAGATGTCCAGACCAAGCGCAGCAGAGTATGGCAGTAACTTGAAAGTCCTATGAAGGGCTAGTACCATGTAAGTTTTGACTAGCCAAGACTTTCTCAAATGGAGAGTGATAAAGGGAGAATAAGGCAGGATCACCCCCAGGTTTGAATTAAACTCTAAACTTGCTCAGGGCAGCAGTGACTCTCACACAGGGAATTAGGAATGTGATATATGAGTTTGTTAGTGTTTCTACTAATTAATACACTCAGCAGAGCAGCAATGTTTATTCATTGTATTTTCTTCAAAACACAACTAAACTTGATATTGTGCTACTCAAAGGAGTTTATGCAATATACATCACAAAATGCTGGGACAGATTTCTAGTCTGTTCTCTTTTATGACTTTAGGGCCACAAACAGAGTGGAAAAACTTCTTAAAAACAAACCACCAAATAAAACTCCTGGACACCTTGTGTGGAAGTGAATGTTTGGAAGTGCGAGCAGGTATATTTAAAGGAGACCTTAAAGCTGCACTCACATTTCTCAGAGGAGTGAAAACACCCACCCCAGCCACCCCTGGGACAGTTCTCAGACAAGCCAAGTCTTCAAATCCAAGATCTTGAGATCAATACTTTGAGATCCAAGAATCAAGCTCAAAAGTGTTTTCATGGGGAAAAAATTCAAAGATGTATTAAGTACTATTACAAGCTGCCAGGCAGACAAACTTGCAGGCAGCAAACAGCAGTGACTATTCTATGCCATAGTCTTGCACTGAAGTTATCAGTGAAGATGATTATTAATAGATTAGCAGCAGCTTTCTGACACAGACACTAGTCATTGTGAATTGTGACTAACCAGTTTTGGAACACAGTTCCAGAAACGGAAAAGGCTAAATATGGATTTTCTTTTTGGTACAGAAAAATATAAAATTTCAATATAGACCTCAAAGAAATTCTGTAGAGTTAAAGCTGGAAAAGAAATGCTACTTATTCTCTGATCAGTGTAGATATAATTATACTCAATTTAAAACTTTATACATGAAATCATAAGTAGATGTTATTCTGAAGGATATACACTTGCTTAAAGTGAGGCTCGACACAAAAATTCTTGCTCAAAATGCTACAATCTGGTTTATAAGGAAGTCAAAACAGATCATTTGATCGGTCCTTTCTTGGCTTCGCATTTCTGAGTGTATGTAAATATAACTAAGAAAAGTGATAGTTAATTAAAAAAAAATAAAAAAAATTAGAAACACCTCTTTTGTCATTCAATTGTCTGAAAAGCCAAGTTTACTGATATTGTTTTAAGAGATATAAAATTATACACTGATTTTTTCAAACAGAAGTGACATACATATACACTTACCAAAAATACTGCTATAGATATTCCAATTATAAATCCTGCTATTACATCTGACCAGTGATTTCGATACTCTGCTACTCTGTTGATTCCAGTAAGGAAAGCCAAGCACATTAAGCCCAAACACAAAACAGGTTTTGCAAGCCTTGTTCCTCTGGCTTTTACTGTGTTGGTGATATACATCTGAAAATTAGAAAGGAAGAAAGTATAAGACTGATGGAGATCTCCCACTAATTGGTGAATAAAATCTCTACATATTGTTTGAACAGACTATGTGTATTTACTTTTTTTTTTGTTGGTACAGAAACAAGGAAGTAGAGTGCTAAATAAAGTCATCATATGCTTTTCTAGGGACGTAGAAAAAGAATTAGACCATACAGCAAAATTACATTTTACATGAACCTGAAAAGCCCCTAAAAGAACAGGCAAATTAGACAATCCTATCCTATTACTCCCAGTCTATGTATTTATTCATGCAGAGAGGTAAAGAGACTGATTTTTCACTGTGCAGCGTTGACAATAATAGAAAAAGATCTTTACACTGAAAGGGGCTATATTTTTATAAGCAAAGGCCATAAGGCCATATTTTTATTAGCAAATGCCTTTCTTTCTCATAAACAACTTCTCTATGTGATTAACTAGAGATTTGTCAAAAAGCAGTGAAAACTGAACTAAACCCCTGCATCTACATTTATAAATAACATGTTATAGTTTCAACCAGTGCTGAGCCAATACACCCCTGTACTTCACAGATGGTGACCAAGGATGTTTAGTACCAATCCCCCCCAGCACACAAACCAATCTAAATGCAGAAACTTTTATGCTTCAGACTTCGAGAAATCAATCTGCCCTACTTGCAGTCTAACTCTCTCTGTGCAATACTACTGAATTAAAAGCACAGCCTGATGACAGAGCAGCTCTTCTGCCCTAAGGGTGCATTAGCAACTACTAGGTTTAAGCCAGCACTTTCCAAGCTCTGATGTGGCAATGGAAGAAATGAATACCAAAGCTTTGAATTTCCATTCTTCTGAATCTTGGCATTAAGGCTGCTTGAAAGTTTCCCCCTGAAAAATTATACTTCAACTAACAAGATTTTTGAAAAAAAAAAGTATTTACTTTCTGCAGAAGAAGAATTGCTTCTGCAACTAAAGCACTGAAATCCCTAAACCCTTCACATTTAGACAGAGAGTTGAAGATTTACATTGAAAAATGCAAATATTTTCTATGGAGTTTCACTAGAGATTCCAAGTGTGTAATGCCATCGCTTTGAACTGCAAATGGAAACAAAATGAATCTACATTGAAGAACCAGTACCTTTTTGGCCAATAACTGGGCAGTCCTTTGGTTTTTTTGTAATGTCTGAAACTTCAGCTGAATTTACTGAGTGATCAGTTATGAAGTGCTGCAGTAATCAAGTCAAGAAGTTTAGGAAGCGCGGTTACAGTTACGATAAGCTAAGCGAAGTGATGGTCAGAGCTTGTCTGAAAAGAGCAACGTCTGCCAGTAATTTTGTTCAAAACACTAGAGAAAGATCCATGGCTTAGGGGATGAATCAAAGCTTAAGCTTAAAATCACAGCAGAGTACCACAACATATACATCTTCAGCAGACCTTAGGTTATGAACAGGAAACTAGTAGCAAGCTTTCAACTAATGCAGACAGAGCAAAGGTTTGAAAAGAAGAGTTTTGGGGTGTATCTCCAAACTGTATTTCTCTTTTCTTCCTAGACCATTTAAGAAATGGCATTTTTCCCTTTGCTGACTATGCTTTTATCTCAGCTCCCTATATTTTTGCAGGCTCTCTTCAGTGAGTTACTCTTACCATGTGGAATGCTGGTAAGACAACTGCAACTTTATTTTCCAGCTTTTTAGCCCCACTGGTTTTCTTCAAGCTACAGACAGAGCACTACATGCTAAGTTGCTCAACAACACTCTATTTTAGTGACTCTCATCCTACTCCTGGATAGTACCACTATTATCCACGTTCACGTTACATGTTAGAACATCTGGTGCTCGGGAAAATATTCTAATATTTTGAATACACAGCAAGATTACCAAATTTCAAATACAGCTTGGGTGAAGCTGACACAGGGAAGTTGGCAGGAAGCTATCCTGCATTTAATTCTGTATTGTGGAACATGAAATAAAAATGACTACTAAGAAAGGAAAAATCAACTCATAAAAAGAGTGTAGCTTGCTTAACACAGATCTCAGTAATTATTTCAGTGATTTGTAACACCTGGTGATTGCCCAAACACGTTATCTCAATTTTCATGAAGTCAAAACGTATTATAATACAAATACTCAACTCTGCAGTACCTCAAGTCAACCTTCAACATTTTTTATACAAAGCTAAACTGAAAAAAGTGCTCTGTAGAAAATCCTCAGAATTTTTTTCACAATCAAGCATGTGCTTCAAGTCCCTACTCAGACAAAGCACTGAGTGAGCAGACTCACGCTGTGCCTCACGTGAGTAACAAGTACCCCATTTGCTGAGGCCCTTCCTATATGTGCAGTCAAGACTGTCATGCCCAGTTCATTATTCACAATAAGCTGAGAGTTCTGCCAGCATAGATACCATTTCTATTTTTTCTTTAAAGAACAAATACCACTGATTTTAAGAGCAATATTATATTAAAATATATATTAAAGAATCAACAGAAACAGGATAAACTTTTCCTGAAACAATGTAGTGAAAAGTCTGTATATTTGCAAAACTCTACATAGCAAATGTAGACTTTTCCAAGGCAGGATTCACAGACGACCATTTTTAAACTTGACCTCTTGCAGCTCTAATACAATATATTAACACAGTCAACCAAGTCAAAGATCTGATTTGCACTAAGAATAAAATATAATTAAGTAGTTGTTTTCTTCTTGATTCTGGAAGAAAAGCTATAAACCAGCACACTCAGCAATTGACAAAGAATAAACATCTTGAGAAGATGACAGGATTTTTCTTCTCTTGCTTTTCATAAATATTAAATGCAGTATCAACAAAGGAAAATAGTGCAGTGATTTAAATGAGAATGAATGACAAAATAATTTTTTACATGGTTAAAGATGTTTACTGAACAAGAACATCTCAGTTCCTTTTAAGAAAAGAAATTGGGAGAGGAGAAATCTAATTAGAGAAATATTTTAAATTAGTCAGCAACAAGACCAACAGCAGTAAAGGTCAAAGATTGACACAGTAGATAGAATTAATTATGCAGGCTGCACATTCTCCTGCAACATTGGATCAGTGGTGAATCTTCTCTTGAAAAGCTTTTCCTATTGCTTTCCCTTTTTCCTGAAATAAGGTTTTAGTATGAAAAGATGTAAAGGTGATACCAGCAAGTAGACACTGGCAGGGAGTCATATAAGGAGGTGGATGTTATCTGATCATTCTATATACCAATATTTACTAGATTTTCAGGAAAACACAAACATTTCACCTTCAGTCTTCAAGATGCTGGAAGTGAGGTCTTCAGAGAATCTTGTAAATTGAAAGTAAAACTTTAATTGAAATAGTTTCGAAAATATGTATTTGAAAGAGTCAAAATCACCACCAAAGACAAGGCAACCTGTGAGGTTTCTGACATGACTGTCTCAGGTCATAACATAAGGCATAATCATAGTGTTGGCACTTTGCTTGTACTGGGAAAGCTTTCAAAAATGTCATGTTGAAAGTCTGACTCATGTGAAATATGTCCTAGATCTAGTGCAAACAAAATGATTCCAAAACACCTAAGAGAAGAACAGGAATTGTATGTCAAGCGGAGGACAAAGTGGCCTCCTGGGCTATGCTGCAAGCTCTTCCTAGTTGTCTTCTTTCAGCTATCTTTAGGTTCACCCACACAAATCTCTGTGCACACAAACACACACATAACAGGTCCCAGAGTCCCATTTTAGTTAGAGCAGAGCTAGTCATCAGTCTGGGTGCACCAGTCAGGAGGCAGGTTAATTTTTCTAGCTGATTTCATCAGCCTGGGGCCCAGGGATGCGGGGAAGAAGATCCCTTCTGTGCTTGCTGTTTTGGTCCTCCCTGAAGCAGATGGTCTGGGGTACTGACAAAGAGACAGACCAGTCCGTTAGTGGGCAGAGAATAATGAGTCATGAAGCAACAAGCAGAAAGAGGAAGGAATCACTGTACAGGCACCTATCCCAGGCAGCGCTCCAAATATAAATTATGTCATGTTTTGTTTTGCTTTTGTAATGTGCTATCATTAAAGAAAGAATCTTGAACTATGCAAGTTATATAAAAAATGTTATAGATGTTCCACCTGAGGAATGCACGACTTCCAATATTCTTCATACCTACAGCAAAAGAAATACAGATCATAAAGCTGAAAGAGTAGTGGGCTATAGTGGATGGTAGTCTATAACAAGGTTCAATGTTTAGTTAGAAACCTGTTTGACAATCTAAAAGCTCTTCAGCTTGCTTGATTAACAATTACTGGGTCAAATTACTACTAGAGCAAACAGTCATATTCTCAAATCACCTGGGCCTTTGTGCAACTGCACACTGGAGATTTTTTTAGTGCTTTTGAAGCCTCCTCCAGCTTTATCCCTAAGTTTTGCAGTAATTATTGATAACCCTAGACAAAAATTTGCTTTCAAAGTCAGATGTTTGGGTGGGCCAAAGGAAGGAAGAGAAAGCTTATTAAGTTTCCCACTACAAGCTCCCCACAGTCATAATTCTATAAACAGCTGGAGAAGGAAAAGAGGTATCCTTCAGTATACCAGGGCTGTAAGATATACCTAAATATTAATTAAAGCTGATTCAGTCTACAGAGGTTGTTATCTTGAGCAACTGAATTATAATGAAGAACTGACAAGAAATATCTAGAGATCTTTAGATAAATCCCCGGATCAAACTGTAATGTTATTTTACTACCCTGCCTGAAAGTAACTAATACACCCAATATATGAAGCCCGTGATATAAGCTGCACAATCAGCATCAAGGGATACTTTTACTTGCTGCACCAGATACTAGGAAGAAATACCATTTTCCTAACACTGCCCCTGAAAAGCAGCCAAAAGAATCCTTTAATTCATCAATTTTCTATCAAAAAATGGACAACAAAGCCAACTCAATAAGGTGGCTCCGCTACTCCTTTTCCTCCTGAGTAGCCCCTAAAGCCTATCAAAGAGAGGCCTGTCATACCTCCTCCAGCTGCCCATTGAGCAGGAGCCAAACAGGCACTTCAAGACGAAGGACAAACAAGAGGAGGCCTACATCTAAAGACTGGATCAAGGAGTGATACTGAGCAGAACATCACCATGTTGCTAGCACTGTGACCAGACTGCCTTGCTGTCTTTTTCCAGTGACTTAGAAACACAATAAACTGCAAAGACAAAACAGCAGAATGCCAGGAGCAAGAATCTTGCAGAAAATATGATCATGGACCCAAAAAAAGCTCTTTAGAGGGGAAAAAATTGTCAGCTTTACCTGCTAGCCCTGCCTGAGCCTGTAGTTGAGGCCAAAGGTTCACAGTACAAAGCAAAGAAAGCAGCCTACAGACCTAAGGACTATGTCAATTATCAAAACATTGAACATTCCAAATTCAAAGCAAGTCTGAAATGTACACAGTAACACCACTTTCAAACACCACCCTACAGACAGGTTGGCTGCCAACAGCTCTTGTCCAGCGCAAGAAGAATAACACAACAAAAAAAAAATTTCTAGAAAGAACTAAAATAGTCTTAAACTACAACTAACAATGACCAATCCCCTAGGTCTGCAGCACCAAAGGACAACTGTTACTCACAAGTCTCATATTTAAATCCATGGGAATAGACTGACTAAATCTTCATATATCACTTTGAAATCCTACCAAAAAAAAAAGACTCATGACTTCTCATTTCTGTGTCTCAGTTGTGGGGAAAAAAAACAAGTATGTGATAATTTTCTGCTTCAAAATACACCTCTAATTGTCCAGGTTGTGTAATCTTACACATAACAGTGTGGCTTATACAATTATATTATATTTAATAACCTTGCAGTATTTGCCTTAATACCTGTGTTAGCAGATGTTCCAACTGAGAAAGTGTGAATTGCAATGCTGGTAAGAAGTGGAAGCCAATGCAGTCGACTTATTAACCCAACTCAAGCAAAAACAAACAAAAAGGTCTAAGACCAGTTGAGCAGACACCTAAAGAGAAATCCAGGTAGCAGCCAGTTCGGTTAGAGATTTTGGAAAAGAATTGCAGTAGCTCATTTTGAAGACTATGGTACACTGGGAAAAATAAACCTAAAAGTCTGAAGAAGACAAGTAACGGATCCTTGAAATTGTCTGTGTTTGGAGCAGGGTAGAGAAAACGCCTAACCACAGCGCTGCCTCCCAACATTTCCATTGCTAAGTCTTTCTTGATAGGTACCAACAGAAAGTAAGAGAGGCAAAACACTACAGAGAGGTTTTAGCAATACAATTGTTTGAAAAAGACTGTACTTTCAGCAGGAGGAAAATTCAGAGTTACCATAGCAGCCACCCACTCTCAAAAGAGGGGAGGGGGGAAAAAAGGAAGACTCAAGAACTCAGATGAAAAAAAGAGGCTATTGTTAACAAGACAATATGCACAGATGCTAGGCGATAAGGACACGGCTGCACTTAAATGGAACGAGATAGGGAATGATTTGATAAAGTATAGGCTTTGTTTTTAAATGGGTTGATCGATGAAATCAGTAAGTCTGACCTTGTTTACTTCACCCCCTCAGAGAGCAAGAACTCTAGATCAGCTTGTTGCCTGTTTATGTCTTTAAGCTGGTTTTGTTTTGTGCACAGCTGGCTGAAATGTCCAGGGAGAATTGGTAACAATCCCTCCCTCTTTCCCAAATATTTCTGTTAACCAAAAAGAAAGCACATTTTGTATCAGAGATCATATGCTCATGAAATACTACCTAGGTAATATATGGAGGTCTTTATGTCCATGCTCTCAATAACCGTTGTACCACAGCTCATACAAAGACAAGGCTACTGTTTAAATCTTCTACTCCAGTGAATAGTGATGAGAAAGTTGTTATTCAGGGCCAACTATCCTGATAAACATAATGACAGTGTAAGGACATGACCCCAAATACTGGTACATTGCATTTCTTTCCCTGCTCTTAAATAAACAGTATTTTTAGCTGCAACCATGCAACAGAATTTTAAAAAATTTACAAAAAGAAATATTTCGTCAAGGACCTAAATTTGCAGGCTACAACTCAGCTGATATATCATAGCAATTCACTTTATTAGGCAGCCTATAAGAATTGAGAAATCCTGTCAGCAGTTTCTAGTGCTTCAGTTAAACGAGTGTCATGAATCATGCTGCAATACAGTAATGACATAGGATATATTCATTTCTGCAGTTACTGAAAGCTTATAAAGTCATGAAACAGAACACAGCAGCTTTAATTGTTGATGTTGCTAACTGTTTATTGACCACAGACAACATATGGTTTGCATAAAGTACTCTTGCTCATGTCAAAAGCCATTGATAGTAGGTATTAGACCTTACTAATGTCTACTTCTTGTTTTTAAAATGTATCAATACTATTTTCCTTCCTGCTTTGCAGTAGCTGAACAGTTGGTTTCCTTTAGTTACTGTGACTCATGGCAACAGTGGAAATCCAACTTTACAGATGGGTGAGAAAAATAGGAGCAATTAAAATGAAGAATGCTGAATATTTTCTAAAATAGTTTGCACCAAATTTAGAGGTATGTTTCAGTGAAGCAAAGCCTTAGATATCTCCCCAAATAAAGTCAATACTATTAGGAGTCTTACACTTGCCTCAAGTTAGAATAGAATTTTATTGCTCATCTCTTATTTGCAGATAACACTTGCCTATACTAACTGATGGTCCACATCTCTCAAGCAGACATTGCTCACAAGGAACTTTTGGTAAATGTTACTGTCAGTGCTGCAGATTTTAAGCCACTGGTTCTAAAACCATATTCAGAAGCATGGAGTTGGCACCCTGTCTGTGGATGGTGTTGGGATCTTTGCCGTGATGGCAAGTATCAGTTTCCAGGTCAATCAGGAATTAAAAGTCAGCTCATTAAATACATGCTCAAACACAACACACACACGCGTATATATACATGTATATATAGGCATACACACATATACATGTGTATAGGCAGGCCACTGTTCAAATACCAGGGGAATTTACAGGATGATTCCTGCAATGACCACAGAGGTAGACACACACTTGCCTAGTTGCCCACTGACACTATGTGGGCAGTCCTGGGCCAAGCCAAAGGTCTACAAAAGGACTGTGATTACCAGTGCAGGTCAGGTAAGAGACACCCATGGGCACGTACAGGGGACAACTTTACTAAGAATGTGTGCTTCTGCTTAAGACTGGAACGATGTGCACTCCAAATGAAGCCAGGGAGTACTGCACAGAGTTACTTGAGTGAGATTCATTAGCCATTCTGCCTCTTACCTGCATCCCCACACCTCTCAATAGCCTCTAGAACAGCTCTGATGCCAGACAGTAAACATCATTTTTTATCCCAGCCCTGCTCATTACCCCCTATATCAAAAAGGCAAGAGGGAAGAAGGGCTAGATCGTCTTGTAGTCCATTTCATCACAGACTAAGAGCCAAACTGACTTTGCATGAGCACTGAGGTACCTGTAAATACCAATTCTGGTACCTAAAGACATGCACAGATCTCGGGAAACCTGTAGAGATCAAACACATGTGCCCACTCTTCTACTTCACTCCACCAAAGAATATGTGCAATTCTATTAATCTGTACTGGGCATGGAAAGGAACCACTACCAGTCATGGGCAAACCCTACCTTTATTCTTTACCACCTAACAAAGCCTCATCCCACATTCTCTGGAAATGGGAAAAAAAGTAAACCAAGAACTTGATTATCCTATATCTATAACCCTTTTTTGACAACTTGCCCTTTCTCAGCACTGCTGTAGCTTTCAAGGCTCAGAAAGCCACTACCTCTGTAATTGTCAGAATTAAGTCCAATGAATCAAATTCTCAAAGGCCTCACAGTAATTCATAGAAGGCTTACATATATAAAATCAGCCAATAGTTGTCTTATCTCCCCATTCCTCCCTCCTCCCCTTACCATGTGAGCCATTTGCTCTCAAACACATAGTGACATTAAATAGTATGATATACTTACAGCCAGATACATAGCTGCATATACGCTTAGTGCTGCTTCTTTGGATGGGAATGTCTTTCTGGCTTTCATGATAAGGTCTGGATTTCCAGTACAGGCATGTACGCTACTGATGAATTGTGTATACTGTTTACATCCAAGTGCTGTATAGTTGGGTTTACAAAGTGCAAGAAAATGTGGTGCAAGATTCCCTGTTACTACTTGTCCAGCATTTACAAAGATGTCCGTAGCAAACAGTCCAAATGCGTAAATTCCTAAAGAGGGAAACAAAGAGTTAAATTTCCCAACAATTTCACTGCAGGGCAACATATCATAGTATTTATCATAGTAATATACCAGCTCCTTTCATTTAAGAACATGAAAAACTCTCATATGTATTGTACCCTAAAGATCCTGGCTCATGTTGGAGATGGTACTTTCCTACACAACTGCAGCACCAACTCTGCAACGTATCTGCACACCTGGTCTCTCTCCATCCTTCAGAGCAGCACACACATCTCCTGTGCAAGCAGCCCACTTTTCTAGGCCCCCTAGCCACCAATTTCCACTGTTTGCGGTAGCTATCTATACTGGTACCTAACTTTTGCCCATGTTCACTAAACAGAAGTTACAAGAGGTAAATTCTTCACCCTATAAATTTGCTTGAGAACAAAGGAAGGCCCTGATGGAGAATTAACTTGAAAAGTCGTAATACATACTGGAAAAACGTTTTCTTTTCCCTTGCAGCTGTAAAGAAACTGAAGTACTGAATAATTCAATATTGCCATGGAAAAGTTGTCTTCATCTGTCTGCTACTGGGTACATCTCTCTGCATGGCATGTTAATCACAATATCAACACAGTGAGCTAATGATCTATATATTTGAGGAGCTACTTATGCTAAAGAGGTTTTTTTATCAGACGTATGAGCAAAGCATTAAGCACACGTACTCATTGATTAGAATGGAAATGCATGTATCTGACTACTTAAAAGAAAACAGATTTCTGCTGTTCTGAGGTCCTTTTCTATCCTTTTAGAAGCAGAAACTGAGCTCTGGAAGGAAATGCAAACACAGCACTGACTGGGAGGCAAAGCCAGCAGGTGCATGTTCAAATTCCACGTGAGCTACAGATTTCCTCCTATATTTCCACAGGCAAACCACCTTACCTTTCCCATACTTCAACTCACTGTGAATATAGCGTGAGTTCTGGTAGTTCCCAACTTCATGGGGCACCATGAGGACTTTAATGGATGTACATCACAGCAGACACAATGCCACAGAAACGTGTGCATTTCTAAAGGTCAGGTTTTTTTTCCTCAGCAAAGCTAGAGGACCGAGGATGATTTCTGGGATCCTGGCTGGTCAGCAATGTCACATTAACATTAATTCACCCTGAGCTGCTAGACACTGGTGAGCAGCGGACCGTGCCCAGTCGAGTGGCTGCACAGAAGGGCCCTTTCAGCAAGCCCCAAGGGTGCGTACTGCCCCAGCAAAGGTGCCCGCATCACTTTGTATGCGCATAACGGGTAGTGATGCCTCATCTGGTGGAACCATGTAGAGCCCATTGCTCATCCCTTCCCTTTTTTGCTTCTGTGAGCAAGGAGGGCCCACCAAATGGGAAGGAAAAGTGAGCACTGGTTACACACAGAGCAACTGGAGCAGGAGGAGCTCCTCATCATCACTCCGCACCTCCTCTGGACCTATGCAATACAGTCTCTTTCTTAATGACTTTTAGCACTCCAGTGCGACAGCAAGCAATTGCTCTCTCTGAAGGCAGGCATGGCTGTTACACAAACACTGCAAATCCAGACACAGCTGCACATCCCCTCCCTCCGCCTGTGAATGGGGCACACAGGAGGATTAGCTGCCCCAAGGCTTCATTCCTCCAGCTGTTTCTCTTGGATACAACTGTGAGTGAGAAGCAAACAACAGAACTGAGCCCTGCTATGGCATCCCTGCACATATTAAAAAGCAGCATCTGTGAATATTCAATAGACATTTTGAGTAGTGGTACTGCTTCCTCCAAGCACATTTACAATGAATTAAGTAGAAAGGATGACATCTCGTATCTACTAAAGTCAATGGGGGAGCTACATCTGACTTCAGTGGAGTATGGATCTTGTAGTTTTCTGCTAGAGACTGTAATACAATCTCCAGGCCAAGAAAGTACCTAAATTGGGCTTGGCTTCAAACACACATTTATATCCCAATGTCTTCAACTTTGGCTGCTATGAGTGTGTGTAACCAAAAGAACACCATCAACTATAGATATGGCACAAGAGTATCTCCCTTCTGCACTTCACCCTACTCCAGGTCTGCTGGTTGGTTTTCCCCCTTGTGGTCCCAGTTTTTTCTATTTCTACTACTGTTCCTGCAACTATTTTTTTATCCAAACTTCCAAGAAGCTTAATTTGCTACTCAAAAGGAGAGAACTCACTACACCTGAGTTAAGACTACACATGAAATGTTGTATGGTTATCTGAATATTTTCCCCAGATCAAAATTAAGACATAATTGGTCATTCTCACCATTCAGAAAATAAAGCATTAATTTTGCTCATACCAAGGAATCTGATGGTCCTGCGCACCAGTGGATTTATATAACAACAGTCTCCAGTTAATATTGTTTTTTCTTGGTTTTCAAAATCCTTTGTAGCTAACTGTAGACAAAACACTGCAGTTTCTCCAACGATAATCTTAGGGAAGGAGAAAAGAGGGGAGAGAAATGGCACATCAGATTACATCAAGTAAAATATACTAGTATTATAGTGATGGCTACCTCATCTTGAGGAAACAAGACCAAACCAGCACAAAACACAACGTAAGTGAACCAAGTTCTGTATGTTAATCTTCTTATGAAGGAAATACGCCTTTGCTTTACTTTATTTGCAGTAAAAGAGAATAAACCTCCATAACCAGGACTTGGAATCGACATAACACAACCTAGTTTTCAGGATAAGGGAAAAGAAAAAGAAATCTATTAGTTCAAGAACAACAGATTGCATAATGCACAACATTTGGACCAAAGTGAAGGCCTGAACATTTCGGTGTGGCTTTCACTGACACTCAGCACTTCACACAGTTGAGCTCTACATTTTGGACAGGGGCGCAGGGGAGGAGGTCAGAAATCACAACAGAGCTCCTGTTCACATCAGAGGATTGGTTTGCCAGGAAGTACTTAACAAGTCTGGCTTTAGCTTTGTTTCTTGTGCTTGAATAAAGTGTCACCACAGATATTTTAACATTAAGTATGGCCTGTTTCACATTCATTACAACAAAATGAATAAAGTTCTCATGTCTATAGATCACTCACATTACAGTTGGCAAAAAATAAAAAAAATCACAAATAAAAAAAATAGATTTTGAATGTGAAATATCCCTTCTAAGATGTGTACAGCAAAACATGTTTTCATGTTTTCAATTTACTCATGATAATTATGGTATTGACACTTAATAGCCTAAGCCAAGCCTTAAGCATGTATCTATCTAAACCTATGATACTGAAGCTTTATGGCAGGTAGCACAGGTATGATCGAAAAGAGTAGAGCAGAAATGTCAAATACAGACCACTGTAATCCAACTTTGATTCACTGTGGGGCTTAGAGGCAAGGCTCTTCCACTCTTCTATATGAACAGCAGTAAAGCTCATTGAGAGGTACACCACACTTTGATAAAATGGGAATGAAGACCAGCAAACTGAAGTCTTAATACTACACAAATAAATGAAATAATGCCATCAAATCTCATTCATTGCCTAGGTTTTTCTAAACCTTTCACCAACAGGAAATTATAAACCTTTTCATATTCCACAATAGGTCTGAACCTATAACACAGCATGGGTTACAAAAAAAAAAAAAAAGGGTGATGGCTCATAAGCACAGTTTGTTGTCAACAGGAAGAATGCAATGACCTTACTTAGTTATTTGTACACAGATGACTTTGGGCTAAATTGTGACACACAGAGGAGGAAAGTACTTCTTACAAATAATGTGTCACAAATAACAAAAATAACTGTGGTGGCGTGTAAAAAGCAAAATTCAGTTTATCACAGAAACAGTCATCATCTATTACTGTAGACTGGCTTCAGATCCTTGTGGAATTTTTAGATGAAACAGAAATTTCAATACCTGAACTAACAAGTATCCTCTCTCTACTTTGATGCAAGCAAATTTTCAGCATACTGAAGTACAATTCCTTCATCTATAATTAACAAATGATCAGTACACATATGAAATGTAACTCAATCTTGAATTCAAGGTTACCAAAATTATGACAATGATAAGGAGAATTCAGCCTAATGATCACATAAAAAGACCAAACAAAAAACCAGTTTTAATATGATTCATAATGGTAAGATCTGAAACACTAATATTTTTACTGTGAGTCACAGTAACTCCCTTCTTTCCTCTAGAACAATGTAACATCAAGGAGTAGGCTTTTTTTTTTTTTGCCAAACTCAATAAATCTCAGAATTATTGTAGATTTCCAAACTCCAGGAAAAAGCAGAATCCAGCATAAGGGAAGCATCTCTGATATACAGTGCTCAACGCTTTCTCTTTTGTGCAAGAACACAAAGAGAAAGTGAGCCAGCAAGCTTAACTCTCCAGCTCTGAGCAGAGTCTCTGAATATGCTGATCCAGGAACACGTGTTCTTCTTTTTGGCTGGTAGGGAAGCTGGGGGTAGCAAGCAGGAGAACTGTAGAAAAGGAAATCCTCACTTCCAGAAACCCGTCTTCATCAGCTGCACCTAGATTTTTGCTGCTGGCAACAATTTTTCCTTGTTACATTTCCTGTCTTTGAGAGTGACCTGGATGAAGAAACCCTCTGCTCCAAGAATAGCAGGGAGCACCGTTCAAGTTCTTAGCTGAACAAAAATACTCTTAAGTGGATACATAAGTGCAAGGGTCAGAATGATGCAAAACTCTGCTAAAGACAAAACTTTTGCTACGCTAGGCCTAGCGCTCCACCCTTAGAAGTGACCAGAGTGGGGTATACCATTGAGCACAACAGGCATTCATCGCTATGCTCCTGTGATGTACTTTGATAGAATCCTTCTGGAATTTGGCAATAAATACAGGTTCTGTATTTTTCTGTATTGGCAGCTCAGCTAAAACTGTTCTTTTTCTTTCACCCTTCAGCACAAGCACTGCTCATCTCAATAATCAGCCTATTGATGCTCCAGAAATGGAAGGAAAATCTTTTTCAATCTCACTAAGCCCCAGGAGAGATTCTGCTTCCCAGTGCAATTCCTCCCCCTTCTCTCCAGCACCACTGGCAAGACTCAGCTCTACAGGGTAGAGGAAAAGGAGGCCCATCTCCCTTCTTGCCCTTTACCATAATTTACATGCCTGGTGTATTCTAGAAGGGAAAAATTTCTGTACTTCCTCTGGCACAGGGACAGCCATTACCCCTTCCACTGCATATCCAAATTGCAAGCAGCCAACAAATGACATTTAATGTAACAGAATTACTTGTGTACTTCTCGGCTTCTTTGGGACAAAAATTTTTTGGAATATTGCAAAACTGACAGTGAAGGATTGCAATGGAGAATTTGAAAACCTGCCAACATGTATAGCTCTGTCCAAAAATCTAAGTTTAGGTATAGAAATATAATTTGCAATGAAAAAACTGAGGATATTAGAAGTATCTTTTACCTTATTCTGTCTAACAGGGTCATGTGATTTTAGATCACTGTACAGATTTCTTAAAGAATGATACATATTAAAATTCATAGCTCATAGATATTTTAACAGCTGTTAAAAGCAGAGGCCACCCTTCCCTAAGGCTGAGAAAACCTTTTGACATATAATTACAGCATGTAAAGTGTAAGGAAAAGAACAATTTTCACCTGAATACAAAGTACAGGCTTTCAGTACTCTAAAGAACTAGTATATAAATAATTTTCACAGTCCTTCAATAAAGGTGCAGTGTACGGAACGGCTACAAGAAGGAGCAAGACAAGAATGATCGCCCTACAGGCACAGGCCTAAGCTCCGACAGGTAGTGATCATGTCCTTGTTCTACTACAGCTTCCCTCTGTAACCACAGGGAAGGCCCTTAGTCCCGGTTCACAATATAAAGGGTAGTAGAAACGATACAAAAATCACCCTACATAAAGATATTTAATAGGAATACATGATTCATAACTAGCATCTAGATAATCCTTTCTCTTTATGGAAACATGGAAAAGAAATGTTAATCCAGCAAAATCTAAATTACATGAAAAGTTCTTGTAATCATCTTCATGGCAATTGTATTCTGCAACAACCCATCCAACATCAGGAACAGAGTTTGGGAGGGGTAAGATCTAAAATTAATATTGCTTCTTGTTTCACCTCCAGCTCCTGATTAATTTATTAGCTGACTGATTTTCATGGCAGTTTTGTACTAGTAATATATTTATTGCCAACCCCCCAATACCTGTTCCTTTCCTTGTTCTCTGGATGCTTACAGGGATTAGCACACATTCCCTACACTGATTCCTTCCTCCCAGAGAAGTTCAGGTTTTTTCTGTATTAGTCATTTTTCTGAATCCAGGCAAGCTGTTCCTAGTTTTAGCACTGCACGTCAATTTAGAAATCTAATTTGTGCTTCCCAAAGTCATCCATCCAGTGTATTCTTAACTTGCTTCTAAATGCTGAGCTCTTTTTCAACTTGAAATGTCAAATCTGACTCATTCCAAATATTAGAGCTACAGCAGCTCTGACCTTGTTGATTTTCCAGTAAACGACTCCATAAACAAACTTCCCCTAGTGTCATGTATGGTTTACAACAGCCAGCACCTATATAAATAAATGACCTTAAATTTGCACTTCTGAAATTCTAGTGAGGTTTATTTTATGGATTACCTTCTCATATGTGACATAGCTTCCTATAAAAAACCAACAGGATTCAAGTAAGAATTAAACATTCATTTGGATGACAAGATGTCTGAGGGTACATTAATGCACTTAAACAAGGTAAATCCTGAAACTTAAGGTTGATAATCTCTATTTGGGATTAGGAAAGAAATTTCTGTGTAAACATTCATAGATCTTTCCAGCTAACACCTATTTCAGGGTCTACAAATGTTCATGAAATATTTCATATGGCCCAGGGAATGTGGTAGAATACACGATTCCCTTCTGCCAACTCTCAGGGTTATGCTGTAGCTACAGCAACCACTCAGATAGATGAGTAACACTGAAAAGCAGTTATTGCATTAAAAAGACCACTAAATAGTCATCCATGTTCTGAACTTCTCAAGTTAAGAAGAACAGTTGACAACACTGTGCACTATAATTTCTCTTCTGACTTCTGGAGCATCTCAGGCAAAGCTCTGCTTTTCTCTTCAGAATGAACTTCCTCATACTTCCTTATCAGGCAGGAAAAGAAGCTGAGAACTGGAGCTAAAAATCTTGGGGATAATCTCTGTATCTCTAGGCAAATCATTATGATTTAAACTGCATGGCCTCCCCATTCATTTCACTTTGGAGCTCCCACTTCAAAAGCATGGGGCAGGTTTCTTTTAAAAATATGGCTTCCACAGGCTTGTTGTTCCTGTTCTTTATCTTTTTAACTTTTGGGCAGATCGTGGACTATTGCTGGCCTATTTCCCCTTTAAAAATGCCATCAACATACCACAGAGCATACTGGTCTCTAGAGTTTGGAAAACGTAGCAGCATAAACCTCTGTCTTTAGTGATGCTATAGATAAGCTCCGCACTCTGCTTTAAGCTAAAATTGCTGTGTGAGGTGACAGCCCTGGCAGGAAAAGCAGCAACAGTATTTCCAGCAGTAGCAATTTCAAGTTCATTATGCAGAGCTTTCCCTTGAGGCCATTTTCTCTGTGTTTTTCTTGTTCTCATTGCTTCTTGCTTGCTTAAACTGACAGCAAATGCCCTAGTTGATTTCCACAGAAGCACATTTTCTGTAGTAAAAAATGACCAGTAGTTTTGAGGAAAATGAAAAAAATAAGTCCTAGATAAATCTGTCTGCTATTGATCAAATACAAAATATCCCCACTTGCATTCAGCATGGAGATATAGGACCATACTGCATAGCAGCTTCTGAAGGTCTGGAGAAAAGAAAAAAGTGAAAAGAAAATTGCTTTTCTAGAGGAAGATGTAGAAAAATATAGTCAGCCTTTTCTCCCAGTAAATTTTGTTTTAAAAATATGTACTTGCCATTTTTTTGAAAAAATATCAAAGTTTTATTAGAGTTCTTGGTATATATTTGGTCACAGCCATTTGCAAAAGAAAAATAGTATAAGAATATTTGACTATTAGATATATAATATCTGCTTTACTTATTTCTCTGTAGTGCAGAGTATGGCTATATGCTACTAGACACTAATGTTCCTTCTGACAGGGGCAAATATTCAGTACTGCTCTTTGTAATACACTGTACACATAGTACATAAAAATGATAAAGGTTGCTCACGTCATGAAGACTTTATTGCTATTTGAAAGCAAGAGGCCCATAATAACCAATCATTTATAACCAGGGAGCTTCAAGTAGACCCCATAAGCACATAATTACAGAGGTATGGGCAACTTCATCATTCACTGAGTTATCTTCACTCATTACTTTACCATATGACAGAAAAAAAATGAAATATTTTTAAGTACAGTGTCTCTAAAATCTTACCTCCCCCCCCCTTTTTTTTTTCTTTTTCTTTTTTCTGAGCAATTGATCACATATGCAAATGGCATCTCCTCTAGAGCACGCCAGCACTATCCAAGAGGTAAAGCTTCTGCACTGCAAAACGCTGTCACCAGGCTGTAACCACACAACGCCAGAGCAAAGTTTGGTGATGGAAAAGATCATTTTGAGAAACAGTTATCAGGAGTCTGCTATTTTGAATCTAACTAAGAGAAGGGCCTTGTGCCATCACCAGAGGGCAAGTCTTGGCGCATGACAGCAGGTCCTGCATTTGATGCTCCGCGACAGAAGCAAAGGGGCAAACAAGCAGTCCCATGGGGTGCACCAGCCCTGCCAAGAACTGCATTAACGGGAACATTCACTCCGCGTTCAGCCTGCTTTACCCACTGCGCTTGGCATTACCTCCCTCCCTCACGTCTACTAAACCTTTTACATCACTGTGAGATGAACAGCATCCAGCTGCTCCGCACTGCAGGTCTCCAGGGGATTAGAAACGGCCAGCGCACAAGAAAAACAAGCTCAGAAACGCTAACATGGCAGTCTGGGGGCCAAATAAGTGTCTGGCACCTGGCTCCAAAACTATCTAACTGCTGGCGTAGTTTCACAATACTGAGACAAGTATTCTTGGTGAACACGTTCCAAGAGGTAGTAGAAGACAGACTTTGATGAGAATTCTTTTGCCCATGCACCAAGCCTTTCTAATTTAAAAACAAAAAACAAAAAACAAAAAACAAACCCAACCAAAAGCTTGAAAAACATATTAATCTAGAGAAAATTCTCAACATTTACAAAACCTAGTAATTTTGATCTGAAAACGGTGAGGGGAAGAGAAAAGAATTCTCTCAAAATTGCCTTCTCAAAGCATCAATTACATTTCAAGAGGCGAAGTTACTTCAGGTTGAAATACTCCAGATAAGGTTCTTGAAATACAGAATTCATATAGGTTTTAAGTTGTTCTCATTTTCTTTTTGCAAAAATGAGGATGTCATTATGCAAAGCTTCCAAGCTCCACGCTTCACTCTACAAACATATATGATTAGGAAGACGGGTTGTGATATGACCAGACTAATTTTAGTCTCCAGATCTCTGAGTGATACTTCAAAAAGGTTGTCATTACATATAATTATTTCATTAGTGATTTTGAAAAAAAACTTTATATTAAAATTTTTCTTTTTCCAGATGCTTAGCTTCAACCTTTAAAATACCTTAATATTTGCAAAGGAAAAACAAAACATTCAAAGCCCCATTTATCATAAAATCATAGAATAGTTTGGGTTGGAAGGGACCTTTCAAGGTCATCTAGTCCAACCCCCCTGCAATACGCAGCAACATCTTCCGCTAGACCAGGTTGCTAAGAGCCCTGTCCAGTCTGACCTTGAATGTTTCCAAGGATGAGGCATCTACCACCTCTCTGGGCATCCTTCTTCCAGTGTTTCACCACCCTCATTGTAAAATATTTCAACCCTACGTCTACTCTAAATCTACACTCTTTTAGTTTAAATTGTCCCTTGGTCCTACCACAACAGGCCCTGCTAAAAGGTTTGTCCCCATCTTTCTCATAAGCCCTCTTTACATACTGAGAGGTCACAATAAGGTATCTCCCCGGACCCTTCTCTTCTCCAGGCTGAACAACCCCAACTCTCTCAGCCTGTCCTCATAGCATAGGTGCTCCAGCCCTCTGATCATCTTCGTGGCCCTCCGCTGGACCCACTCCAACAGGTCCATGACCTTCCTGTACTGAGGACTTCAGAGCTGGACACAGTACTCCAGGTGGGGTCCCACCAGAGTGGAGTAGAGGGGCAGAATCACCTCCCTCGACCTGCTGGCCACACTTCTTTTGATTCAGCCCTGGATGTGGTTGGATTTCTGGGCTGCCAGCTCACATTGCCGGCTCACATTGAGCTTCTCATCTACTAGTGACCCCCAAGTCCTTCTCCTCAGGATTACTCTCAATCCATTCTCTGCCCAGCCTGTATTTGTGTCCGGGATTGCCGTGACCCAGGTGCAGGGCCTTGCACTTGGCCTGGTTGAACTTCATGAAGTTCACACAGGCCCAGCTCTCAAACCTGTCCAGGGCCCTCTGGAGGGCATCAATACCAACACTTACGATATCCACACCAACAATCATTTCCACCAGCAATGTTATTTTAATCTTTAAACCTTAGGTGATCTACACACTTGCACTTTTCTACCCAGGATGAACATTCAATTGCAAAATTCAACATAAATGGTCTTTCATCCCTGATTGAATAAAAACTGATCACATAAAAGGCATCTCTTAGAGATTCTGGTCACAAAGGAGTGGTTTTACAGTCAGTATATGACTGGAGCCAACTGTTCTCAGAGGCTCAGAGTAAGGAGAATATCTGAATTTCCTGCTTTTCACACTGTCTTACTTCTATCTCACTTCTCCTCAAGGCCAGCCACATTTTGCAGATATATTATTCCTGAGATCAGTTCAAGAAAAGCCACTTTCACTGAAATGCCATAGGCATCAAACAACTGAAACTGAAGGACCAAACACTGCACCAGTATAAGCACCCTGTGTTTTAATATAACTATAAGAAAAACAGGCTGCACATATGATTAATACCTGTAAGCTTCCACAAATAGTTTTTTTTTTTTTTTTTTTTGTGGCAAAATATGTGTCTGTAAAACATACACATAACTGTTTTTTCACTTATGTTTATTACTGTCAATTTGTATTTGATTCATAATGATAAATTTAAGTAGGCAACTAATATGTAGTAGGCAATTAATAAAACAATTCTACAGGTTTTTTATTAAAAATTATCTTCACAATAAAAAGTTTTCTTTGAAAGCACATAACTAGCTCCAGTACTGTCATAATGGCCTCTGTATAAGCACCTATTCCTTTCCAAGTACCTTAGGCTACAGTGTCATTGCCAACCCACCAAATAAATTAAGATCATTATCTTTTTCCAGTTGAAATAAAAGGTAACATCCCCACTAAATTCAAAACGGGCTCGATTAGTCGTGAAAGCCTATAGCACTCTAGATTGAGAGCAATACTTCAGTCAAAGTGGGGAAATTGAGCTTAGCTATGAATGCCATCCCAAGAAGATAATAAAAAAACCAAAACCAAAAAACAACTATGAGGCCAAGTCAATTTTACAGGGAAGTCATACTAAATATTTGGGAAAAGAGGTTTAACAGGACAGATAAATCAGAAAGAAAAGTCCAAAACTGTAATGCCTACTCCTGAGTGTATTACCTTAAAGTCATTCTTCTTATATAATACTTTATAGCCTTCACATTGTAATCAATTACTGCAGAGGATCCAGATGCCACTAAAAATGAGTTAAAAACTCTTTAAAAGCCATTGCACAGGAAGCATCTGATCTAGAAATAGGACTTCATTCTGACCTGTCTCACATCAAAGTTACTCGTGTGTAATATGTACATTCAGAATAAAGCCAGCAGTAAAACTACCGAGTAACAAACCCTGACAGTATTAATCCACATTTCTAGTGCCTATGAAAGCCAGGAAACAAATGACCAAATAAAAGCTTTCAAAGAAAAGAAGAGACTGCAACTGGTATTGACACTACAGTGACACAGTCAAAGCAAATGAAACCATGGGTTTACCAAAGTTAAATTCTGAAGCTTCACTGACTTCAGGATGACCCATGATGTTATTCCTGTAAAGGTCAATAGAGATGCTGGTCAGCGAGAAAAGATCAGAAAGAAAAAGAGATCAGAAGTCCCTCTTCCAGACACCCCCCAAGCCAACTAGTAAACCCAGACACAAAACAATGTGTGACCATGCACCTGCATCTCTTTCCTCAAATTTAAAAGCTGTGATTTCAGTGTGTAATTATTTCTCCTCAAGAATGTTATTATAATAAATTAATATAGTGAAGTGATGTTTAGTAGAAACAGAATCTTAATGAAGGCATAGAAGTGGGAGCAGAGGACTGTTTGTGAGCATCAGGAGTTTTAATAACTACTTACCTCTTCTCTTAACAATGCAATGGTAGTGAATTAGCCAGCAAGCTTTTTCACAGAATATTACATAGCAGTAGCATATACCATTTGTCTTTATTTGATACAGATACATGTAGAAAGACCATTTTAATAACAATTCTGTATATCATGTAGATCAAATATGGGGCATTTACTTTATGGTTTTCCGCAAATATGATTTGCACCACTCTTGTCACTCTTTCAACTCTGCTGCACAATGTCTATTTTACTGCTCCTGCCACAAATCCAGATGGCTGCAGATGTGCAGCTGGCAACACTATGTTGTCTGACCCTGTTTAGGAGTTTACACAATGCCGTGCTTGAATTAAGAGGAAGTCCCAAGTGCCCTCATTAGCACAGCAGCCAATGAGCTGAAACAGAAGCAGCAAGAGTGGGAAATTTTAGCAAAAAATTCCTAGTACAGGAAATGCCTACAAGACAGAGGGGAGATTGTATACTTTGCTGTGAAGACAGCAGAGCATAAAAACAGCTCTTTTAGGCATGCAATGGTATTCTGAAAACTAATTGCAAAGTCTATAGGCCAAAGTAAGCCCAGCTACTCTTCTTCAGTATGTGCCTGTATCTCCTTCCACTCATAAAGTAAGGCATAATGGTTTACCTTAACAAGGATCACCTCCTTTGCATAGACCTGTAAAATAACAGTAAATATGTTCCTGGCTTTATCAAATAACTTCAAAAAAGCTCAAGTGGCAAGAGGAGTGTTTTAAGGATGAATGAGCCTATTTAAAAATTTTTAGATCCTGTGAAGCTTTGATATTGGCTGTCTTCAAGGCAGACTTTATAAGAGCTGGCATTTAGTCTTCTCTGTGAAGACAATAAAGGGGTATTAGATAAAATACATAATTGTTATGTAAATGTATGTACATATATTGTGTTTTTAATCAGCGTTGGGTGTAATCTCTCATTATTTGAGAAACTTAAGTTATTACTAGAGAGATGAGTTCAAAGTGTGCAGTGCTGAAAGATGCTTTCACACATTTGGTGATATGATAACCTTTTTAGGTATTCTGATGTGGTAAACTAATTCTTTCAGGCATTACTTCTTTCCATCGGCGTTCAAGGTTAAAAACAGACGTGAACTAAACTATGGATACAAATCAACTCTCTAAGCATGACTATTTTCTGGTAGCACATTGTGCATACACACTTGCATATGTAAATATATTGAGTTTTTTAAAGAAATAGTCTCTGCTTTATGATTTCCTCCTTCTAATCACACAACAAGCACAATAATAAACAAAAAAACATGAGTAAAACTGTGATACTGACTCAATGTGAATGTGGTTCCATAAGATTCTATCAGCACCACACTCATTCATATACATTATTCCATCTCAGGAAAGCCTTGCTATTTCAAGTAGCAGTGAAGCATGTGATTAAATCCCACCAAGATAATTAATTAACAATTAGTACATACCTAGCTCTTGTATAATTATTTTCACGCACAAATCTCCTAGTGCTTTACAGAGAAGCCTAGTTTCACAATTGCCACTTGACAGCTAGGCAGTCAAGGGTGAATGTACCTCCTGCTTGGGTGGCCAGGCCACCTCTATCAAGGCAAAGCCTGCTAGAGCTCACCACCCAGCTCCATACACTCTTTCTGCCAGCTGCAGATGTCTGCAAACTACTTGCATACCCCAAGGTCAGTCTGCCTACAAATCTCATCTGCCTTTGCTAAATGCTCTGGAAAAAGTCCCCATGACTGACTGAAGCACTGACTTCAGTCAAGCATGAGCATTTGCCAAAGAGGGCCATGGGAACAGATGGACTGTCCTCACCACCATGCACATAAGGATGCTTGTGGCCTACAGTACAATGCAGCACAAACCCCCGGTTCCTCCCTCAGGTTGTCAGACCCTCAGACTCACGTCTGTGCTGTTCAAATGCACAATGGCAGCAGCCTCAAGGCTGGCCTCATGGCAGAGCCCAGATACAGCCCAACTGGTCAAAGCACATCCCCCATAGGAACAGGAGAGGCAGAAACTGAGCAGTGGAGAGGCTCTGGACATGTAGCTCAATCTACAGAAGTATGGTCAAACTACTATTAAGTATGTGCATGTCCACAAGTTCTGCGTAGAGATGAACTTACGCACAGAGCCATGCACTTCTACAAACCGGGTCAGACTTCAAACATCAGCCAGGAGCAGTTTGACCATCTGAGTCCTCACTTGTCAGCAAAGCCACATTATGGACAGTCTGTGCACCCACTCTGTAAAATCCAAAAAGGTAACATGTATTGGCCTAAGTCTTAATTAAAGCAGGTCGAGCTCAAATACTTTACTCGGCACTGGTGAGACCCCACCTTGAGTACTGTGTCCAGTTTTGGGCCCCCTACCACAAGAAAGACATTGAGGT
>JAOXNO010000004.1:13893101-13931087 GCA_028565335.1 Limnodromus scolopaceus | reverse complement strand
GGGTGCAAGGGGGGGAGAGGCTCCGCACCGGTGGCGAAGGCCAATCTGAAAGTTAGCCGGCCCCGGGACGATTCCCACGGCACGGCCCCGCGACCGGGATCAGTAAACTGAGCCCTCCCCGCCTCCCGCGGGGCGAGGGGTACCGGAGGTCCCTCTCTACGCCGACACACACCTGTACGGCGGGCGTGCACAGCTGGGGGAGCTGCCGGAGCTGCCCGCCGCCCCGGCCCGGCCCGCCCCCGCACGGAGCCGCCGGGCGCTCGGCACCGCCGGCAACCGCTGCTCGGGGGTGCCCGGCAGGCACAGGGACCGCCGCTGTTTGCCGGGGTGGTAAAGGCCTCAAAATGGAAATACATGCTCTTTTGCATATGGATAACTATTATCGCAATTAACATTTAAAGCTTTCGTTTGACAGCTATAAAGAAAAAGGGTAGCTGGGCACAAAGCTATCCTCGCCCAAGTAACATCACGGAGTAATAGCAGAGTCTGCTCCAGTGCTGGGAGAAATCATACATATATGAACATAAAAGAGTTCCTCTTAAAGATACATATAAAGCACATACACCTAAGAATAGACAACTCTGCCCAGTGCTTGTACAGATTCACCTGTGTGCAGGTTCTAGTCTGGATTCCCAAACCTGACAGATTAAAAGATAAAAAGTTACTTAAAGGTATTCCCACCCCTGCCCCAAAATATTATATGGCCAGGAAACAAGCCTTTAAAGCACTTAAAGGGACACCTTAGCCTTAAAGATTCCTCTTGGCTTAGCAAGGCTCTTAAAAATAACAAATGAGATTTGATCACCCTGTTTTATAATGTGTAATCATTCCCCTAGTGTTGTACTTTGGCTTCAGCTGTTCGTTTTCCTCCCCTTTTGGGAGAATTTTGTTCATATTCAGTGATGTTAGTCTTCATGCATTTATTTTTAATCAGCCCTTGAAGAACACACTCTTCATGCCTGGATTCCACATCCAGTCTATTTTTATGTGTTCTTAACATACTCCCCAGAAGAATGTAAATCATGTCATTCGCATTGCACTCACCAGACTTAGCTGGATAGCTACCTACCTTTGTGAAAAATACAAAGTGAGATATGAGACATCTTGTGGTGAATTCTGCCTAGCACAGAGTTTATTTCCCCCGTTTCTTTAGCACAGTCCAATACCCATTACCATACATGTAAAAATCTTACTTTCATCCTGGATATTGCATACAAATACCCCCACTGTTAGGGTAGACCAGAGTCCATAGCAATGAGCACTAGGCTCAGCTCTTCACCTCTATTTGAGTGAAAGCCCCAGAGAAACACTAGTGGCTTATTTCTTTCAAAAATTGGCATTGAGGAAAATCAACCTTTTCCCAGTAACCAGCTAATAAAATACTCCTGGGTTTTGCTATTACATGCCAACATCTATTTATAGATATACCAATGGAGCTATTGCATATAGGAATTAGAGGGCAAAAAAGTCCTGTTTTTACAAATGTTTTTTAAAGGTACTATCAAAGTCTTTGAAGGATTTTGGATCATAGGTTTTGGAAAGAATCTCAATAGGTCACATAGTCCAACCACCTGCTCAACACAGGTCCTGTTAGATAACATCGCTCAGATCAGTTAAGTATCTCTAAGGATGGAGATTCCACAACCACTCTGGACAACCTGTGCCAGTGCCCAACCACACTGACATAAAAGAATTTTTCCTTATATTAAGCCAGCATTTTCTGTGTTCCATCCTGGGCCTGATGACTCTCTTCCTGTCACTGAGAACCTGGAAAAAAGAATCTGACTCTCCCTTCTCTGCACCCCACCATGAGGTAGAAGTAAACAACAGTAAGAAGTGCCCTTGGTCTTCTCTTATTAAGGCTAAACAAAATTAATAATGCTTCTGGTGGTACAGGAATACATCTGTATCCTGAGTGCTCAGTCTTCTCTGTTGATACACAAATGCCAGCAAATATATATTGGTTGACATTAAATGAAGCATAAGGCTATTAAAGGAATTACTAAGGGGCATTACAATGAAGAGACTTTGTCTTTATGCTTTTCTCTTACTCTACAACACTTACACTATTTAGGCTCTAATATGGGGCTTCCAATCACTTAAAAACATGGTGTGCAAGAGACCAGAGTAATTAATTCTATTAGATACAATATTCATTTGTATTAGTTGGCTCAATCTAGTGCCCATGCTTCAAATACTATAGGTGGACTTGCCATTTAATAGCGTTACAAGCCAGAGAATACAGGATTTAAGTCAAAGAGGAGTTTTAAAGTCAGCTTCATTGGTGATTAACTCAGAGCCAGCTCAGATTGATCTGAGTCAACTCAGGACACTGATGAAAAAAAACTAAAACATGAAAATGTCAGGCCTGTTTTTAATTTAAAATTATGGTGCTACATAGGCAAATTGGTTGATTGTGAACTTGATGCTTCACTGAGGAATTAATGGAATTATTTATTCCCTTTCTCCAACGCCTAGTTTTTAGAGTAAAGATCATTAGGTGAGAAAAATAGTCCGGTCATCTTATTGAATAACAAGGGACTCAACTACATAGTAGATGACCAGATGTCCAAAAACTTGAAAGCATAAAGTATATAAAAATTTCAATTCTTTTTTTTTTTCTCTGAAAGCTCTGTAAACTTATGACTGTTTTGGAAAATAATGATGAACTGTGTATTTATTTTTATACAGGTAAGGCCTGCTCTGGCACTGTCATCCCTTCTCAGCCCCTTCTTCCTCTTTTCCCAATTTGAAGATTTTTTTTCCTTAGAACAAATCAGAAAGGCTTGGTTTCTTGTAGCTGATAAAGTCAAGTTAAAATCTTCATTAGCTTCTGTCTGACTTGCACCAGTTGAAAAACATACGTGCACTTGATGCCTACTACTGTTCTTTTCATAGAAGTTGATTACATTATGTAGACTGTTATTTGGTGTAATAATGAAAGGTAGAAATGCTTAGGAATACACAGGTAAGGCAGGTCCAAACTCCACAAGATGCTCAGAATATTACAAAAGCAAAAAACCAATAATACCAAATACTCACAATATTCATAAACAAATACCCATTCCCTTTTCAAGCGTGGCCTGCACTCCAGTGGCTGGCCTTCATGATTATGCAGTTAGCTGATCAAGTAAATCCAAAGCTATACTTTTTATTACAATGAACGTGAGGTTTATCGGCTGCACAGTTGAATATGCAAACATGTATTAAATCAAACAAATAGAAGCACAAGAACACAATCCCCAGCACCTAAGGCAGCCAGCTAAATATATTCTGCAATCACAGTATTCCCTGCTGATTTATATCAGTGATATGCAATGACAGCAGAATGGCAGCAAAAAGCCCAGAACCAACAATTTTTGTTTGAGAAGGCTATTGGTAAAATTGTCAGTTGAAACTCAGATGACAGACAGACTGTTTTTGAAACTAACTTTCTTGGGAATAACGCCACTGATCTCTGAGCAGGAGTTCCTCTGTTAGTCCCCATAGATTTATCTTGTTCTTTTCATTTGCTACCTAATTTTAAGTGAAATATCAGCTCAAGAGACACAATGTAGAGCAAGGCAGACAGAAAGAAACCTTAGGTGCACTGTTTTGAAATGCTTTGAAATCATGACCTTCATTACCGGGAGAAATTTCCAATTCCAAACCAAATTCACTAACCTTTCAACTGCTTACATCACCACTTTTTATATTATGCTAGTTATAAGACATTTTTGTGGCAAAAGGCAGTAAAGAATCAGAGCTAACCCAACACAAAGCATTCTCAATGGGAAGAAAAATAAGAATTGATATCAAATCATCCCACTGCTTTCACTTTTCTGTTTACCTCTTTCATGCTTTATCAGCGTGACAGCAGCTGGCAACCCCATGGCTGTTTCCCTGTTACATCTCCACACTACTACACTAAACCAGACCTTTCTGAAGGGAATATTGCATCCATGTTGATGGCGCAGCAGCAGGGAAGAGTCAGAATGAACTAAAACCTTTAGAGACCTCCTGCCTTTATCCAGGAAGAAAATTAGGAAAAGCCCTCTAATTTGGCAAACAGCAGAAGAGAGATTTACTTGCATACAAACTTTAGAAGAACATTGTATAACATTTAGTTATTTGATGCAAGCTTTACTCTGTCAATATACAATGGTCTCTTCCTCTGTTTTTAGTAACAGATACTGTTAAGAGATAACTAAAAGGACATTTTAATTGTTTAATTAAAATGTTTAATGGTATGCTTCATCCAGCAGTGATTTAAGTCCTAAAGCCCGTGGCATTTACTGGTAAAATTTATGCTTGTAATACCATCATAATACAAGAGAAAAATAGTTTTCTAGCAATTGGTGCAAAGCACAAAATCAGAAATGGGGCCTCACCCAGAACACTTGCAGCATGATTCAAACAAGATTCACCAAATCTAAGCTTTTCATACGGTCTAGTATGTCGCTCAGAGAGACACAACTCCAGTAGGTGACTAAGCTCTACTACATTAGGGCAGGATGAATCATCCTCTGAAAATGTCATTCATTCCATCCTAAGAAATACCAGCCTGGGATGATACCACTTGCAACAATAACAAAACAATCTTTGATGACTAGCTTAGACTAGCACCCTTCTTTTAAAAGGCTCTACTGAGATACGATCAATTTTACTCTTAACTTTCACTTGCACATAGCTAAACTAGCTCCAAAATAGGAATTAGACTTTTCAAGAGTCACACAGGGAAAAAAAAGTCAAATTAGCAGCAGCATAAGCATTAGTATTGCATTGGTATTGCAGTGTTATGTAGAGCTAAGCCCTATTTCCATAGAAGACAACATTTTGCCCCAGTAAGCTTGGGCACCTCATACAATGCAGTGCAAGTACATGAAAGAGTGAGCAGATGGAGATGAAACAAATGAGGAGGAGGACAAGGCAACAATGAAATGATTGAGTTTGATATAATGACTAGCAGTCACAGCACATTAATTGCCTAGTCAGTGTTTACATCAATAAGATAATTAATCTTCTTAAAACTGCTTGCTATCTTCAAATTAAGGAGAAGTATTATTGCATGCAAATTCTTCATAGGTTAGAAGAGAAATTTGGGATGCCAGAGGGATATAACGTACCTAAGGCCTGTACATCTTGAGAACTAAAGCCTGTGTTAGTGTATTTACCACCATACTGCCAAAATTAAAAAATAGAGAATGCAGTTTTGTCAATGTGAAATTAATTTAAACACTGATATTTGAAAGCTCAAATAATGACTATTTAATCTCACCAAGATAAATTTAGGAAAAAGCCTACCACTTAGAAAACATTCACCACAGCTGCAAAGCTATCTTCATTGCCAGATACACTTCTTGTAACTACAATGTTATACAAATTGTCTGTAAACTTGGCAGTCTTTGGCATAATTGGTCCAATAAAAATCATATGAGTAACCTTGGGATTTTGGAATAAACTTCCTTATCTCATTCATCTAGAATATCATCATTCTTTTCATTTCTTTTGATAAAGAAAACCCCTTTCCGAGGTAATCAGTGATACCTTGGAATATTGATGCAGCAGATTACTGAACAGTAGCTGACATAAGCAGAGCACTAGCCTGTTCATGGTACCAAGTGGGGAAAAAGAATATCATGACACAGTCCTGCCCTGTGCAGTACACTGTATGTATCTGTACAGCCGATTTTGTACATAATCCAAAATTAGTTCAGACATTTGTACAATGCCTGAAGGTTTTGCAGACCAATCCTAAAACTCCCTTTACATATTACTGAATTAATTTCACTCGTTTGAGTATGGCAGTTTGCTGTGTTATAATTTGCTTTCCCTTTTGTACTTTTTCTATTATAAATACTGAGACTAATTAATGCAATTTATCGGCTAAATATTCTGTACAGCCTTTAAGGGGACGCCCTTAAAGTACATGGTTGTCCACTCCGCAAGATTCTATGTTGTCGATATAAACTTTCATCAATCTGAAACCACAAAGTGTGAAGGAAGGCCAGCCCATCCGTCCACCTTTCTGTGGTTACTGATGCTCTCACCCACAGCTTAGCCGCCTATAGACACTGGACTCTAGCCGTCCCCAGTGCTTTTACACATACTGTAAACACATTGCTCAAAGGTCTGTGAGCAACAGCTGAAGTTACCAGAGAGATAGAGATAAACTTCTGCTTTAACTGAAGGAGACCTTGTTCATTTGCTCATTACTTGTGTGAAAAATCATGCTTGCAGGGTTGATGTTTTATAGCCTGGTCTCTACCTGGATGAATCCACCCTCTAATTTTTAAATTCCACACTTAAACAGAAGTGTGACTAATTTTTAGTTCTGCACACTTGCCATCATTAGCTTTTGCCAATTCCATGACTGCGGAATAAGATATTCTGAGATATCCCTCCCTGAGGAGGGGAAATGTAAACCCATCCAAAAATGTATAAAAGAAATTAGATTGTCACATTGGCATGGAACTCAGCTCAGAATTGTGAGGTCTTCCTTCCAAGGCTGAGGTTTCCTCAATTCAGGAGCAGCTGCATAGTAAAACTTGCAGTTATCTCTTTCCATAACCAAGCTTCGCCCTTAGCAATTGTATCATGAACAAGTAAGGTGTATACAAGACTCTAAAGATTCTTTCAAGCACAAGTCTGTACATAAGATTAAATTAACCCACTTACTAACTTTCTCTCAAAAGGGAAAGACAAATAGGCTAATATCATAAATTATGCACCATAATCACTGCATACTTCCAGCTCTGGTTATCGTTTAATGTATGCAGCTCATCCTGGCAGGAGTCCAATACATCATCTGTAAGGGTTTCTGCTGGATAAGCTCACACACAGTTGTGCGGTAGAACTACTTATGTTCTTACAAATTATACCAGACATTTCTCATTAGCATTATACCTGAAATCCCATTCCCAAGTTGGATATTATCCATTACTTCATAAAATTAAGATGAAAAGCATAGAAAGTTCAGGATATCTTTAGATGGTGGTTCAATGGAGAAAAAGGGAAAAATTAAAAGCCTACAGAATTTACCAAACAGAATCACAGACAGTATTCATTGCTACGAGGTAATTGTTCAAGAAAGCTAAAAATAGAGCTGATTATTTTCTTGGATTAATTTGAAAATTTTAAATAATAAAAATACTTAAAGTCCAATTCATAATACTCATCACCCAGAATCCAGCTCTTCTGTACCCTGATGTCGCCCTCAGCATTCACAATCCACAGAGCTACAAGAAACCCAGCTATCACACGTTTCTGTACAACACCAAGACATTCATGTTTTCACACACATCCTTTCTCTGAAAAATGCCCTTTCTTCTGTAGCTTGTTCATGAGCATATAGCGAAGACAGAAATCTCAAGAACGAGAAAAACTTAAAGCCCACTAACAAAAAGAAGTCAGCTACAAAGACACAAAGCCTTTGTACAGCCCCGTGATGCTGCTGTGAATGACACCATCACCAGGCCAGTGAGGACACACCACACAGGAATTTCCTACACTGGTTTGTTTCACAAAGCCACGTTATTCATGCCCAATGCAGGACAGATGCCTCTGCACTTTGAGAAGCCCCCACTTTCTGCAGAACACCTCCTCTACACTAACCCTCTGGCTACAAGGCTAAGCTCAGACCAGGACTAAAAAGAAAACTTTTGTTTAAGGCATTAGGCCTGTTACCACTGAAGTTAGTTAAGTGCATTTCTGCAAATGACTGGGTTCCTATAAAACAATCATTCCAGGAAGTATCCATTTCCATCCATCACTATTCAGATACTTTCCTCCTATCAAGGTGTGTCCATCCATGGACATGTTCAAAACTTCACTGACAATGCTCTGAGGCGATTGACCTAAAATTGAAGTCAGTCCTGCTCTGAACACATGGGTGGATTGCAGGACCACCAGGAGTCCTCTCAAACCTAAATTTTTCTGTGATTCTCTGAATTACTTCTGATTTACTCTGACCCATAGATTTGCAGTCTTAAGTCTTAACAATTACAGTCCATTCTAATGCAATTATTGTAATTCACTTGATTATTGTAATCCATATCTAAAAATAAAATCATATTTCCCTTAAATTGGTACAAAGTGAAACTGCCCAGCTGCTTACCTACATTAGTAGCAACAAAGATATCCCTTAATTTTTCCCTTTCTAAATGGGTAGTCCTATACATATATGTATGTATAGGCTCCAATAAGGTGCTACATAAAACCTGTTAGAGGATTGATCCTTAAAAATTTAACCTGAGAGGCTACCCCTTTGACTTGGTCATCATTTCTCATCATAATTACCTTCCAGGCAAAAAGTATACTGTCAAGCATTAGCAGGAGACTCAGGAAGGCAGCAAGGAAGGAAATTACTTAAACAGTTGAAAAGTCACTTCTGAGGGACACAGCAAAAGCCTATGCTGCTTTGAGAACTGAATCCTGAACTGCAAGGAGCATCTGGAAAGGTAAGGGGCCAGAGTAATAACAAAAGAATAAATAAACCAGCTTTTGAAGATCCTTTGTGTAAGTTGCTATTGTTGGTACCATGAATTATTAATAACCAAAGCTTTCAACCTCTTTGCTAAATTAACTTACTTGAGATTGGTTCTCATTTAAAAAGATTCTATGTTTAACAAATCGTTAGGCTAAAGGGCAAGAAATTTATTAGATTAGAATATGAATATCATTGATATAATAGGGGACACTGTCAAATTATTATGTAACAAAATATACGCTTGTTTGGTTAATACACAGCTCTTTACTTTGATCACTGCTTTTGGAAATCCTTACGCCTTATTCATGCCTTATTCATCCAGCTAACCAGCTTAACTCCAGACAACTGACTGTACTAAAAGAAGTGGCAAGTGATCACGTGGGGAAAATGATTAAAGAAGGAAAAGTGGGGAGAGAGAGATTTGTGCAAGGATACATTTACAAAGTTGGCTAGAACATCAGAAGTTGAAATTACAAGTTTCTTGTGGGAAAATGCAGTAAGTGGGGGGATTCTGTAGGCTCCTGCCAGAGCAAAAGGATTAAAAGGTAGCAGCTCAGCAGCTCAGGCAGGCAGCTAATATGCTGGCGTGACAGCAGGACTGTATGAAGAGAGGTTGATTATGCATAGGCAGCCTGGCTCTTCGTACGCCTGGCAGGTGGTAGAGGGCTAAGAAGGCCGTATCACTGGGAGAGAATCAACGAATATAAAATACAATTTTGGGAGAGGATTAATTGAGACCTGCCAGAAGTAAGATCAGTATCCCTTTTCTGTTATGACCGCCTAGTGACTTTACTCTTATGGACTTAAAGCATCAAGCAGTTTTTACACTCTTCACGTTGCCAGAAACTATCACTCTTAAAAGCATATAAGGGTCATTTACTTTGAACTGATTGCTGTGTAGTAAAGCTGTAAGTATGAGGTACAACTACCTCAGAACTAGAGAGACATTAAAATATTATTAGTGTTTGGTCATTCCCCCCATAAGAATTCTGTTAATTTAGAGAAATTAAAATCTGTAGGAGATCAGAGTACAGAACATAAGGGCTGCAGAATCAGATTCTCACTAAACTGGCACAAAAATTAACCTCTGGGAAATGGAGTGGGCAGTTGCTAAAAAGACACAACCATCTTAGGACACATAATTGTTATGGCATTAACCTTTTCTTCATAGAGCAATGCCAATATCCAGCATGTTGATTACTGCTTCTGCAGTAACTAGGACAGTATCCAAATTGGATTTAAGCAAATTATTTAGCTTATTAGGCATCCTAATGTCCAGTGTTTAATTCCATTAGGAACATTTGAAATTTCAGTTAGCAAAAAAAAAAAAAAAAGAAAATTCATCCCACAGAAATAGGAACAATATTAGATTTGTCCCAGCTGACCTTGGCGTTATTTACACAGCCAAAGTCAAGAATAAGTTTAGGAAAACCATGTATGGTGTATTATATAAGACTCTAAATATGCATATCTTCCATACAGGTTTGAATCACGCACTCTCTACTTAATATCTCATCTCAACTGGTTTACAGTAATGTTACAACTAGCAACTTCAGAAATAAGGGTAGTGAAAATGGGGACCCAGAGCAGCTTTTGTCATATAATCTTTCCCAAAGATAGAAAAAAATCTTGAAAGGAGAAATTTTTATTGCCATTGATACACAGAAATTTAATCCTCCACCAGTAGCTGTATCTTACTAGTTTTATGTAAAGAATAGATACTTCTACATAATCTTTCCATTTCATTTTTCAAGAAAAATATCACCAGTGTGGGTGTTTTAAAGAAATACAGAGTAATAAAGCTTATAAACCAATTGGGATAGTTATGCCAGACAAGTTCTTAGAAGACCTCCAGTGCCTAAAAATATCCCTATGCATACTAAAAACATCCCGCAGAGAGAGGAAAGTTCCACTCTTTGTTCATATCCAATAGGTACAGAACACATGATGCCTTCCCTTCTTCAAGGATATCCAGCGGGAGAGATAAACCACAACACATTCCCTGGATGCCAGGAATTTTTTTCTCCCTGCATTTCTCATCATCAGGGCTGGAAAAGTCATTGCATCAAAGAGAAGAGCAAAAATTGTGGAAACCTCCTCAGACTTCAAGAAAATTCCAGAAAAAAACAATTCATGGATTAGTTTCACTCAGATTACAGCTCCCTTGGATCCTGCTGTCCTTGGCATCTCCTCTTCCAGCCTTCTTGTGCTTTGATCTATTTCTTATAAGTAAAACAGACATTATGAAAAGGCTGCTTCATGTTGTTGGCTACTACAATCACATTCAGTACCAGCAGGTAAAGATGAACAAAGAAGGGGAGGTGGCTCATTTCTGCATTGCCTGGGGTGACTGACACAACCCTTGCATGCAGGACATTTGCTTGCATCTGGTTCTCTATTATGCAAGTCCTTAAACAATTATGTGCTACAGTGACATTACTTACTAGGGTGTTACTGGTTTATGAGAGCTAAGCTCAGAAATTGCTTGGGAAGATTACACTACAAATAAAGAACATTTATTGAATTACTATGCTTTATCCATTTCAGAGAAGCAACAGCTTTCCAATGCTTGCCTCGTCAGTAGAAGATATTAAAAAGTTTCATTAGCACAATTAGTGCTTTTCATCAGCATCAGCTTTTTTCTCTCAGTTGCATTGCTCTCAGTGAATGATTAGTGTTGAAATCCTCTTCTCTCTGAATTTTTATTATCCTGTTCGATATGGTTGCAAGTTTAATTTTTCAGAGCATTGTCAAATAAAATGTGTTGCTGTTTTTTGAAAGTAAAATACTACACAGATAGGCAGAGCTCCCCGGGGACTGTTTCCAACAGTGGACTATTCCTGTCTAGCAATGACAGAACAGATATGTATCATTTTTCATTGTAAAGCATTACTAAAATGAGTTACAGAAATTAGAAACTGAAAAAACCTGTGAAAATTACTTTCTTGTAAGGTAATTTTTGTTTGTTTTGTTTTGTTTGTTTTTGGAATGGAGTTAGAGGACAGTCAGTCCTGACAATTGCTCTGTAAGATGATCACTATAACATCCTGGATAAATTTAATGGCAAAGATCACCTAAGCAACTCGCTTCCTACTTCAAAGCTCATGTATTTCCATAAAACAACTTCTTTGTGCCACCTGTTAGGATTGTGTTTGTATCTGAAGTCATAAGCCAGGAGTAGTTAATGGGATACAAGATTAGAAAAAACCAGTCATCTCCTCCAATTCAGATGGTCCAAGAAATATGCAGGATAGTCAAATATATATTTTCCCTAAGTCAAAATGAGTCAAAGGGCTACTTGTAATTGAAGGAACAGGTTTTCACCAAGGAAAGCCAAGCCAAGGACAACCAAAGCTACAAGGACTGAAATCTACAATTTATTGATTGATTTTAGTTTTCCTATTAAATCTCTGTATAACTTCAATTACATCAAAGACCATGTGTATTTGATCCTGTATTTTGCATTTATCTATGGTATTTAAAACAGTGCATTCCTTTAAAACAGTTTTCATTTTCTTACAACATAATTAAAAAAACCAGTTGAATATATTTTTAAATTATTGTTGGTTTTGTTGTCATCATTACTATAGTAGAACTGCTATCATAATCTTTATACTTTCTATAATTCCTTTCAGGACCTGCATTTTTGCATTCAAGTGGCTGTGCAGAACCTTAAGAGCTAAATCATGGAAAAGAGATCAACAATACATAACAGTATTATTAGAAAAAAATCTGCACAACATTTTAATATTGCATTTCCCTGTTCATGTGCTGTTTCACTTCATACTGAAGAAAAAAGTTATCAAGATCTTACTCCCTACTTAAAGGGGATTACAAGTCTTGGAATGGGAACAAATACACAAATAAATGAACATCAGCAAATATACTTGGTAGAAGCAGAAACCACACTCTAACTCCCTTCATCTAAGAGCAGACTCAAGCATACATATTTAGTGTTTCACTTCAGTGCAATACCTTTAAGATCCACTGCAAAAAAAGAAAAAAAAAAAGAGATTAAAAATGCTAGACTTAAAGAAAAGATATCTTTTGAGAGCTATTGATAAGTTGTGATTTTGAAAGCTGGCTATTTTGAGATGTAAAATGCTTTTTATTTACTTCCTTGTTGGCTTTCCAGCATCACCACAAATTCATACAACTGCAGTTCAGTCATTCATGTGCAACTAGTTTCTGCATCCTATGCTAAATGCCCTACTGGTGAGATTTAAGACTGTTGACAAGGTACTTAGATACTGGAAACAGAAAAAAAAAAAAAAAAAGAAGAAAATGGTAGGCTGAGAAAATTACACAAGGGAGAGATTATAAATAATGTCCTTCTTAGGCAGAAAATAAATCCTTGGAACCCAAAGGGTAAAGGAGAAACTAAGATTGACCTCCTACTGTTGAATCAGCTGTAAATTGTCTGAGTCATCTTGATTCTCAGCTATGAGAAAGCTCACAATTCAATGGAGAATAAATTGCATAAAAAGCTCTTCAGAATGCATAACCAAGGCAGAGAGAAATGTCAGACAGGATGTCCTAAGAAGCATGAAAAAAAGCCATTGCTGTATTGCTACAAAACTTATCGCCAAAATCTAAAAAAGGACAAAGCCTACCAGCATAGTTAAGCACAGTTCAGAGCTCTGTGCTAAGAAGTCAGAAGTCCCTTGCATATTAAGGTAAACTTTTCACAAAATTTAGATAGGTAGCTGATGAACGTAACTCTGAAGTATCTGAAGTACATAGAGGTCAATATTCTCACAGGTACATATATTAAAGGATCTGCCTGCTGCCAGAGTTAGTAATATTCTAATTCCTGCAGTCAAAAAAGGTAAGTTTAGTAATTTCTT
Source organism: Limnodromus scolopaceus (assembly GCA_028565335.1). NCBI lineage: Eukaryota > Metazoa > Chordata > Aves > Charadriiformes > Scolopacidae > Limnodromus > Limnodromus scolopaceus. Next base: position 13,917,773 of record JAOXNO010000004.1, on the reverse strand, counting down.
TAAGTTAATACCAGGTGAAAGAATTATACCTTCTCTAGAGATTTCAGTGACTATATTTATATGCATAAGTGGGAAAAAAACCCCAACAAAACAACTAGACAAAACAGATAAAACAGATTATTTAAATAGTTTCACTTAATGCTTTTAGTGAAACTAAAGGAGAATGCCTAAGCCTAGAATTGCAAAAGTGTGCAAGATAAGCAAAAGTTTGCATCTGGATATACTAAGTAGTTACAAGATTAGTACAGTTCGATTTAGGGTAGTTAAAGCAGGCATTTTTGAGAGCTAACTGCCATGTCTAAAATATTTCCATAAATAATCTAAATTAATGATCTGCCATAATAGCTGCATGAGTTGGTACTGCTGGAGAAACTAACTTCTGATATTGCATGGCTTTGAGGGGGTTAATCGCAAAATTTGGTGCTTACATTAACTTCTTTAATGGAAAAGGTTCTAGCAGGAAAACAATAAATGAACGAGTGCAGCAACATACCACAAGAATTCAATGTCTGATACAGAAAACCAAGTGCAAAAGAGACTGCATAAATGATGCTTTGAACCAGCAGAAGCTCTTAACAGCAATAGCGTATGGTAGATGTTTGCACAGCTCAAATTCTGCCACGCAGACTCAGTTTCTGAGCTTTCAAAGCCTTACAGAATTTAAATTTTTTCCTCCAGTTTGGATGGTCAGATACACACTCCTAGTTCCATGCACTAGGATCAACAGATCAAACGAGGTTCATCTCTTTGAATTAAACTAATGAAAGTATCTGGAACAGATGATAGAATACCCTGGTGCATCTTTTCTATCATTTGTGAATTGAAGAGGACAGACATTTTTAGAAAGGTTGACAAGACTGTTCTGTAGGAAAAAGCTGACATTTTGAAAGGTATAAAGCTTAGTATCACTAAAAGAATGAAGTCTACAGAGATCCTGGTTTTCTTACCACTGAAAGTTTCTGCACGTCTTATCTGTTTAGATAATTTCTCTCCCAAGGTTAGAAATAAATTAGAAAAAAAATTCCACTACCTTTTGCTAAGAAAGGCCAAGAGCAGAGAGACTAGATCTACCAAATAAACTACCTCCTGATGTAACATCATTGTATATCAGAGTTGAGTCTATACTTGGGAGCAAGCTCTAAGAAATGCAGAAAACCTAATTCTGCCTTGTTACAAGAGAGAAACTTCTCTTAGCATTCCCCTAATGTAAATCACTCTGATCTCCACCTTTTCTTTTGCTCATAACCTGCAGGCTATTAATGAAAAAGTCATATTTTTCTGAAGAGAGTGAAATAGAACCTAACACGTATGCAACTATTCCCTGCTGTAACTTCCAACTAGTATCCTCACATCTCCTTCCAGAGCTGACCTTCACACAGCTTTAGCTGTGCTGCCCCACACAGTCCTGCCCCTGCTTACCTCCCTGCCAGGAGTGATGGGCTGAGCCCTGGCTGAGGGCTAAGCCCCTGCTTCCTGGCTGCTGTAGAGCTCAGGAGAAAGTGCTGCCAGGACATCAACAGCATCTCAGACACACTTCTCTGAGAAGCAAGCTAGGACTTCCAAGGAGTTCTGTGTCGTACCCTATATCCCATTTATGTGTGCTCAAATGCTCTAATACTCAAGTCAATAAAGGCTGACAGATTTCCAGGAAAGCGGATTTTTTCTGTGTCCCATGCAAAATAAACTCTTGAAATACGGGGTGGCAAAGCCTCACACAGCCACTTAGTTACTACTGAGACTCTGCAAATAAACCGTTTCTCTGGCACATAGCCCAGTCCCATAAACTTTGCAGACACGTCAGGTCTTTACAGGCAATGACCACCAAATGACAGTCACCACTTGCACCACTGGGACCTCGTGGATTCTATTCCCTTGTATCAGTATAAAGGACTTTGGTCTGCTTTGGCTGTATGCCTGCAGATACTTGAACCCTTACCTGATGCCTTCCTTTGCTCTCCAGCTGTAGCCAAAGTGGACTAATTTCCTCTGCTAGAGAAGTGAGGAATATACAATGAGGCTTTTAAAGAAAGGCTGAGAAAGTTCACAGACCTTTTAATCACTCAGGTACCTAAACCCAGGTGCTCAAATGTTGCATTCTTCTCTAACCCAGTTGCCTTAAAAAAAATAATTACGGCTGTTACAACATTTGGATCACCTTTTGATCCTGCAGAGCAATGATAATAACAAGTGATTATAAAATACAGTATTGCTACAACATATCTGTTGTCTTCTATCTGTGTATCTTATCAAATGTGGGTGTAGAACTGTTAGTCAGATTTTACAAATACTGAGCCAGAAGTTGAATAGGGCTAAGCAAATCTCCCCAATATTCAGGAATATAAATCATGTTTTCTGATCCATCTACAGCTCTAGCTGCTCTGTACCATCTCCCTAATGATTTCTACAACATAAACTTATACAATGGTATCACAACAGAATCAGGGGTTTTGATCCCCTAGTGCCATTAGATTTGGTGATACAGAGGTCATGCATCTTGATGCTGTCTCAGTGTGACATAGCACAAGCAAGAAAAGCCAGTGGATCTGCAGTGATTTGTGTCACAGTGGATCATAAACATTACTTGAAAACAGTGAATATAAATTGCCAAGTTACAAAACTAGCTGAAATGATGTGACAGAAATAATGCCAGACAATGAAGCAATTTTCTATCCACATGAAAGCAACTTCCAAAATGTGCTAATAAAAAAACCCACTGTAATTTAAAAGGCAAAAAAGAAAGATTCCATGGAGGATGAAAATTTCTTCAGGAAAGATCACTTAAGTTGTAATGTGTACACCATAAAAAACTTTTCCTTGGCATGTTGCTATAATGTCCCTCAATTTATGACATCCCCTACTCTCTGTTTATCAGATGTCTCTAAAGTATCACAGATGGATCTAAGCATCATACAGCAACCAAAGCACTGTTTCCCAATACTAGTGTAAGGTAAGGAGATGGGTACCAAAACACAGAGAATCTAGGAACTAGATCCACAGGGGAACCTTAATGCTCCTCATCTTTTACTTCTGAAGTCCAATACTAAGCACCACTGAAACCCTCGGAACAACTGCTACCAAACAGATTGCCTAAAATGCAGGCATAACAATGCCCAGTTGCCTCTGCAGCAAGGCCCAAGTGGCTTGTTCAATATGGTGCAGGAAGTTTGTGGTTGAGCAAAAAACTGAAAGCAAATCTCCCACTCTCCCTCAGCCTGAGCAATGTTTATCTGAAGATGTCCTACTTTGATCTGCAATCCCCAGAGTCCGATGATAAGTGTGCACGAGAAAGTCAGGAAAGATTGTGCTCAAAATACAGTTTAATCGTCTCCCCCAGGCTCCCTCATACCAAATCAGCCGGCAACCATGGAAGAACCATCAGGATTTTTCATTATAATTAGCATGCATTAAAAGATAAGTAAAATGGTGCCTGAATTTTATATGTGATCCAAATGTTTTGGATGTAGAAATGCCTTAGGAGAAATGGGAACAAAAACCTCTGCCGATATAAATGGGCACAACTACCCTAAACTGAGTTACCAGTGTAAAACCTGCCCTATGAAGAAGTTACATTCTCCTTCACACCACTATTTCGTTGGGTTTCACAATACATATAGTTATATTATTATATATTCGTTACAATATAGTTTGGTCCATTTTCTAGAAGTGAGCTTGCACCTAACCAGAAATGGAATGTTTCCACACCCCTGACCTTGCGTGACTGCAACATAGTACATCAACACCTAAATGCTAGCACAAGATTTACTACAGGGAGCAAGGGACTCTACCTGACATCCTCACACAGTGGAGTGCAATGAGTGTGCTCTTGGCTACTCACACAGCTATCGCTGCACAGCATTCTTATCCATACCCCTCTGGATCAAGCCCTGGCTAAGATAGCATAATTAGGTTAACAGTGGGGATATAGCCACAGCAGCCAGGCACTCCAAAATCCCTGCAGGTGACAAGTTCTGCTGACTTCATGGTGGGGCTGAAGTAAGCCACCTTAACGTCAGATGAAATAGAGCCAAGTAGACCTATGCCATGCTGCAGCTCCAACCCCACTGCAGGGCAGACATGACTGAGGTCAGTTCTGCTATGAGCATGATCTACAAGCATCAGAGTAAAGAAAAGGAGTTGTTTATAGTGCCTCAGTAAGAAAAGTCTCAAAAATAAAATAATAAAAAAAAAGAGGTAAATTGGTTTAGATGGTGCTTCAGTTACTCAATATGCATCATTCTGAAATGACTCCTGTTCCTGACAGACTGAACAACCTTGAATAACCAAAGTAATTTTCTGTTCCATTGCTCCCTGTCCTTGAAATTAAAATAATAATATTTACTCTCTAATGTAAGGTTGTTTAAGATTGACAAACCGAAAGAGTTCTAGATTGATGGAGTATTATAATCAAGATTTAACCATTAATACCTATATCGGTCCAGCTTCAAAGTATTTCACTCTCCTGGATGCTGGCAGTTCAGAACATCATACCCACTTAAAATGAACTTTCAGGCATAGGGAACCCCCCTTTTATTCCCTCTTATGAAAGAACTGGGGGAAAAAAATACAGCATGGGGACAGAAATTTTATTCACAGCTTCCATTGCCAACTAGCAGATAGCAGTTCACATTGAGACAAAAAAAAATATGTTGGTAAAATATAAATGGGTTGCTGCTGAGAGCATTTTCCTAAAAAACACACCCAAGAACTTAACAATGTGTCTATAATATTTTCTTACCTCAACTAATACGAAGCATGGCAAATTCATGTAGCTTCGCTGAGACTGATATCTGCAGTTTGAAATCATGTTCACCTGTGAAGGAAACAAAGTATATTGTGTTCATCTTTAAGAAGCCAGCATTGTTTGGAATAATGTGCTCACAAAAATCTATAAAAGGCCTGCTTAAAATACAGATTGCTACCAAAATAAGGAATGGTGAGAACTAGAACAGCGAAGCGAGCTGCTCATGTGGCCTCCTTTATTCTAGTATGTAAAAACTTCAAGCTAATTTAGATTTTACTATTTTGTTAAATTGGCTCCAGCCATTTTTTTTCCAAATAACAGTATCTACACAAAGATTTGTACTTGAAATTGTTTAAATTATATCCCTGCATACTTCAGCAAAACAAATCCTTTATCTCTTTTCACCAGAGCTTTTCTAATTCTATTGACTTCAAAGAAACTTAAGGATGTTCTTAAAGTTTACACTAGAGGGCTTTGCTGAAGGACCATTAATTGAAGGCTTAAAAGTTTTTGAAACTAGAATTTTAATCTACCGAGCCTCTACGGAACCATGGGAACACTGGACTAGGAGCTACCAAGCTGTGAAGTTGTGTCTTGCAATCACAATACAGTAGATTTCTGGTTCTGAAGGATCCACAGAATATTTTTCTCAACACCCCAGCTACAAAAACTTTCCTAGTCCCTTGCAAGAAAATTATGACCGGTTGTTAAAAGTAAAAAAAACCAAAAAACCAGTAACTGCCTGGAAGAAAAAAAAATGTACTTCTAATCTCTGCCATAGGAAAAGAAGAGCAGAGAGCAATGCACTGTGGATGTAATGATCACCCGCATAGGCTAGGTATCAGCCTATGACTGGAATAGTAAATTGACTAAAATCTCCAGAGGAGTTAGCATCTTCAAGAATTAAAAAACTTCTAAATGTTCTCCCTGTGTTCCCCCTCCAGCTTCTCTTTATCCTTCCCCTTACTCAGCCTCTCTCATGTAGCCCATCTTCCATCATCTTGCCTCTCATTCTCTCTCTCTCTTCCATGGCCTCCCAAATCTGTCTTTGATTCCTTTTCTTCCAATGATGCTTAGTAAGCTGCAGCTGACTCTTCTCTTTCTCCCTGCCATGCCCTGCCTGTGCATATGCATATTTCATACAGGGCTTGGGGCTGAACAGCCCAAGAGGCAGCACACTACAGAGAAGAGAAAGCAGAGGCTTCCAAGCAATAGCAGAAAAATAAACTCTGCTATGAGTGTGTGCAGCCTGGCTCCCAGCAATGCACTGAGCATCTTTGATGCTCTCAGTCCCTCATGAAGGTTGCTGAGGGAGTCTGTAACTGTGCCTCCCTTCCCTTCTACAGTTAGTAGAAAGGTGGAAACAGAGCTGTTGATCTGTTCAGTGAGACTTATGCACGCACCGGCTGGGGTCTCCCTGGGATCTATGAACTTTTCAGACGGAATCCTGTCACTCTGGGCATTTTTAGCCCAGTCTTTGGTGCTATTCAACACAGCAGTGGTCATCTGGATTCAGCTTGTGCTTACTCAAAGCAACGAACAAGAAAATGCTTCATAGGCACGCAGTACCGCATATGTTCTTGAAATCTCTCTCAGATTGTTAAAAGCCGAACTTATTTATCAAGCAAATAGAAAATGCTGGCTCTGCTGTTAATCAATTTACTTGTGCACATCCAGGGCCAAACTCAACTGTTCTTATTACATTCAAATTCTCACTGAGGGAAAGGAGTCCCAGAGACTTGACATTCCGTTACACAGTTACATAATATAACTATTAATATTGCATATGGAGATGTGCATGCACAGCTACTGCACATTGGGACTACAGGCTCAGCTCACTAAAGAGACACCAACATAGCCATTATTTATTATTTATTGAGTGCTAACAGTACATTGAAGAAAACAGAACAAGCTCTGAGCATTAAGGACCAATACATGGCCGCTCTTTGGCTGTTATCTCAAGATCAAAAAGGGCCTAAGGTTCCTCTTCTCCAGCATAGCATCAAAGGAGAGACATGTTCTTGTTAAAGTTGCATAAGTACTGCAGATGGGTGTCTGTCACTGTCTAAAGCTCTCAGTCCACCAAAATGGGGGAGAACTGTAGAGCCTGAGGTCTGTCCCAGAATTTCCCCTTCTGTAACATGGAGAGGGACACTGGTTGGAGTCTGGAACACCCTTTACCAGAGGATAAATGCATGCCATATGTGAAATTGCCTTCTCAGAGGTTGCTGCTTTGAGTTTGGAGGAAGATGAGCAAGCCTGAATAAGGCACCATGAAGCCATCTGTGAGGGCATGGCTGAAATGCTACAAGCATCCCTATAAATAGCTCCTGGTAAAGAACTAGTTGTTTTAGTAATATGAAGTCTTTTCATGTAACCAGTTACTAGGCAGCCTATGAAACAGTTTCTCTGGCAGTACCCCACTATATGCCAGTCTACTTCCCTTCCGCTGCCATTCTGGAGGTATGCCTGACAGCAGTCTACAGGATCACTCTCCAGACAAGCCTACCCCTGTCACACATCACCACCTATCTGCCTCACTGCTAGACTAGGGCGTCACATTCACATCTGTGCTCTGTGTTTTCAGAAGAAAGACTGCAAGCACACACCTCCAGGAGGAGCTCCGGACAACACCATTTGACTGAGTGGAGATACCCCCCTGCAGCTCTGAATGATAGCTGGTTATGAGCCACAGGTGAATTTCACACTTGGCAGCCGTAGGCTGAACATCCTCAATTTATACAGTTGTCGCAAACACACTCTCAGTTCTTTTCATCTCATTTGGATCAAAATTCACTCAATTTATAAGAAGCCTCAGCACCTCTCCTCAACATAAGAGAATTGCATTCATATTTCTCGGATGTTTTTTCAAAATTTTTAGCTACTGTGTAAAGGGAGTGGGAGTTTGACAGCAAGATCATGGCCAAAACAGCAGAATCTTTCTACCAAAAACAGTTAATTGCCCTGCATTTTGTCTGGAAATCAATTCTATAAGCAGTTTCTAGGCATGACTACTGGCCCAGACACTTCAGCTTCATAGGAAGACCTCCTTTTTGGATGTGACATCAGCAATGAGTTCTGGGAAACTCTAACCAACTTTTAATGTAAAAAAGTAAGATGCTTAGAGTTTAAGCACTTACATTGCTTAGAAACAGAAGAGGAAGCACTTGGGCTCATAGCTTGAATATGACATCAAGTGATTTACTTAATACCACATTTCTGCCAGAACCACAAAATGAAATCAAATATTCTTAGTTCTGCAAGTGAGTCCCCCAATCTTCTCCCTATTTTACTACTTGTATTATCCACAGTAGCCATTTGTGCAACTGTCTTTTGGCATGTCCCTTTTCTGGTGAAAGCCCATGTAAAGGCAATTTGAGAGCCTGTTGCTGCCCATCTTCCATGAATCTTATCAAGTGCCAAGCAGATCTAATACACTACTGTATCATTACAAGATGTCTGTTCCATCACAGGTTTCCCTGTAACTTAGGATTCTGCTAGAAATACAAATGGCTTATTCTGTTTCATTTGTCTCTTTCCATTTAGGGGTGAAGTTCACCTACACTAAGGAAAAGGTACATATCAATGATTCAGGAGATACAAAGATACGCTCTGAACTAAAAAAAAACCTACTAAAATGCAAATAGAGCTCACTAGAACTATCTGTAGCACTTATACTCCCCAGTGTGGTAAAAAATGTAGTGGCTTGCCAGCAGGTAAGCAGAGAATGTGTCTGGGGAATGTTGAATTTGTTAGGACAACAGGAAAATAAGGTCACTGTGCTATGAAGAAAACAAATCTTCATGATAGGAAACCGTTTTTATGTGCCAAATCTATGTAGTCTTCATAGAGATAATGGAGAATGGAAAAGATGATGACATTTTAATGAAGAAAGAGATAAATAAAAACAATAAAGATACTTTTCTCTGAGATATTGACATTTATATCTATAATTCATATAATTTCTATCTATTTATCATCAGTATCTATTCATAAGGAGGGCAAACGTGCTCCATGAATGTAATGCATGAGAGCTTTGAGTTTGTGGGCTAAAGGTTATGGATATATAGCTTGATCAATTTTCCAAGATGAACCATCTGGGGAGTCCCTGGAAGGTCTGGATTCTCTACCTAGTTTGATAATCAACACATTGAAACACACAAATTGGTGTGGGCATGGCAGAAGCTGCCTGGGGAAGCCTTCAGGACAGTCCAAAATTCCCACCTAGGCAGTTCCTGTAGCAGTTAGTCAAACGCTTAGCTGTGAAGGTGGCTAAGAATTCAGTCAATCACTTTTCTCAAGTTAGTCCATGGTTTCAAATTGTCCACTATTTTGTCTCTGCAGATGGCCAGACTGAGAGTTCTTGTACCACCCAGCAGACTTGCCTTGATAAGCACAAAGACACAGCCATGATATCCAGTTACACAAAAATTACAGCTACAGTGCAAAATTGAGTTTAGTACTTACACAAATTTCATAGCTCTTGTCACTGCCGAATTTCATTGGGACAAAAAAACCACTTTTTGAAGTTAACTTTTACAATATTTAATACTCTATTCTTGGAAAATACTGTTAATGAAGATTTCCCCTTTTATTTTTACCTGTCTTACAGCTACCTCTCTGTTCCATGCATACGCACAGAGCAACTGCTTTTTCAAACTCTACTTAGGCTTTCACAGATAATGAAGTCTCTGTTCTTATAGCAGAAAGAATTCTTACATGATCTGAAGCTGACAAAAATGAGCTTTAGCTGATTTTTTAGCTTCTACAAGGCTGGCAAAAATCATCAGAGAAAAATACTGTAATAAACTGAACCATATTCATGGCGGAAATACTGGAATGTATATTCAGAGCAATCTTTAGAAGAAGAGAGTTCATTAGGTTTTCCACATTTTCATAGTACTCTTCCTCCAGGAGGATTTCTCTTACCTTTTAAGCTTTGGTGCTGCAGTAATTGTCTTTTCCCTGACGCTGATATTAGTGTTGAACTTGGGGTGTGAGGAGAGAGGACAGACAAAGCAATGGGAAGCTAACTGCAACTCTATGAACAGCAAATGAGCTTGAATAACTGACAGACTAGAGAAGAGCCCGGTATCTAATGTAACCTGAATATCAAACCAAACTACAGAATATCAAAGAACTCATCTTCAGATCAGAGTAATAAAATGGAGAATTTTGTACACTAATGTCTATACTTTTTTCAATAGTAAAACAATAGGGAGCTTGTTTTCAGCCAAATATGTGACATTTTTTACAAATTGGTTTTCTCCTATAAAAATACTGTAAAATGAAAAAATAAGAATGATGATCCTTTCAGGCTCCAGATCTGCCAAAGTAAGAAAAGAAATTCTGTCCAACAGAAGAGAGAATGTATCTCTCATGTGCATAACAGGAAAAAGGAACAGAAGTAACATAGATCATACTGATGGCAAAAACACTAGGGGAGAAATTACTATTTAAGATAACATGGACCCAAATCATACAGATCAAAGTCAGTATTTTCATGTATATTTAAAAGCAAAATGTGAAGCCAATGAAATCTAAACTGTGCAAGAATAGGTTGCTATCAGCTGAGAGCCACATTAGAGAACAATTACAAATCACCCTGATGAGAGCTCTTGGCTAGTTTTGCTACCTGAAAAGTCATGAATTCCACTAACTGGTGAACCTTAGTAATGAACTCAGATGCTCTTTCCCTCTGAAGGTCAGGCCACTTCCTCCAAATAACCTTTCACCTCTGGGCCGTCAGTGATTGCCAATGGATAGCACATCTAGATCAAGAGTAAATGAAATGTGGAGGAGAATGTTATCAGCAGATTGGAGACAGTGCAATATACACCATCACAGTATTTTCCCCAGTGATTTCCACATATGTTGCACAAAAGTCTCCTGTTTCTTCATTCATTGCTGGCCTCCTAATGGGTGTACATTTGTGATGATATTGAGAGCTAAATTGTGTTATCCTGTCTTGAAATTAAATAAAATGAGTTTTTAAAGTACTGTAAAGCAGAAACAGTATTGAGAGACAATCTTATTACCATGAAAGATGAAAGCTAGGAACCAGAGAAACTATATCCCTCTCTTTCTTAGATTATTCATTATCTGAAGATTAACATTAGGAGGACCTGGAAGCCTGTCAAACACCAAATCAAAAGCTCCCACAGGAGTTCAAATAGTAAAAAGTGTTATCAGCAAGAAGAGGATTCACTGGATTATGCTTGTAGTGACAGGATTATGTTTTGCCCAACAAGCTGCATTATCAGAAATAACAAGGTCATTTTTATGTTAAGAAGATGAGGGAAGAATGCACTTGTTTTGCAAGCAGGAAAATTAATATGGGATTAACAAATAAAAGAATTTCACAAAATTATTTCATTTGAGAAATGAAGGCAAATCTTATTCCTACAGCTTTGTACTTAAAAAAAGACCCTACTGGAATGAAGGAGAAAAATCCTGGTGTTGACGTGAAATCCCATCCAACACAGATGTGACAATGAACCTCTACAGTAACAACAGGAGGCCTTGACACTCAGAACCTACCTACAAAGACACCTTCCCATACTCAGGCAGCGAATTGTGGGAATCTCTGCAGAGATACTCACTAAAATAGTAAGCATAATGTAACTGTCTAGAATAATTCCGCATATAGATCTTGGAATGGCTAATTGTCTTCATTTTTCTTTCTGTTTTAGAATCAAAATATTCAAATATGTGGAATGTTTTAAACAGCTAGTCTTAGTCTGCAGCTTGCTCTTCAACCTGGATTTACCAGGTAAGGCAAAATCAGCTCTGTGTATTACCAATGCCCAGTGAGGTATGAATGACACGGGCTATGCAATGGGGTAGCAATATTGGGTCTGTTTTAAACCCAATGCAAAGAAGTCTTGATGTCCTAAAAGTTCTGGAAAAATAATTCACAACTAAAATACAATTATGTGAATTAAATTTTTTTTTTTGACGTTGCACACTGATGACACTAGAATTACTGCTGCCAAGAGCCCCTCACGGCCCCTCAAGACTGGTAGTGTTCTGGAGCTGGTGAGTCAAGCTTGCTTGATGCACCCATGATTGTAGCTACGTATGATAAGCATCTTTTGTCCCCCAATTCATTGCCTCACTCAATGCTCAGTTGAGTATTTAGGGTTCCGTGAAGTACTTAGGTCAAGCCACACTTTCTCTGTTCTCTTTCCAGTTTGCCATATAGAATCTGCAGGGACATTTGCTTATTTCTACTCTGTGACTGGTCAGTCACAGTCACTGCCACCAATGAATGTGGAGTCAGCCCACTGTATGAGATGGACGTTGACCTACCTGTCATATAGACTCATCTGGAATCAAATGTGAAACAGCTGCTGATAAAACGTATCCAGCTGATTAATGTACTTTCTGTGTGTCTCATTAACAGTATTATTAGAGTAAAACAGAGTAAGTGAGGCCATACAGTGATTTCCTCAAATTTATGCAGTATTGGCATTTTTTTCCTGAATTTTTCATTCTCATTATTGTCAAATACCCAGATTTTGAGTAACGCTGATTAGTTTTGAATAGATGTAAATAGCACGCATTATTGTTTCTGTTAGAAGAATCAGTTTCACCTTGTATTAATTAAAAGTTAGCTCACTTGCCAGCATGTGAAATTTGCTACTTCTAAATATTTTTGCCAGAAAAAAATGAACTGCTTTAATCACCAAAAGTATATACAAAGAAGAACAGCAGTCACTAGAGTCACATGCTTATCAAAATTAATTTGTATTTAATAATAGCTGCATCTCAAGCTGTCTTGAACTGCTGATCTGCAGACTTCCTGATGGTGATTTTTGGGAAGCTGGGCTGAACACACAGTAATGATTTTCTTCCCAGCCTTTAGCTGCTGCTTTTCTTTAAGCTGTATCTTAAAATACATCAAGTACTTTCCTTATGTGACTATCTCAGCAAATTCTGTATTGCCAAAAAGACGTGATGCAACTACAGATTGGAGAGGGTATGGTTCTTTTTCAAAATCAGAGGTGCACCACATCATCAGTGTGAGAGTCTCTATGCACTGCAACAATCTGTTTATCAATTATTTCTCATTTAGACAAATTTGATGGAGGCTGTCATGTATAAATCTCTGCATGTTGTTTCTTCAGATTCCATTCACTTTTCTTTTTCCTTCTGTCCAAATAAACTCAGTTCATTTCAGCTCATGTAAGACTAAAACCTGGCATTGTTTCTGTATAGATAAAATTCACTGACAGTTCTCAGCTTCTGCATAAGACTTAATTTGTGCATAATAATATGTGTAAAAAGCCATAATTAAACTTCAAAGAACTTAAGCATGATAATAATCTTTATACTTCATTAAAACAGTAATGACTTAAAATTTTACTGCATAATTGTAACGTTTTAATTTTTTTCCTTCTTCTCAATCTCCATTCACTAAAAAAATCACAGTAAATATCTTAAAGAAAAAAAAGTGATTTTTTTTTTCACAGGGGAAATTCAAGTACAGTCCTTTAAGTGGAAATGTATGACTTGATTGACTGTGTTCTGGGCCTGCCAGAATACCAAAACACTGTCCTCATGGGTCACCTAAGTACATATGCTGAATCATACAGACTCCTCAAGCAAATTCACCGATTTCAAAGTAAAAGGGAAATAGGACCTCTGTGTTATGTTTGCATTTTAGTGATAAATTATGTAGTTCTTATTTGGGCAACTGGGATACCTCACAAAGGGAGGGTGTGAACTGCAGGACTTGCTATTGACTAAATAACAGTATGTTCACAGTATATAGCCATATTAGAACTTAAGGCCAAGTAAACAGAAAATATAACCTCAGCATGTGTATGTGAGGTTCATCACAAACAGATTGTTCTGTGGATCTATCCATGAAAGATTCATTTTCTAAATATGTCACTGCAGCCAGTGATTCAGAAGTAGAACACTTCCATCTGGCAACAGATGGCCAAGATCCATCCTATTTGTAGGAGAGTCTTCTGCTAAAAGGACTAGTCCCCTCCACAGTCTGTATCATCAGACAAGCAGCTTCTTTCTAGTATTACTGATATGAGAAACCACAACAGCACCTTATCTCACAAGATCAATCAACCCTGTATACACCTGCATCCCTGCTTAAGTATTAAGCATTCTTCTATGTATCACAGCCACTTCTGCATTTCACTCCTAATTTTGTAGTTGATAACATGCATGTTACATATGTAACACCTCTGTAGTTTCCTTAGTGTGATAGTTAATCCTCTGAAGCTATGTAGCTTCTTGATAGCTGTTCTTATGACTGAGGGGTGCCTGCAGCTTCCTAGTAGCGTTTGTCGAGGGTTTGCAAAGCCATACCCTCAGATGGAACTTAGCACATTGTTTCACATGTTTTTAATTGCTCCTGCACAAGGAGGCAGTATCTGTGGGAGTAACAGATGGCTGCTAGCAAAGTTGGTTTATCCCGTTTCCTTCCTCACCGTCCCAGATAGGTGTTGCCCACTGCTGGTTTTCTTCTCTAAAGGTTTTGGGAGGAATACCCCAAAGCTCAATTGGTCATCCTAACCAACTATTCAGTATTTATTCTTTGTAAAAATGCAACAGATTCTGTTTCACAATAACTGGAAAAAAAGAAAATAGGGTTACTTTCACTAAACAAGTTGTTCCTTAGGAGTTGTTCACTCAGCTCTAAGAAAAAGGGCTCAAACATCAGTTTTAGTGGAGAGCTATGAGTCATCACATAAGAAAATTCAGAATTCAGCTCTCCCATTTTTATGTGATATGGTAAACAAGAAAAGCACTGCAGAATTAATTCAGTGCTTGCTTCAGTCACAGAATCTGAAGCGACTGTTGCCATGGGTACATAGAATCAAGTTTTTAAAGGGGATTTAAGGACATAACAGAGGAGAGAAGAAAGGACAGCATGGAAGATTCAAGAATTGTAGATTCTGGAAGAAAATGAGGATCTGAAACACAGAGATCCAGAAAAAAAAAAAAAAGGCAAAAAAAAAGAAAAAGTAGCCATTCATGCCACGAAGACAAAGTAAGAGAAAAGACAGTCAACCAAAAGAACGAAAAGATCAAGGTGGAGAAAAAAGAGAAGAAACTGGCAGACACACTAAGGGGGAAAGAGGAGCAGCCAGCTCCGTGAGAAAAGAGGAAGGGGCAATGAAAACAAGCAGGGTCATGAGGCCAATGAATTGCATTATACAGAAGATCATGGCAGAGATCAGAAAAGGGCAAAAATAGTGGATAAAGAAATAACAGATGAGGGATAAGGGAAGAAGCATATTTACAACATGAAAAAACAGATGTGTATGGATGATTGGGGATTTTCATTAAAGAGTCAATGAGCAAGTCATCAGAGCTGATCTGGAGGAAAGAAAGACACACTGTGGCAGGAGGAAGAATACATGTTGTCCTGAACTACAAAAAGTCATCATGGGAGAACAGAAGAATCCACTAAACCTACTTCATGCTGAAAAATGTCACTGCAAAATTCCATCAAGAACAGGATCAAAGATGTCTCTGACAGCTGGGAAATACTGGCTTGTCTGGTCTTTAAGGGAATTTTCCTAGCCCCAAGAGAAAGAACATGTAAGAAATACAAGATTAAATAAACTGGGAGATGGCTCAATGATCAGTCTTATAAGGAAGGTTTTAGGTTGGTTGGCTACTCAATAGAGGACTTTTTTCTGAAGGGAGGACTTTTAAGGAAGGGACAGTAAGGAGAAACAAAAGATAACATTAAAGAAAACATCAGGTGAGCTGGCCAGGAAAGGAGGAAAGGCGTATAAACCTCAAGATAGTTAGATGCCATTTCACAGTAATGAACTGACAGCCCATAAAGAAATAAGAAAGGCTACTGTGGATGAAACAGAATCCAGATGGATCAAAATCAGTGTGTAAAAGAAGACCTACAGAGTAGTGTCAAAAGTGTGTGGTCACCACAGCTGCCTGGTTGGATCTTTGTTGTGAGATCAGTTGCAGAAAAAGTCCATGTAAGTGTTCTCACCTCAAGGCACTGGAAAACACAGGGTTACCTGCCCTTCAAGGAAAGCTTAGCTTCATTGTAGCTTTCAGCTTGAGATGCATAGCTTGGCCTTTCTTTATCTTGCTATTATAGTCTTAAGAAATGAACCACTGAGAAAAGAAATTTATTGTTTCAGAAAGGGGGTTTTGGGATTTTTATATTCTTGTGGAAGATAAAGCTGTGTAAGGGCTCCCACAAGAGTTTAGATGCGTTCACTGACGGCATGATCAGTTTTTAAACATGATGATCCAGATGAACTTTCAGATTATGAATCACTAAATTCAGGATGTCTTTCAGGGGAAGGATCATTAAGACATACTCTCTATTTCTTCTACTTTTTCCTTAAGCATCCTTTAATGGTCACAGTCAGAAACAGAAGACAGGCTAGATGGCCCTCTATTCAAACTGTGCCTTCAGTTTGAGATTGAAACATGCCTTTGTAATGGAACAAGAGGGAATAAAACATTTACAGTTTCATTACTGATTGCCTGATTTCTTTATCCTATGGAGCATGGATTGATCAATAAGCCTTCATTCCATAACCCTTTTGCAGACAAAGAGCCAGAGGGCTTAACTTGATACTGGTAAAA
This sequence comes from Limnodromus scolopaceus, assembly GCA_028565335.1. NCBI lineage: Eukaryota > Metazoa > Chordata > Aves > Charadriiformes > Scolopacidae > Limnodromus > Limnodromus scolopaceus. The sequence goes on along the minus strand of JAOXNO010000004.1, from coordinate 13,901,434 downwards.
AACTCATCAACTCCACAGTCTTAGAGAAGAGTTGAGAGTCAGAAAGCTGTCCGGAAGTTGCAGTCTCATCCATGGTTAGCTCCAGGACTTTACTGCATAAAGTGACAGTGCAGTCTAAAGGGATGTCCTAGAATATATGTGTAAGTGATTAAAAAATAAAGTTCATGTGCTCTGGAAAAAAGTAATGCTAACCTCCTATTTAGACTGAATGTCTTTCTTTTTCCATAAAAGACATGCTGAGAAAAGCCTCTTTCGAACAATTACCAATTAACATTTTTTTTCACCGACATTGTGCTACTTCTTGATTATGAGAAGATTGATGCATATTTTTTTATTGCTGTACAATTTACCACACGATCAATCTTTTTCTATGGGAAGCTTATACTGTACATATGAAGAGTAAGGCACTCTTGCTATAAAAATAAGTTCTTTTGCCTACCACTACCATCAAATAATGTAAGACAGATCAAAAGAAAGTTAAAGCATTGCTACTAGAATATCTTAATGTTATTAAAACACTTCTCTTCCTCTTTTTGAAGAACTGTGTGTTTTTCCTTCACAGTCAACAGACTTTCAAGCATTTAGGTCAGACATGTTTCAAGTGGTTGAGACCTGTTGGAAAGCATCTTGCAAATGTCTTACGTACTATGTAAGCTTTGTGATTATGAATGTTGCAGTGCCATGTGGCTCTACTGAAGTCTGTAAAGAAGTTGCATAACTAGCTGTATTCATTAAAGTTTCAATAATACTCCGAATGTATTAGCTGCTGTCCAGGCAGATATAGAAAGATAGCCACTGATGTAAGTGGCTTGTAATTTAAAATCAGTAACAATAAAGGGGAAAAAAAGGTGTAAACTCAGATTATCATACTGTCCACACTTACAAGGAAAAATATTTTTAAATATTTTTAAAATATTTTTAAAGTATTTAAAGTATTTAGGTTAGCTAACAAAGACTACTGGGACAATGGCAGTACTTGAAAATGTGCAATGACCTATATTCATTTGAACGAGCCACTGAAAGCTTTAGCATACTCTAGAACAACTGTGTGGGCAAAGATGGATGCAACGTAAAATGACTTCTGCACAATTAAGCACACAGTTCGTAATTTAGCACACACTGTATTGCAAACTGACCTTTTAAATTTTTTTTTTAACTACGAATATAGCCATGATCAATCTTCAGCTACAGTTATGTTTTATATTTCTACTAAGCTTATGGCTGACTGCCCTGAGAGAAGTGCATAAATGGTAAACACCACATAGTAACAAAGGGTGCAAATGCATCCTGCTGTCTCAGACAGTCATAAATTTTTTCTAGGCTTTTCTTTTAACTGACATTAATATAGTGTCTGCTCCTGAGGCCCAAATGCTATTGCAGTAAAACAGTACAAGAGATAGGTAGGAAGAGAGATTAACATCTTGCTGCATATCTTTAAGAAGAATGTACAGTGAATAGACTTTTTTCAAGGTAGGCAGCAGTAGTTATAATAGAACAGGCGGTGACTACCTGACACTGAAATCTGACACTGATGTTTGAAGAATAAATTCAATTGTGGTATTTGAAAGATTCTGGAAGAGAACTTAATGATTCTTGATAAGGATTTATTTTTGCTATTCCCAGTTCTTTCCAAGCTCAAAAGAAAAAAAAAAAAAGAAAGAATAGACTAATGATACTTCCATTTGATGTTGATGTTGAAATGAATTGGACTTTTTGCCTTAATGTGCAGAAAAACAGATCTCAACATCTTGATATTTTCTTTGGAAATAGCAAGTGGTATTTTGGAGGTATCATTTTGTATACTTTTGTGCATAATTTCAAATATTTGGTTATTTAATTTCTTGAGATATAATTTATACCTTTTTAAAAATGGTCTTTGTAGCTGTTAACACTGGTGTCATCCAGACTTACTAGTTAGTGAAGTGGTAGTTTAAGGTGTCCTGAACACCTGCTTGTTACTTATATATATAGTGAATTTTAAAGTATGTTTTCAAGGTAAAAGGAACAAGAATGGACTCTTGCAAGACTCTATTGCTCTACATGTATATCTGCTTCTGCCAATTCACAAAGGGTAGATATTCTCATCCTTTTAGACTTTTATGTATGACTTTTATGCAATGAAGCCCTCAGTCTTTATAGAGCTCTAACTTAGTGTTGCCAACATGGACTAAAGCAAGTACATCAGACTCTTTTGCTCTTCTCCACTGTAAAGCTTCAAAGCTTCCTGCTATCTCCCAAAAAGCACTGAGTCACATTCTGGGTCTCAGCTTTCATCCTCAAACTCTTAAGCACATTAGTCAAAATTGTGAAAGTCTGCTGTAAGTCTGGGGATAAAGACAGGGACACAATGGGCTTTTCTACGATCTACAGATTTGCACTAGAACTTCTGTCCAGTCAAGTTGAAGGTTATGAAAGAACTACCACAGGAATGCTCATCCATCACCAGCCTCATGACCTCCTGCTCCAAGTTCAGGAGGAGGACTGCCAGCTCAAGGATAAATCTAGAACAGCATGAGCATGTGTAGGTTCTCTGCTTCCCTAGCTTATGCCTAGCTTATAAAAATTGCGCCTGAAGGAAAGAATGAAGCAATAAGAACTGATGTCACGGCTTCTGAAAAAAATAATCACATGGCCCACTAATCTTCTGAGAAGCCTTTAGACTCTCTGGTGATGAAGGCAATATGGGAGACAAAAGAACACAGATGAGAACTATGCAGGTAAAAGCCATATAAATTTGCCTGGGATATTCTTGAGATTTGAAACAATCTAAGTGGTGCTACTGTCTCTCCTTGAATGTCTTTACAAAGCATTCCAAAATGTATAACATAGAATCATTACATTTTCTGTCATACAATTTAAAAATCAACAGACATCTATCCTGTAAATGATGTCAGGTTTAAAATATGAACACTACAGAATCACCAGATAAATGGCTAGCACATAAAAATTAATACACAAGTGAATCTTTGAAATACAGTAAATCTGACATGATTTTTTATGAATAGTGTAGGTATAAGTTTAAGAAAAACTAAAGTAAAGTGGAGAGGAGGATGTAACAGAATTGATTAAGCCATTACTCTGCCTGCAGAACCCTGGCACAAAGCCTACCTTCACTTCCAAGTGTGTTATGAATTTATGAGCACTCTTAACCTCCTTTGTACTGAAAATTTGCCTGTGTCTCACTCTCACTGGACAATATGACTGGTAGGCTAGGCAGAGAGCTGGTCTGCTCAATTACAGCATTTAATGTCAGGAGCACTTTTTAAAAAATTCATGAATTCAGAGGCACCTATATGAACATGCGTAAGTACCATCAGGGCAAACAATAGCCCATTGTGTTCATTCCTACCTGCTGCATACTCTGCAAAAACTTTCTGGTGTACCTATTTGAAGTGCCAGAAGGCCCACTGTCACTTAACATCTCATTGCAAATAACCCATAGGACTAAATAAGACAGAGGAAAGGAAATTAAAATCTATTTATGCAGGAATAAGTACTGCTGACACCACTGACTGGTCCACCAGGTTGAGCATGTTTCTGGGTGACCTTACATTGGCTGGTTACTCGTCAAACCACTATCTCCCCATCGGTCAATCTCTACCAAAATGTCCCTCCATTTTTCTCTGTATAATTACTTCCTTCAGACTATCCAAAGGTACATAAATATGTACTTGATGATTCCTAAGAATAATAAGTTTTTCTCAGTATTTCTAATGTACACAAAAGAAACCTCAGAGTAGATAGGTAGTAGAAAGACAGTACGAAGCTGAAGCTTATAATTCCTATAAGAAGACCCATATGTGCTCAATTTTTATGAATGCTGTACAAACACAGCCAGATAAAACACCATCAATGAAAAAGTTGTTTCCTTCCAAATATGTTATGCCATGGTATTGTAGAAATATCTTGGGGAAGGGGCTGGGCAGGAGGGACTTGAAAACAAATTCTGTAAAATTTTACCGCCATACTTTTCAAGTAGGCATTACTGCAAGGAAAAACACATAAGGGATGCGGTTCAAGAAAGACTTCACACAAAATCTCAAGATCTATTTGCTATAGCTACATAAATAAATTTGAAAAAGAAACTAGTACCTGTGTCTCTTGTACTTACATCCATTATTGTTATCTATACCTTCACCTCTTAATGTTCCCAGGTACCTTTTTTTCCCTTCCGTACTTTGACTGTGACAAAGGTACCTCTGTTTTCAGAGGTCTCAGCTGTAGGCATACAAACTACCAAAGGCCACAGGCTAATTTTCCAGCAAGAGTAGAGCCATCAAACCTGCAATACTGTGCCTCAGCTAACAGGCTGCTCAGAGACCTGTCTCAAACCAAGCTGCATGTCTTTTCCTAGTTTGGCCCCATCCTATAGGAAGAACATCTCAAGCATGATTATATCCGATGAATCTGGTACAAAATCAGTATAGCATGTTTGAGTGGAATAGGAAGATGGGAAAGTAGTGGTCAGATAGGCATTTTGTGTGACAAGAAGGATACTGTATGTCTATGCACCTTAGAGAAAAATTTAAGTGGAAGTCACTCTGTCTAAGACCTCTTAGTTCGGTTTCCAGTGAGAATTTTAATAATACATGTTAGGAAAGTAGTTGTTTTAACATTCATCCAAGACACAAATAAAATCCTCACCTTACCTGCTCTCATAATCTGGGAAGTGTTAGATTCTGTTCACTCTAGAACTGTAGTAATGCTACATCTGGTGTTGGATGTACAACTCATTTCTATGAAAATAATTGTTCTCTATCCTGACTAGAAGGACTATGCCCATTTGACCTGTTTTTGGTCACTTTATTGACCACCATTTCAGTTAGGAAAAAATATTTCAGTAACCAGTTTAAGCTTCTTCTCTTTAAACTATCTTATTAGATCCTGTGCTGGGTGCCTACCTGGGAGTGAGGGACTACATTATATAGAAGGGCATTATAGCTGTCTAGTGCTATAGCAATACAAATCAGGGACCTCAGCAGAAATGCACCGGTCACTGGTGCATTTAATGGAATTGCTGTTTCTTTTCTATTTCCAGAGAAAAGGGTTTTGTGCAAGGGGATTTTTGGTGGCTGCAGAATGAAATATGATTTATAATTTTTTTTCTGATAAATCTTACTGAACACCTATTTAATATTTTCCATTTTTATAAAAAATAATGTTCTGTACCAAATCCTACTGCTTTGGAGATTTAGCCAAGTGCCTTCTGTGGAACATTTTGTATAAAGGAAGCAAGTTTTGTGTGGACCAAAATTTGCAACATTTCTTTCTATTTTAGCTGTCCATAGCAATTTCGGAACATTAGAAGCACTATACATGAAAAGATCAAAAATCCATCCAGCTTATATCTTTTCTGAACAACCACTGCTGCTCTAGAAAACATTAAGCTCTAGTAATGCACTGTTTGATAGAAGGATGAACTTCTCCCCAGTCTGAGTAGCTGATCATTTTATGCCCCAAAGCTTAAACATTCTTGGTGCTGCAGTGCATGCAAAGCACACTCCAGCAAACGTATCTAAAATTCAACATGGAAAAGCATCATATCCTTCATAAATTGAATTGAACAGCTCTACTACAGAAAATATCTTCTGTCAACATCCACAAATCGTTTGTGACTTTGGTATTGTATATTAGAAGAAAAAATATTGGAAAAAATGTGCAAATATAGAATATTTTATTTTTAAATCCCATATATTGCATTCCAGTACACTCATTAAGCCCTTGACATCAGCAAAAGCATTACTGTTTACATCCTGTAAGCTTTGCACAGATTCATCCTGTTAGACAAACGCCCCTAGAAATCAGATTCCATTTTTCCAGGGGACTTGTATCCAGTTTTTCTACAGCTGTGTGATAATTTGTCTCCTTATTTACATACCAATCCATGACTCACTGCCTACAAAAAGCATTTTGTAAGCCATATAAATACAGATTTCAAAAAAGGTGAAGTCTGTTTTGTGTCCTACACTCTAAAGATTTCTGAAGATACAGCAAGGTTGCCTATCAGCCTATGCTCAGTAGAGCAGACTTTAACTATAATGAGCCTTCCTAAATACCAATCAGCATTTCACCTATGTGAGTTCTTATAATATATTCAGTTCCTCAATGCATTAAAGAACATTTCCCTGCATATTTCAATCTCTTTGGTTCAGTTCTTCCAGAGGATAGGCAATTTTAGGTAATTAAAAATATTAAAAAGTATTACTATCCTTCTTAGCAAAATTAGTTACTCTTCATGCCCGTTAAATCAACATTAATAGAATTAGGTGTAAAGTAACAAGAGTCTTTAGGAAGTTTCCATATTCAGTAGGTATCTATGTAAGCAAACTAACTTACAGTATTTTATTGAAATTAAATGCTTCTGTTGAAGAAAAATACAGTGGCAAAACTATTTTTAAAAGGCAATTCATGGAAGAACCAGGGCACTGCACAGCACTGGCAGCCTGCGCTTGCCCACAGGGGGGCTCCGAGCACCTAGAAAGGCTGCTCACGGTGGCCGCCTGCTTACAGCTGCTGCAAGGAGTAAAAGAAATAACAGGATAAAAAGGAAAAAACTCTAATAGCATGTGACTGCTTCTAGATTACATGGACTCACTGAAAAAAAAAGAGAAAAAAAAACCTCAAATGGTTGGGGTTATTTTTGACTGAGTTTGATGAACATTCACTTCTTAATTTCAAAACGCACTGTGTGGATGCTGTGGAAAATCCCGACAGGGATTGCCGGTGCCAGCTGAAACAGGATTATGCACACATCACTGACACTCCCTCGTAGCTAGGGAAGAAGCAATGCAAATCACTGCTGATTGATTTTCACAGACCAATAACGCTCAAAAGACAACATATTTGTGTCTCCTGTAACAAAATTCCTGTTTGACTGTTTGGACACCAGGGCTAGAAGCGGATGTGGTCCTTGGTGTCTCTCTTGCTGTGTCCCAGCCACTGGCACCACCGCCCATGCTCATCCCCCACAGCCCCAGCCTGGGCCCACTACGCTTTGCAGCAGAGCTGTTTGGGCCCCCTGTCCTCACACTTGCCCCCCTGCCCAAGCTGCAGGCCCAGGCCAGCCCCCACTGGCCTCCTGCCCCACTCCCCCTGCACATGATCCCACAGACCAACAGATGAGAAGCTGGGTAAAAATATTAATGACACATTCTTGCACCATGAAAAGAAATCAAGAAAAAAGGAGCAGAGCCTGAAATGACAAAAAAAATGTGCAGATAAATGCAGAGAGGAGATCAACGTCTCCATTATGTTTGCAAGAGCTCAGTGCTCAGCAGAGGGCTCCACTGCAGCCTGTGCCCAGAGGTGCTGCAGGCAGCCCTCACACAAGAGGGAAATTGCACAGTTTGTCCAATCACTGGAAATATAAACCTCTGAAACCTTGAAATTAGGGTTAAGATATTTGTTGACTTTAAAGGAGAAGAAATAGGCTTCATGTTTTCTGTTCATACCGTTCTCTGAAGAACATCATTGTTCCTAGCAGTAAAAAAATATATGATGATGTTTCACTGAGGAGCTTCAGGGACTGAAATAAAATGGCTCATGTCCTTTTAGTTTCCGTGAAACATCCACCACACAGAAAAAAGCAGACAGCAGAGCAGGAAGCATGCCTGGGTTCATGTGCCCATGCACTCTCTATTAGTGACATACCGTAACTTGTTCTGCTCGAGTGAACAGAGTGAAATACTTGTTCTCTCTCTCATTAAACATGTTCTTAAAAAACATGCCTGGATGTCAGTCTCTGCTCCCATCTTCTCCTTTACTGAGTGCTCTCTAGGCTATAGAAAAAACACCGAAGGACTCAAACACAGACAAAACTGAGCCTTAGTACAGAAGAGCAGTACTGCCTTTCCAGTTGTTGATAGTACCATCACAAAGTGCAAAAATTTGAAGCAGCAATTTAATTGAGCCTAACGTGAAATACAGAAGCAATCTGACTGGCCTGATTTTGAGTGTGTGCCGGGATTACTCCCTTCACTGCAGTACAGTTGCTCCTGAAGTGTGCCACTGCAAGTAGATCAGCTCTTACTCTAAATTAAACCCTCTTCACAAGAATATTCAGAATCTGTACCCCACCCTCTATATAGTGCTATGCATTATGTATTGTCTAGAGGGTAATACAACTGATTATTACTTCTTTTTTATTACAGTCATCTTTAGATGTTCAAAAAAAAAAAAAAGAGCTAGGTTTCTTTGTGCTTAGCACTGTACATTCACTCAATTAGTGGTACATCCATAGAATTTTTTTGTGGTCCTCCACTGGAAAATTGTACAATAGAGGACAAATGTACAATTGTACAGCCTATCCTTTCGTTTCTTGGGGGGGGGGGGGG
>JAOXNO010000004.1:13880676-13892837 GCA_028565335.1 Limnodromus scolopaceus | reverse complement strand
GTCAGAGTTAGGTTGATGGTTGGACTAGATGATCTTTAAGGTCCCTTCCAACCTAGATGATTCTATGATTCTATGACTTTTGCTTTTCAGTTCTGTAAGATCTTTATGCCACTTCTCTACAAGATTGTCTACTTGATAAATCAATGTTTTCAACTTTATCCAAATTTAGAGAATTTTGCATTCAGGATATCTCATATTATCAATAAGGTGTTTGTTCTTCAGAAATTGTTATAAAAAAAACCTTTCCCTCCCTCAACAGAAAGTCTAGCAAGGCTGAAATCACACTCGGAAACCCTCAATTTATGACTAGTACCCTGGAGATGAAGATTTTCTCTGGTCCAAAATACTGAGATTTTACTCCTTGTGATATTCAGTGACACATGGCAAATTCAATTGTTCATTAGGTAAAAACATTGACAGGGAAAGAGGATTGTCCTAATGCCCCATGTAACATGATGGGTCACTGTACTGGTGGTGCTGTAAAGCACAAACATGTAGAGAGAAGGTGCCTTGATCTCACAACAGAAACTGCGGGCAAACTGCAATTCAGAACAGGCCAGAAATAGCAGGCTTTCTCATGATGGCCACCCATCTTATGTAGCCATGCAATGCCTGGTATTGCTATCATCCTTTTCTTTTGGACTACAAGTAGAACATAACTGTATATTTATTTCCTTGCTGAATTTGAAAGATGAGAAAGAAAAAAATCCAGATAGAGGAAAATGCAGCACTGGGGTGGGAGTGAAGTTAAAGGAATGCTGCAAGTCTTGCATATTTCTAACCTAGTATAAACAGGGATTCCTCACTCTTTTGCCTGAAAGTTCCATTTATTTCAAGAAATTTATTTAAATTAAAATAGATTAGAAATAAAAAGATTTGAAACGCACCATTCTTAAAATGTGCGCTTATCCTTCTCTGACTAATTTTTATTGAGAAAAGGGGGAGATATGGAGTAGGCCATGAAAAGGGTATACAACAAGTTATGCAAGCACAAATGAGATTTTGAGTGAACATAATCATAACAGCTTTTTACAACGTAGTACTTTCAGGACTTAAGACTGTCATATGCTAAAGTACCTTAGTACTGTAAAAAGAAACAGCATGTAATCTCAGTAAAAATATCTACTTTAATTACACCACAAGCAATTTGAAATAGAAAATGTGTATTTCAGAGATCATTTTAGAGCTAAGGACAAGAGGTGCTAAAAACTGCCAGTGCCATAACATGCAGATTTTCCTCTTTGGTTTGCTTTGCTTCTGTGATAACGGGAGTCAAATTTTTATTATTATTTTCAAATAGTAGAAAACTCTCAGGACCAAGTTAGTAATTTTCATGGAGTGCATTACCCTATTACTGAGAAAGAAATTTAACAGTTTATTAAATATTTCAGAGCAAATGTAGCTCTGCACTGAAACCCTGCATCACAGAATGCAGGATTTAATACCTAGGAGTTTAATGTTAGGGTGCAGTTAAATAACTGGCTCTTACTGAGAAAGGACAGGAAGCTTAACCCCTACAGGTTTATCATGTCTCTTATTCCAGTGATGTCTATGGGGAACAAAATTCTCCATTTTGGAGAAAGGAAGAAGAATGTCTCTGCATTAAGCCAAATTTACCAGTTACTATGGTGGAGCACAGAGTACCAGCTGAGCCATGAAATCTGTCCTGCCTGGTGTGCTCTTGCAATTGGAGCCCAGATAGACCCTTGTACAAACATGAGATGCTGTAAAAAGGAGGACTCCACGTTGAAATATGAGGTTGTGATTTCATATTTCCTATGAAATTTCATACATATGTGTTTCCACCACAAACTTAATTTGGCATGACATTAATTGAAGATACATTCTAGAGATTGCATCAGCACAAATGTGTTCTTTTCAAATTAATCCTGACACTCTAAGAGACAGATCTCCCTGGCATAGCCTGGGAGATAAAATACAAACAAAGGCCTGAATTCGTCCAAATTTAATTATTTAACTGAAGTACCTCAGCTAGGATCTTCCACTACACCAAAAGTCAGAAGAATTTTGTGAGTATATCTGGTCATCTTAAAACCCGAATCACCCTCTGGAGATGGCTCTCTCTCACAAAGCACACTCACTCTCTCCATTGACTGTATCGAAAACCTGGGAGCTAAATACCTAAACTTAGGCAGAATTAATCTTTGCCCAGATATCTGGCCCAGATGTGGCCTCCATGTGATGTGGAAGAATACAGCACTAAGGGAGAGTATTGTCATACAAAGAATGATAGACAGATCACAGTTGCTATGAAGCATCCAAGAACCATGCAGCTTATGCATTACTCACCTCACTGGGGAGGCAGCAAAATCACCCCTTTTCTTCTGTGAAAGATAGAAATATAGCTTAACCATGAGTCCCTTTTTCCTTATACAGCTATTTTCATTAAACACAGATCACTGCACTGTTGGGCTGATAGTATAAAAAAAATTATCAATTGACCGTAGAACATTCCATAATGACAATTTTTCTTTCCAGCATTAATAGACTTTATATAAATGATAAAATGCAGTTATGCTCCATGCCACCTAATCTATTTTCACCACAGCACATATCCCTGAGAACTATAATGATCTTTGTGCTGTAGGTTCCAAGATAGCCTTGCCTTTCCAAGTAGGAGGGGGGAAAACCCTGACAGAGGAAGGTGAAGACAACTATATATATTTCAAAGTACATATTCCCTTTGGTGCTGCATCTTCAGATGGACTGTCCCAGTTTTCCCAGTTCTCAAGTTTGGGGCAAGCACACAGGACATTCAGAGAAACATGGCCTTACAGGGCCCTTAGTCTATTTCAAATTTTAAAATTAATATAAGACAACTTGACCAAAAATACAGAGCAAATAAATGTCTAAAATGCACATTGTGAGGTAATGCATATTTTGTTCCTGCAAAGTGTTCCCAACGGACTTACTGTATTACAACTATACCAAATCAGCTTCTTCACTCAGTGGAGCTCTACACATTTGCTGAATTGATAACCTTTTCTTTCTGTAATACATAGTTTGGAGAGACATAAAAACAAAGCACTAAACTATGTTTCCAAGTCCTACTGAAAATGAAAGGAGCTACTCTGAAACACTGGGAAGCAATATTTGGTTCTAAAGGTTTTTGCACACAAGGTGGTTATGTTCTGAGTAGTTCCTACCAGGAAGGTATTTTGAAAGATTCATTAGATCCATTGACTTCAGTCATATGCTAGTTTCACTGGCTTAAAATAAAAATGAAGGCAGAATCAGGCTATTTCCTGGTTCAGAACGCAGCTGTTCTCCCCCGATAGCATAACTAATTCATTTAATAATATTCAAAGCATTCTATAACAACATATTCTAGCAATTTCCAGTTGTCCATTATTTTTTTAGTTTCCCCTCATAATCAGACTTGACTGAGAGAAAATAAGAGGAAAAAATACATACATTATGCATGTGTAGTGCATAATGTCTGATCTATGATGACATTTCCCTTCATTTGTGCAGACAGACAATATCATTTTCTCCTGGCTATGCCACTCCTGAGTTTTTGTTTCTTCTTCTGCTCAGAAAGTTATGTTTTATACTAATGATCTGACATTATATGGTACTGGAGGTACTGAAATGATGTAAGGCATGTGGGGCAGGAAATATCAATATTATTATAGCAAAGTTTGATGCTTTGAAAAATGAATCAAAATTTCAGAAAGAATGTTTAAAAGGTATCTTAAAATCTGGACAACTATGCCCTTTATGTATAACAACGAAATCTGAGATTTATGGATGTATGATTTTTTTTTTTTATTCTCTTGTATCCTTATTAAACTTAAAAAAGGAACATAGATTCATTTCAGTAAGCTATTTCCTTAGAGCAACAAAGGAGTGCAGGTCCTTATAAAATACTTTAATTTACAGTTTGACTGAAGTCATTAACTTCAATTGGGACTGGATTTTTCCCTCTTAAGTGCAATACTAATCTGAAAAGTGATTGTGTTAAAATCATCAATTTTCACATGGTGGATCACCTCCATTGAAATATTTGGTAACTTCTGTTGACTACAGGCACAAAACTATTTCTTTTGTGTCTTTTTAACTTGGAAGAAAACATGATGGAGCCAAACACCCCCCTTTTTTCTTTTTTTTTTTTTTTGATCAGGATGATAATTTACTAAGCAACACAATTTTGAAGGGATTGTGGCTGTTTTGCTAAATACCATTAGTGTCTCCCAGGCCCTAAATACAGCATAATCACCTGAAAATCCTGGGGGCAGGGTCAACGACTGAAGATGTGAACATTTCACTCAGGCTTCTCAGTGAAACCTCTGCCATCTCAATAAATACAACTTAATGCAACTGGTCAAAGGAGCAAGTACAGAGAATACAAGTACATAAGCTTCATTTTTGCCTTGCTGGAGCCATTAAGCCATGGAAGTAGTAACCCAGTTGAGCAGGACGCAGCCAGGGGCCAAGACACTCCAGGCTCAGCAGAGGGCGCAGCTGAGCAGTAACCAGCTTTTCCACATAGACCCTGCTGGGCACTTGTTCAGAACAAGTTGCTTGGGCCTAACTCTCATCAATAACTCTCACAAACCAGCAGAAGGCAAACAGCACAGCGCTGGGGTCAGCTCAACATAATTTGAAGGCATTGATGTTACAGGTATAAGTGAGTAACTAGTACACTCTGCAGATTTTAATTGCAGGTGAGGATTCATTGGAGGAAAAGACTCAGCATCATTCTCCCATTCAAGGTTAACCACTCAAGGCTGGAAGTGAGGACAAATGATTGCTGCTGGTTTCCAACAGTTTTTTACAAGGAAACTATTGAAAGGAATGATGTTATCGTTATCCTGCTATGCTGATTACTGGAAAAACCCATTCCAGATAAAAGTGGCACTTACATTAGCGTTTCACTCTCAGGAGGCTGAGTAGGCTATCTGAAGGAGGTGGGAGAGGGCAGGGGTGAGGAACAGCTATGAATACTTCCTTTTAATTTTTGCATTTAATGAAAAATTAATGCATGCCACATTATACCAGGTATAATTTGCACCTCTCTGCTCTGTATCTTATTGCAAATCTTCTTTCTAGGAGTAGATTAACTAACAGAAAATAACTCAGAAAAATGCTCTCTCTTTTCTTTTTTTATGAAGTAACCTATTCCCTATAGATCTTGTAGTAGCAGGGTTGACCTGAAAATCTATGTAACTTGAATCTACAGAACCATGTGAGGATTCTTCTCCCTCCTATCCTGAGAGTCCACTGAACTTCTGAAGTAAAAAGCCAAAGAGGAATATTACACTTAACCTGACAAAATTTTCTTCAAATACATGTGCTTCTTTTTTGTCGTCTTGCACATGCCAGAGGTGTGGGTTTAGACATACTTTTTATAAATCATAAATGATTATAATTTTTCTTTAAAAACTGCAAAAGATGCAGATTCCATTTTTTCCATATTCAATACGTTTTTCCAAAATACAAAAGCTCATCTTACTCAGAACTGGTTTCCATGACATTTGATCACTTCACTGCTAACACTACTGTTTCACCACATTTCCATAATGGGAACAAATTGGAAAAATAGCTACTGCATTTGAAAAAAATCTCAGCCATGCTTTGCCAACCTTCATTTCTTTTCTTTCCCATTTTACATCTTAAAATACTCCTTGAAGACCCAGAAAAGATTGAGGAAAAAACTACTTAAGAACTCAAGTATAGTAAAAGATGATAAATTATTACATTTATATAATAATCTTATGTGTTATATTTAAAAGGAAAACCTGTGACATCTAATTCATGGAACAGTATTAATAATAACCCATATTTCTTGCTTTCTGTGAAATTTCTACATGAAATTAATCCCTTCTGTCATTAAAAACGTGTCATTGCATTAAAAAAAGATATTAGCCATGGAAAAGACCCATTTGAAGGCACAACCTCAGGTTCACTGTCTCCTAGAGGAACATTATATATTATACGGATATTCTTCTGGAGACACAGAAATAGCTAACAACTGTTGTACTGCCATTTTGTGATAGCATGATTGGAAGAGGTTAGACAGAGTAGGCGTGAACCCCTTGTTATCACACCTGATTTTAAAAATTCTAGAGACAGGAGAGGGTTCCCATAGCTCCTCTGGGAAGAGGACTCAGTCTGTAATCTAAATGTATAGCGAGGCAAAGGTCATAAGCATTCATTGTAGCTCTCCAACATCTTTAGAAGTTCCTGAAAAATTCGAACTCCCATCAACATTGTTAAAAACTGTACCAAAGTATCTTTAAAGATTAGAATTACAGTAACAACAAGAGACTTTCTTCTAATGATCTCACAGTACTGAAGTTAATTATGGTTTACATAACCCTCACATCATTTCTTGAGACTGAAAAAGACATTGTCCCTATTTTAAAAAAGCGTAAACTTCAGTATAGACAGCCTATGAGAAATCAAAAAAAAAAGCTAATGAAAGAAACAACAAAAGTTTTATGGACTGTGCTAATGCCACCCTCCTGCTTTTTGGAGGGGGATTTTATAATCCCATTTTTCTGGGTTTCAGGAATAGTCCCTGTTCAATCATTCTTGGAAAGAGTCAGATAAGCAAGTGGGAAAACTGGCTCACAGGAGAAATAAATTAACTACACACAAAGAATTCTCAGACGTACATATTAAGCAAACTAAAACTAGACACACTTTCCCTAATCTTCTGTGTAGAGATGTTATTTGCTATTATTTGCTAAAAGAGATGGTGAAAATATTCTAGGCAAGAAATATGATTACTCTAGTTAGAATGCCCATGAAAACAAAGTATTGTTTGGAGCGAGGAGAAGTAAAGGTTGATCCTTTGTTCCTGTCAATGTCTCTCACCACATATTTGATACACCAGATATCCATTACATACAGTCTAAATGAAAGGTCAGGTCAACAGACTGGAAAAGTGTCCTCAAGTCTCAGCTAATAATATGGATAGCAGTGCATAGAAGCACATTTTAAATGTGGTTTCCCAAACATTTGAAAACAATCAAATTGGATAGTATGAATTGGATATAGAAAAAACCCAACATATCTGCATAGCTGAGAACTCTAGCTAGGCAAATGATTAGGGAAGCAGGACACTGGTTATCTGTCTGTAATTCCATCTCCATGTAGAAACCGTATGTTCTTTCTGCCAAACTTTGCAACAAGAAGTACTGCTTTCCTCTGTATTCATTGCCTACTTCAGCTAAAGTTGTGTCTGAGCTGCCTGCACTGCAACATCCAGCACCTTGAGATTGCTAGCCTGGATCTTATCAGCCAGCCACAGATAACAGATACCTCCCCCTAGGCTGCAGGGAAGTTACTAGGGTGAGAGAAAGAGAGGTTTTCTGGCTATGTCTGCACCCGCTCTCCTGAAAAGCTCAGCGGTAAATACTGAAAATGAAAGAGATAGAGAGACAGGACGGGACATGGCAGGATGGTTCGGGACGGGACAGACGGGACGGCCAGCCATACCTTGGACAGCTCCTCAGCGTCACTTCTGCCTGCAGAAACGGGACAGTGCCAGAGTGGCAGCGATGGCCTTGGTACGGGTGATAGTTAGAAGGGTGCGGTAAGCACAGGGCACAGACACAAGTAAAGACAAGGGTGTCGTATTGCTCTTCACTTCAAGGCTTGGTCACCTGGTTTCTGCTTACTGTCTCAATTAACTATTGCCCAAAGCAAGGCTGGTTGGCTGGCAACACCCGGGTGACAGCATGGCAGGGAAAAGCACAGAAGTGGAGCACTGTGGAGAAAGAGGCAGGGAGTTTGGAAATAGACATGGCGAAGGTAAGCAAAAGCGGGTGAGAAGATTAAAACAGAAGACTGAAAAAGCTGGATGAGAGAAAAGGATAAGGAAGGGAGGATGGAGGAGGAGGCAAGAAAAGTAAGAAACTATGTAGGAGGGAGTGAACAAGACAGGAAGGTAGAAGAAAAGAAGGAAGAAGATGGAGGGATAGAACTGGGATGGTGAAATGCCAAGGAAAATGGGAACATGATATAAAAGAGACATGAACAAGAGATGCAAAAGCATCTGGAGAGCATAAAATGAAAGGACAACATAGAAAAATGTGTAGCAAGAACATACAGAAATATGTAACCCATAGTATTGACAGTGATACCTGCTTCTGGAGCATCATATCTTTCGTCAAATCTCCAAACCTTACATCTATATCCCAAGACAAATCAATATTCACTGGTTCAACCACCAATCCATTAACAGATTAATGGATACACTTAACTCCTGAGAAGGTGTTAATACTTTCTATCCTCTTAACAGTGGTCATAATCTTGACATCACAGTGATTAAAAATGTAGCATTTCAACCTGTTTAATTAAGATGATAGGTGCAGTCACGGCTTTTAATTTTGCTTTTGCACCATAAATAAATGAGCTGATCATATCTAAGAGTCATAAACAATTTCCATCTGGCATCCAAGATGGTGACTTGGTTCATCTGCATATTCATCAAGTGGCATGCACGTAAGTAAAAATGTTTTGCTGATTAATTGCCCTACTTCTTCTACTATAGTGAAATTCATAACCATTAGGATCTTCTAACAGCAGATCAGACTATCTGAACTTAATTTGACTGTGAATGAAAGGAAACATTCCCACACTATTATTTAATTATTATCAAGTGAGTGTAGAATTTTATATCAAAATGGCAAACTTTTCTGTTGCCAAAGTTGTGAATGAGATGCAGAAAAAATAGTAGAAATAAATTGTTGCCATTAGAGAGACAGATGAGCCCATTCAAAGAACAGTAAATTTAAGTATTATGCAGTAACAAAAATATCACCTCCATATCTTTTCCCTCTTTTTAGACATGTCCAATTTGTCATCAGTCACAGTTCCCATTTATCATTAGAATTTGTATCCAGAAAACATTCTGCCAGGGCAGGAACGCAAATAGTAATGAAAAACACATGAAAATTACATTCTACTAAATAAGTGCTCAAATTGATGTTCTGTTATCAAAGTCTTTTATTCTACTAAATAAGTGCTTAAATTGATGTTCTGTTATCAAAGTCTTTTAAATCTCAAACAAATAAATCCCTCAATCAACATAAATGGAGTCTTGGGAAAGATGTAGAAAACTAGCCTATTTTATATTTGGATTAATTTGGAATTAAGAAAATATTTGTAAGGCTTTTGCTTCTTTCAAAATCCAACAGTTTGCTTTTTAATTTGAGCTAGATTAAAGATATAAATAACGCTATTTCAGTGCAATTCAGCGGTACTGCTGAAAATTCAGCAGGGTGACATCCCTTTATCCACTGTGGGAAAAGAGTTTTTAAACAATTTCTGGTATCTAATTAAGCTGCATATTAATCTGAGATCTTAGTATGTAAAATGCTCTGGACTTTTTAAAGTAATATTTCAGTAAAATTTAAAATAATGTCTGACCATAGAAGGCATTTTCTTCTTTTCTTCCAAATTGTTCAAAATGAGCTTCTCCCTTTTTGTAGATCTCACCACATATTTCATAAAGCCTTTCCTCAGGCTGAAACTCCCTGGGAATAGCAGCTGAATTTTGCTGGGCTACACAGCATCTCTCCTCTCAAATCAATTCAGATGATCTTTCCTAAGTATCTGTCCTCCTTACACTACTAATGCCACATGTATGCTGAAACGGGTGCATCCTGTACTTCTCTATGTTAAAAACTCTTTATATCAACAGACACCAAGTCCAAGCTCCAAAACTGCTTATTGCATTCAAGCCCTACTAAACAGAGTGAGAGTTCAGGTAGAAGGGAGAAGCCTACACAGTGCAGGATGAAGCCTTCAGCAGGCCTGTCAGAGTATCATAGAATCATAGAATTGTCTAGGTTGGAAGGGATGTTTCAGATCATCTAGTCCCAACCATCAACCTAACACTGACAAAAAACATCATTAAACCGTATCTCTAAGCACTATGTCTACCTGTCTTTTAAATTCCTCCAGGGATGGTGACTCAATCAATTCCAAGGGCAGCCTGTTTGAATGCTTAATAACCCTGTGCCAAGTACAGGGGGACTTCCCTAGCCCTACTCACCACACTGTTCCTGATACAGGCCAGGATGCTGGTGGCCTTCTTGGCATGAGGCATTCATTCATTCAAATTCATCAAAGAAGTTTCCTCCATTTTACTCCCACTGCTGACAAGAAATGATGTGATGGATTAATTTCCCGAAAATAAGGAATTCTTACAGTTTTAAGAGGACATCATTTTCTTGGAGGAACTGAGTTTCTTTTAGAAAATACTTCAGGACAAGATCCTTGTAACTGAAAGCATTCAGAAAAGCCACATCTCTGTTACACATGTGTTTCCTTCAGGTACCTGAAGGACTTCCAGCACTTTCCATCCAGTTGGTTTTAGTGGCACACTGAAGAACACTCCTGGATGTAGACACTGCTCTTGTTTGTCACTTGATTGTGTACAACTATGTTCAATTTCATTTCCATTCTAGGTACAGAGTTTGGTAGGAACAGAATTAAGGCTTTCTGCTTTCTTGACTGTTCCTGTTTGGATACAATTATACCAAGGTTGACTGGAGAGCCTCTGCTGAGCTACCTTTGTATGTCCGAGTAACAAAAAAAATTTTTTCTGAGGTTTTGAGGTTGTAGAGACGTTTTGAGGTTGTAGAAACATTTTGAGCTATTCTACCAGGTGAACAAACAGTAAGTCAATGTGATTTAATTTAACATTAAGCTTTTCTGCAATCATTAGATCACAGAGAACTTGGAAAAGTTGACTTATTCAGAGTTTCTGGGGCATTAAAATATTCAAGCTGCTAAACTTCATCTATGGTATAAATGAGGTATAAATTTCAATCCAATCTGAATGACTAAGTTATCAAAGAAATTATTAAAATGGCTATACTACATACAGATCAGGATCTTGGAAAAATGTGGAAAACATCACAGCTTATGTTACTGAATTACTAAAGCATAAATGGATTTTTTTACATAATGATTAAAGTTATCAAAATTAAATCATTTAGCACTATTGGGAGACTTGAGTTTGCCTGGAAAAAGCTATCTAGATTTCTAAGTTCCGAGTAGGAATCCTATTTTCACCTTTGTATGCAGAGATCTGTGTTTCAATTAAACAAAATGAAAATCCTACGAGCAAATCCATGTATCTAGTCAGTCTGCCAGCAGAAGCCAATATGCAGCATTCGAGCTGCACAAACAATAAAGAAATGAATGTGGGTTTATATTACATACTTGCACATAATTATTTAAAACTACGCATGTACCACACTGCAAGAAGACAAGAAAGCCAGTAGATGCCTTATAATGCATTTAATTATGCATTGGCCAAGTTTTATTCTCTTACAGCTCAGATACGGGATGTGAAAGGTGATGAATTTGGCCTGCATTTTTTTTCATATAAATATATAATATAGCAAATCTTCTGCAGTATGTATCTGTAACTATGTCTGCAATTATATAGTATTGGCTTTCCATACAAATTAAATTGTTTATTATCATCCCAGAAAGAATAGATCATAACATCAACAGAATCTGTCCTCAAGCCTTCCACTCAGGCAAAATTTACAACTCAATGGAATGATGCTGGCCCCATGTAATCAATGCAGGTGTTATATTCAGTAAATACATCTACCAAATCAAACACAAAGACCAACTCCTATGAAGTTATATGAGTAAACCCTCATTTGGGACTTTCTTACAGTTCTCTGATTATGCAGAAGCCATAAAAGTATCAAAACTCCCTCTGAAGACATGTCAGTAGGCTGAGGAACACACTGCAGATATATACCCTCCGCTGGGTTAAAAACTGGCTGGAAGGCCAGGCCCAGAGAGTGGTGGTGAATGGAGTGAAATCCAGTTGGCAGCCAGTCACGAGTGGTGTCCCACAGGGCTCAGTACTAGGGCCAGTTCTCTTCAACACCTTTATCAATGATCTGGACAAGGGGATCGAGTGCACCCTCAGTAAGTTCGCAGACAACACCAAGCTGGGTGGCAGTGTCAACCTGCTGGAGGGTAGAAAGGCTTTGCAGAGGGATCCGGACAGGTTGGATCGATGGGCCGAGACCAACAAGATGAGGTTCAACAAGGCCAAGTGCCGGGTCCTCCACTTGAGTCACAACAACCCCAGGCAGTGCTACAGGCTGGGGGCAGAGTGGCTGGAGAGCTGCCTGGCAGAAAAGGACCTGGGG
>JAOXNO010000004.1:13870162-13880576 GCA_028565335.1 Limnodromus scolopaceus | reverse complement strand
GTCAGAGTTAGGTTGATGGTTGGACAAGATGATCTTGAAGGTCCCTTCCAACCTAGAAGATTCTATGATTCTATAAGGCCAGCAGAACTTTCTACCACCCTGGCAACAAGGCAGAGGCTATGGTTACTGGAGCACTTCAAGTATTTGGTATTTCTGAATGCCTCCATAGGGTACCTTTGCAGGCAAAAAAGTTGAGGTACACTTGAGCTACTTCAGTTTATCTTAGGTAACACTTTGAGCGCTGATTTCCCCAGATTTTATATGTACCCATTTTCTTTCTAGACTGTATCAAATTCAGGAACAACCATCCAGGGACAGCCAGGTGCTAACTGGAAGAACATGAAGCTAAAATCACTCATTAAGTCATCAGATATGTCTAATTCCCTGCTCTTCCTCATTATTATTTTTTTTAATCCTACCATTGGTGTTTACTGGGGCAGTCACACAGAACAAGAACTACTTGCACACAGCTCAAGCAGATACACAGACCCATTTCAGCTTGCCCTATTGCAAAATCACCTTATATTTTCCACATATTATGCAAACATAACAAGCTGTTGCAGGACAGTTATCTGGGGACTGAATCTGGGATCATCAGCAATAACTGCCTACTCCCAAATGCCATCTGAAAAATTGGCAGATTTTTTTGGTATGTACCAGAAGACAGACTGAATTTAGATGCAGAGTTGACAGTTTGGAAATTATATGTCCTAATATGCATATGCTCCCAAGCACGTGTAGAAATGACTATTCATTAAAGCAGTCCATTCACTTAAAGGAATTAATTATCAGTAATTGAATATTATTATTATTTTTAAAAAAAACTTTTTTTAAAGTTATTGAGTACAATCATAGAAAATGCCACCCATTTAACTCTCAAGCACATGATGTACAGGCATGCCTGTAAGCAGAATATGGCCCTGTTGTGGTTTAACCCCAGCCAGCAACTAGGACAATATAGCCTTTTGCTCATCCCACCTTCCCCCTCAAGAAGGGTAAAGGAGAAGAGGAAGAAAAGGACGGGAAAGGGAAAAAAATCATTGGTTGAGAAAAAGACAGATGAATAGAACTATATCGGAAAAGGAAAATAACAATAATAATTTGTTTTTTCAAATAATTTCAAAAGAAGATGCAAGATACAAGTCACACTCGTCACCCAGTGAATTGGGTGCCCAGCTGTCCTGGTTTGAGGTAAAACTGAACCAGGACACCAGCCCAAACCTGAGCAGAGATTGCGGATTCCCTCTCCCCAGCCAACCCGTGACATCTATGGTACAGAATATTCCATTGGCCATTCTATTGTTCTGTCTATGCTCCTTCCCATCTTCTATGGGGAGAAAAATAAAGTCCTTGACACATCACTTAGCAACAACAAAAACAGGATGCATTACTGACATTCCACTCAAGTTAGCAACAAGCATCACCATTTTTTCTGCAAGTTACACCTAACAGTTACAATCCTTAAAACTCAGTGAAAAGTCATAATGGCTTGAACATGTTTAAGATTATTCCAGCCAGGGGAAATGAAGAATTGCACCAAGACAAATCACCCCCTTGCATGTTGGATATCTTCTCATTATTAGTGTCACCATTACTTAAGATAATTTTCCTTCAGTTATTAAGCTAATTCATTCAGTCTGTGTTTTATTATTCTTTGCCCTTAGTTTTTGGCACAGGAAAACATGGAGGTTTGGTTTAAGTGGTTTAAGGCACTGGCAAGACTCAAAAGATACTAGTTCAGCTCTCAGGTTCCCTTCAGGCAAATTGCCATGGCACAGCTTTCAGAATTTGATCGTGCAACTATGTTGAGGAAAGTGTGACTTTTTTACTTCAGAAGCCTTAAAGATAGCTGTATTTTATACTGCCACAAAGTAAGTCATAACTAGGATAATGTATTCCTACTCTCACTATATTGCAGAGAATTTCAATGCTGTATTATAGTAAACTATACAGTATTTCCACTGAAGCCACATTTCAGGTAAGAATAAACAAACTGTATGTGTTTTATGAGCTCCTGGGCTTCTCTGCAGAAGCGTAATTCTAAAAGGGCAAATTTATACATAGGAATAGAGAAGAAAGTTTGATATTGGCCTGCCCGCCCTGGGAATGTTCAGATCACTAAAAGGACATTTTGACTAACTTCAAGGAAATCCCAAAGCCAAATTCATGGAGCCAAATAACTTCCCCTAGAACCAGTTTGACTATAACAATGTTACACATTTTGTTGAGAATAACTGGTTCAGAACCACTGCATTTGAATTTGCATAATTTTGAATGCCTATCAACCACTCCACTTTGGGTCTTCTTTCTACATAAGCAAAGTACTACATTTTTATTTGAACACTAAAGGAAACTCATTCCTAACTGCCCAGTAATATTTTGCTAACCATATGCAGCTCCCTTTTTATCATAGAATCATAGAATCACAGAATCATTCAGGTTGGAAAAGACCCTTGCAATCATCGAGTCCAACCATCTGCCCTACTCTACAAAGTTCTCCCCTACACCATATCCCCCAACACCACATCTAAATGACTCTTAAACACGTTCAGGGATGGTGACTCAACCACCTCTCTGGGCAACGTATTCCAGTGTCTGACCACTCTTTCTGTTAAGAAGGTCTTATGTAAGGCCTCATTTGTTGCTTTTTCCTAAAATATGTGACTAGAATAATAGATAAATATGAATAATAGATTAAAAGAGAAAAAAAGCTCAATTATTTCAGAAACCAAAATATCAGCAGTCATCGATAATACAGGCCATCATAACTACATTTTGAAAAACACATTCCTCTCAGTTTCAAAGGCAGAAGCAGTTGTATTAGAAAAACTGAAGTGGCAAAAACCACAGGCTTACAGTGTTTGGAACAATAGGTGCATGGGTGTAACACCTCTGTTCAGGGCTTGCACTCTGAATTTCAGCAATATACTTCTGTCAGAGAGAAGTCCAGAAGTTTCTACAAACAATTAACTTGTCACATAGAAACAAATTATTTTGTACAGAATAAATATAATATTTAACTGACTGCATAGGCCTTTATTCATTGGGAATGTATAGAAACTGGAGTGCATCCAATTAACTGTGTGCACAACTATGGTCCATAAAACTACACCTACTGCGCATGGGCAGTAGTATGTGTGATAAATCCTGGGAAGCACTGCAGCTACTGAACGTCTGCAGACAGGTGGTAAAATGTATGTACAGTAGATTACATCATATGACAGGAGAAGGACTGCAATTTGCAACATCTAATGTCATTGGAAGAAGATTGAGCACTATAACTTTAACTGTCTGGAGAGCTAAATATCCATTTCTGCCACTGTCATTTTATGTTCTGTGCTAGAAACTACCCAGAGCACCAGGTTATGTCTAAGAAGCATATCTATTTGGCATACCTCTGTTATGCAGGCACTATAGCTAGGCATAATTTTTTAACATCAAGTACTAAATCCTCAGTAATTTTCACTAGTGACAATGCAAACTGTACAGTTATATCTTTATCTATGGCAAGGAATAATTACTCAGATACTGTTCCCTTTCTGTGGTGAACATCTATCAACTCCTTGCATCTATGTGCCCACTGTTAATAAACTTTTCCACATTTAATTTAGTAATGGTTGATTTCAACAGCTTTCTAAGCATGATCACAAAAGGTCTGAAAGCAACCTGACAGCTCTTCAGCCTCACATTACATAACCAAGATACAAAATGATTGTATAGCATCTTATATTTTTGCCCAAGTGTTAATTTTATAAAGAACTTCCCTCTGTGACTATTCAACTAGATTTTAAAATCAAACTATTTCTACTCAACTTATTCACAGATCGTTTTTTCCACTTTTAGTCTAATAAGATGATAGACTGATTCATTAACTGTGCTCTTTCTGTGTAATATTTATTGAGGATGAGTTTTTCTGCTGCCTGATGATGTAGAATTTTTTCAAGGTCAATGTTATACAAATAAAAAAGGACCCATTTCATGGTTTCCCCTTTTCTGTTAGTTCAGTGATACAGTTCTCTATATTTCCTATACAGTATAATTAGTTAATGCCAATATATATTGAGTGCTATTGTGGAATGGCAGTCATTTTTAGCTGACATGCTTTCATATTGAATGAAATGCCACATTGCATCTAAGCCTTAAGACCTCATAAATACATAAAACCATATTTATTTGCATACTTACACACAAGGTAGTTTCTTATGGCTCAGTTTTAACAACTAACAGTGAAAATTAGTATTTAACGGTGGGGGACAGGAGTTTTCAGGAGTTTTCTTCAGTCCTGAGGCCACCTAAATTGTGCCCTTGACAACCAACAGCCCTATGACTATAGAGTTCCAAAATAATTTATGTTTTGTAGGAAAGATAATGTTAGATTTAAATATTGCAAAAATAAAATATTTTTGTCTCTCGTGAATTTGGAACATCTAAGAATACCCTGAAAAATACATATTTTAGTAATTTAGACACTTTTCCTGTCAGCTCCTATAAGTCACCATCTTGTGTTTTTACCATTCACTTGCTAAATTTCCTTCTCAAAGCCATGCACACAGTTTGTCTTGTTCACAGAATTTGAAGCATACATTTTTCATTAAACTATATTGAATAATGTTGTGTTTATGCATATTACTTTCAGAAAAACATTTTTGAGAAGGAGGTTATTTAAGTCAGAAAAACATGAGATCAGAGTCTTTGAAACGGCAAACTAAGTTCAGATTTGCAGTGGTTCGAAAGGCACGGATTAATACCAACAGGCTATTGTTACAGTACTCCTCAAAATGTGTATCAGCCTTTTTCTGACATTGTATTTCATACAAACTGCAGGGCAAACAGGATTCCTGCTGGACTTCTGCATTTCCATTTAGACAAATCGGTACTACTGTTAATTGCATGATTGCAGCTTCTCACTCAACCTCTGCCTCAGCTCATGCACCAAATGGCTGACGTTTAATTAGCTGGTGACAAGTAACTTGCCCAGATTCAGGCAAAATCTCTGTGACAGGTCACCACATAAAAGTCCAGATTTGTGCCTTATTGATATCTACACAAAGTTGCTTTAAAGAGCCATTGGTATCTCAGAAACAGCCTGGGATTTTCGCATTCTGACATTTTCATGCCTTCATGCCTGTAACTAAGATCTTAAATCCAGATATATGCAGGTAACCAAGAACACGCTGTTATTAGCACCAAAAGAAAAGCAGATTGGGCATAATACATAACATACATAAACTCCTTTTCCCATATTCCACATCAGCCTGCCACAAGGCAGCTTCACTAAAAGCCACATAGTGGCTGGTGGTAAATCTGACTTAAGGGGAAGCAGTTCATATAACCCACAGTCCAGCGTTACGTTTCCACAGCCACATAGCTTGCAACCCAAAACTCGCCTAAGGCCAGAAAGCACAGGCACATATGACTGCAAAATACTATGCAGACGTGTTCATAGGTTGTATTTAAAGCCATGGATTCAGAAGAATGATCCTAGCATGACTCATTTAAAACATGCAAAATTAATTTTCTAGACCAAGCACTGCAGTGTACAAGGCAGCAGGAAAGCCAGGAATCATTCAGAATCATCTGCTACTTTAAAGCTGTGACCTATATCTAGTAGCCAAAGAAAAGACATTAGAAGACAGAGCTTTACAGCAACAGATTATTAGACATAGTGGAGAAACAATTGCTTGATGCAATTACAACTTCAAAGCAGAATTTAGCTCTCCCATCTGCACTGTGGATCTCTTCTGTGTTTTGAACTTGTTCCACTCTGAATCTCCCAGTGCTGTCACATGCCATCTATCCAAGAGTGTTATTTGCTGCTCACAGGGGAGCTACAGACAGGTGAAAGAGGAAAATTTTGCCCTAACATGAGCAAGTAAGGAAAAAATAATATTGCACTTGCAAAAAGCTAATGCAAATGTTAATAATTAAGGGGACGTCCTTGATATCATTCAGCTATCCAATTTTGCCATATCCTATCATTTTTGCCTTTCATCACATTTACCAAGTTTGTATGTAGGGTATCTTGTTAAGATGATAGAAAACATATCATTTTGTTGTCTGACATGGACTTTGTCCTGCAAGCCACCATTTTCTTTTCTCCAAGTAAGGGACTATATTAAAGTAATTGTACCAAAGATTAGAAAGCATGTTTATGAGATATTTGTAAAAAATTATCTGTCTTATGACCACAACAATCTTTTTAAAACAAGCAGTATCCTCTCACTTGCTCAGGGCAGATTTACTTATGGAATAACATGTGAATTCAATACACATAGCAAACTCCCCCAACCAGACATTTTCCTGAGGGACCGGGGGAAAAAAATAAATGTATATACACACACACACACTGCTGCATTTGTGAATTCTGATATGGCAAGCAAAGCAGAACAAAAATCATCTGTCAGTTCCACACAGCAGAGCCCAGTTCCCATATGCCACTCTTTCTCCAGAAGAGGATTACCGTTTTAATATGCTGAGATCACATCATCTATTCCATGCTCAGTGGGCAAAAGAAAACCAAAAAATCCATCTATATAACATGAAAGAGTTAACCCCGATCCATGCATACAGTCCCAGAAATCATCTTTGTGCAGGGAAATTGTGTGGCGACCAGGGGAAAGCAGGCTTTCTTAGGCTACTAAGCAACAGTAACTGCAACTGCAGCTGCTGCTGCAGCCTCTGGCCAAACTTCTGCTTGCTACAAACCCCCCAGTTCCACTGTCTGACCAGTGGATCTGCACCACCACAGACCCCCCTGGCTCTCAGCCAATTCTAATTCTTCACCAAATTATTTCATCCTGGTTTCGTGAGGAGGTTCAGCGACATAGCACAGGTCCCCGCTTATGCAGTGTGCTTTCCGTTCCCATGGAAGCAGTGAGATCACAGCCATTGCCTGTGTCCAGCACTTAGCAAAGCCTGGGAATAAAGGCAGACTTTGCTGCAGAGGGAGGAGAGCACCTGGATAAAGAGATGATGACCTGCAGTCATGTTCTATACATTGCAGCTTTGCCAATACACTAGACTACGCTGGAAAATAATTTCAACTCATGTTTCTAATAACTGTGGCAGCTCAGCTGCTGGTCTGCCTGATAAGTGGAAAGAAAGGTGCTTTCTTCACCTAAAGAAGCTCCACCAATAATACTTCTTTAGGGGGCCAAGGTTTTGTGTCAAGCTGAGTTCTTCCAAATCAGCTTGGAATCACCAGGGGCAATCACTGATGGCCAAGTTTCCTTTTTGTTGAAGGAAAAATAAACTTCTGTTCTTAAAATTTTATTCCAGATGAGTCAGAAGAGACCTGTGCTCCAGATCTATGAATTTTGTCTTTTAGTTCCCCAACTCCTTTGAATTTTTCTGTGAACTTGATAGGTTTTGCTGAAGCATAAACAAACAGTTTTATGCTTTATGCTTTATGCTAACATGTTTCCATGACACTTCCCTGTTCCAGAGATTGCTTGAAGGTAGGTAAAAAAAGCTGTCAGTGTTAGTGCAGATCCTGTACATATATGACTATCCTGCACACATATAACAGGCATTCGTAAGTCATGCATCACCACACCTTCTTGTAAGACTATCTCGATTGAAATGGACATGAGGCATTTTCTGAATTTTTTACCACTAACACATTTTCCTTTAGGAGACCATATAGATGAGATACTCATTTACACAAAAGCCATTTCACACTGTTCTATCAACATTAAGGGAACTTAGTAAGGATACAAATGTATGCTATACCCATTTGAAGGCTGCTTTTATTTCTAGAGCACTCCAAGGAGTTTTTATGTAAATGGGAATCAATCCTGTAATTTCTAACAACTGTCAAAAGAGCTGAATGCAACAGCACTGGGGAAACTTGTGTGTTTCCAGGTGTTAATATATAGATGAATCCCTTAGTCAAAAAGCCGTATCATTACACCCAGCAAGGGATTTTTCTCTTTTTCCATCAATATTCATGTGTTTGAAAGAGGACACACAGGAACCTAAATGTCAGTCTTGAGAAGCAGAGAAGAAATATTCTTACTCTGTTATGTTAGTTCTCGACATAAGGTCCAAACGACTGTACCTTGGTCATGTAGTCTTGAGAAAGTGGTTGCTACAGCTGTCTCAATGGAGAGCAAGCGAAAGCCCAGAGAGACGAGTGGGAAACGCACCCTAGCCATGTCCATACTTGCCCATCAGTATCACCCTCAGACTAGTGTGAGGCAGACCTGCCACACTGGAACCCCAGCATTGCTGATCCCTTTTCCCCTCTATTTGACTAGATAAAGGGCAGAAGTTCTTGTCAAGGTCTCTCACTGCCAAAAAAAAGTAATTGCTTCATTTCAGCTATAACCCCTCTCCTAACCCCCCCTACCAGTGTATTCACAAAAGCGAGAAAAAAACCCAGAGAATTAACACAACTCTTCCTGCACTTATAGCAGTCACACAATTTGCATTGCGTTGTTCCCACCAGACACTTATTGATAGTGAGAATTTGTAGAATAGGGGCTGGTTACTACCCTGTGTTTTACTGTGCCTATCATAGCTGCACTCTTAATTGGCCTTTAGGAAATACAATAATAAAATATAATTACTAATAGGGGGTTTGCCGATTTCAGAAGTTACATCACAGTGTGAGTTTCTTGGTTCATTTTACCAGAGAAGCTCCCTAACCTCCCTGCTCTTCCAGAATGAAGCAACTGGATGTGAAACGGAGGCAAACAAAGGACTCCTGAGTAATTTTTAATGGTGTCTGCTGATTATTTTCAAGACAGACTCATGATTTCAGAACAAGCAAGGCTGATATAGTAAATGTAACTCTAAGTGGCCATCGCTCATTAAGCACTCTCCCCAATAATAGTTACATATCTGGCAGTAGCAAAGACTTGCTACAACTCCTCAACTCTTGCTATTTTACTTGGAATAACCCAACAGGAAGGCTAACAAAAATGGACTTTTTCCCACTTAAAGGCTAGACCGCTGATGGGTAGGAACCACTATCAGACACCCCACACTGCCCAAAATAATTTCCTGAAATTCAGTGCTGATAGTTAGGCACAAACCCACTCTGTTCACAGCTCCTCTTGTCCCAGAAACCCTCCTGGCCACCTCCACTGCCTGTAGCCCCCCAACCTGACTTTCACAAGGGTATCAATGAGTCCGATGTACCTCTGAGTAGGCAGAATCCCCAGAAATCTTTCCTCACAGGATTAGAACAAGGTTATGTGTTGGTATGGCAACACTTGCAACCTGTACAGCTCTGGAAAGTCTTTTTCTATGATCTGGAGTCTGACTACAGATTTGCCTTCCATACCTGCCTGCAAGCATGGAGTACATTTTTGCTTTTACCCTTTTATGAAACTTCTTTGCGTGTCTGCTCAGTGCAGAGCACGGATTGGCACATTGTCATTGTGTAAATGAAAGGTGAACAGCTGGAAAAGAGAGGGGTCTGGTGAGAATCTTTACCCTCATTGCCATAGCACACTGGCTACAGGAGCTAAAATATCAGCAACCATCTCAACAAAACACCTTGTTATTTCCCATGTTCCCTCAAAGAAGGAGGGACAGGAAATAAACTATAACTGCTTGAGTCACACTTCTCTCCTTGAGCATTAAAGCTAAACACCACAATGCAAGAACAAGTTTACAGGCATGAGACAACCATTGCAGACATTATTAATGTGCTACAAAAGAATGAAAATGCTATCTTATACAGAAAACTCCCGTAAGCCTTAACTTCTCATTGAAGAAGAACAGGGTACTTCTCATTGACATCAACAGGAGCTTGCCTGAGAAATGGCTGCAAACTTTGATCCATAAATAGGAACTCAAAATAACACACTTCACCATGGAAACAATTGTTCAGGTTAATTCTGCTCTCTTTAAGATTGGAGCAGGAACTGCACCAGATACCTCACAGATTAGAGAAATTACATGCCTCAGTATTGCACATGTGGTTGAGGAGCTCAGTTTTGTCCAGTCCCAGTCACACCACTCCCCCTGACTGGTGCTGGGGCAAGCTGTCATTAGCACCGAGCTCAAAAGGAGTACACCTGCAAGAGAACTTTGGCCACATAGGAATGGCATTCCCAGGGCCATTTTACTACTATGTTTCAGAGAAAGACTTCCCAGAAACAAGATAAAGACCCCAAACTCCCCATCGACCGCCCTGTTCACCCTCATGCCCGTGGGGATCCCGCTCAGGTGTCTCGGTGCGCATTTGCAAATCGTCTGCTGCAGCCAAAGCTTCATCCCCGGGGCTTCCCCTTCATCCCCGGTTGCTCCGACGCTCGGCGGAGCCCCCGGCGCGAAGGAGTTAAGGCTGCCGGGACCCCCGCCGCCCGCACCCCCGCCGCCGAGCAGCCTCCTGACGTCAGCCCCGCGCACGGCGCAGGGGACGCGCAAGCGGGCGGCGCGGCGGCGGCGGCCGGAGGAGACC
>JAOXNO010000004.1:13832685-13870062 GCA_028565335.1 Limnodromus scolopaceus | reverse complement strand
GCGGCGGCGGCGGCCGGAGGAGACCCGCGGCGGGCGGCTGCCAGCGGCCGGGGGAGCGCGGGGCCGCCGCCCCGCAGCCCCCCGCCAGCATGTCCGCCAAGGAGAGGCAAAAGGGCAAAGTGACCAAGGACAGCGTCACCCTCCTGCCCTGCTTCTACTTCGTGGAGGTGAGTGGCCGTCGTCCCCCTCCCTCTCGGGAGCGGCCGCGGGGGCGGCGGGCGCGGGGAGCGGGGCGCCTCGGAACCCCTCCGCGGGGAACGCCGCTTTCCCTGCGGAGAGGGAGCTCGCCTCGGCACTGGTTCCCCACTGCCTGATGCAAAATCCCTACGTGCCGCTTTGCCTTGGCGAAATCAGCAGCGAAGCCCCCCGTGAGGAGCAGGCATAAATTAGCCTCTTCTTTGCAGTCTTTTCAAGTGGGAATTATTTCTACGAATTATTCAGAAAATGAAAGGGTTGCTCAACTAAATCATGCTATGCGCACAGGAACCTCTCGGGAGGAAGACATGTTTCAAGAAGGGCTGGCTTCTAGGCAAACGCCACTCGCATTGCTTTGGTAGAATAAAAATCCATGTTCATAAGGGAATGCTTAGGAAAACAGAAATGTTCTCAAAATGATAATCAGTGGTGTGTTTTTACTGAAACCTGGATTATGTGCTTCCTCTAACAGCGCTAAAAATGTCCGTATAGAAAATGGAATGAGGTTCTCAGCACATCTTAAAGAGCAAAACCTGCTATGGCTGCTCAGCTGGTAGCAGGTGGAGTTGCAGAGGCACTCGCTGCTTGGTGTGTCACTTGGAGGCATTTAGCCCCCCAGAAAGTACAGTCACGTACATACTTGTATAAGATCACGAGTAGACACAGTTTAAGCATAAGTAGATCAGTGTGATGTGAATTTCTTTAATGGCACAGCACTAAGAGGGAGCTAAAAATGTTTTAAGGATCAAGCAAAGTTTTTCAGGTGACCCCACTCACAGGAAAGTCACCGAGGCACTTTGAGGCACCATGTAACTTACCTCACAGAGAGATTGTGAAAATAACATGAAGGAACTTAATGGCAAAATATGGTGTAAGTTAACTATAATTGGCATGCTAAATAAAAGCATAAAAATATATACAATACTTTAAAGTATAAAATATTGGAGTGTGTCTGTCCCTTGTGCTCCCTAAGCACCTGGACATGGTCAGGACCTAACCCAAAGTAAGCTACACCAACTGGAAAGCTTTGCAGAGGCTGGTTATATGGAAGCGTTGGATGCATCCTATCAATGCAATTAGGCCTGCCCAAGGAACACCCTTTGATGGAAGGCACTTGCTGTGCCATATATCTTATATTAGCTTAGGGAGGAGGAGGTCAAGCTTGGAGAAGCCCCTAAAAACTGGTAAGGGCTTCCCCACTCTGTGCTATCTTTGGGAAGCCAAACAGGAAGGGAGGTTGCTGGACCTGAGCTTGGGCATAACTCTCACGTAGAGATCCTGCAAGACAGAACAGAACTGTGCTGTTTGGTGGGCTGTGCTTTGGCCTGCAGCAAGCTGGGATGAAATACAGAACAGCAGCACAAAACGTGTGCATGCTGCACAAAAGAGGTGTCTTATATAATATTAATTGCATACTTATAGTTCCCCCGGAAGCTCCCTGTAGCTGTTAAAGGAATAAAGCAAAGGATTCTGCAAGCAATGAAGAACTTAAGACTGAGCTCTCTGCACAGGTCCCACAGGAAGCAAGCCAGTTCCCCGCTCTGGTGTGGACTCCTAAGACCTTCAGCAAGTCACTTATAGCTAGCTCTAAAAAGAGGTGGAGATTTCTTCAACACCCAGCTGCTCTGAGAGGGAGTCAGAGTCCTTGCTTAAGAGAATGGTTTCCTAACGAACTTGAATAACTCTATGTTATTCAATCACAGGAGCAGAGTCTAGAGCCCACACGAGCCTGTCTTCCCCAGGAATGAGTTACAATTATTTAACTTCAGACTTATGGCCCCTCTTGAACCGATGAACGTGTAGGTATTCCATACAAGTAAAAGCAAAATCAAGAGAAAAAACTGACTAAATACACCTGAGCCTAAACACTGATGAGGAAACTGTTTATTAGTTCTCTCCCATTACACAGCAGGAGGGTTTGAAACCATTTCCCATGTTTTAGTTGAGCACTCAAATCACTTGAGTGAAAGGGTGACAACAACTCATACGATACTTAGAAAGAAACACTTACCTTGTGCTGCTTGTGTAGACCCACCCTGCATTTACCAACATGCACGCTAATTCTAATCAGACTAATGAGAATGCCTTTCTGGAGCTTTGCAGCACAGGCAGATGCCAGCGCTTCAAAAGCATCAGAAAAAGGAAATGATGGCTTAGACTCTTCTGCTGTGATTGGCTCAAGGAGAGCCAAAGATTTGAGTTGTTCCTCATAAGGAGGGATTTAATCAAAGATAATTTAATTGCAATGAGAAGTTTGCATGTGTAAGGGATAGAGGAGTCACCCAGTGTGGTTGACAAGCATTACTGCCCAATATGGGTTTCCTTTGTAAGCAGGAAGTAAGTTCCTAATGCTATCCAACAACAGCCAGCTGCTTAAAAACAAAACTGACCCAATTTAATTAAGGCGCTCTGATTTTTAAAGCTTTTAATTTTGTGAACAGTGGTTGAATGGATGATGGGAAACAGGCTTTCAACCCCTCTCCTCTGCTGTCAATTATTTTAGGTTTGTTTTTCTTCTGCCACTCATTCACTTTAATTTTCTCTGTCCCATTCATAGCAGTCTGTCCCTACCCTGAATAAAAAAACATAGCACATTAAGTTTGCATTTTCAAAGAAAAGTGGGATTTGCTGTCATCCACCTTGCATCAGGACCTAGGAGGTGTAGGCCAAAGGAAAAACAGGCTGTTTTGAAAATACATTACAAAAAAGTGCTGTATTTCCCTCAAGCACCAGACAAAAGGAAAGAGGTGGAAAAATGGATGTTGGCTCAAGGAGAAAAGTAAAAATTCCAAAGCAGTAGGAAAAGGTTGCATTCATGTTATACAAATGAAATCTATTATACAGTTAAAGAATGAAAAAATATCTGTAATAGCTAATATAATTCAGGTATGCAGAATGAAGACAGATTCTGTGCTTCAGAAGGACCTATCTTTAGAAATAGCAGCAAACATATACAGTTCTGACACTGAGCGTTTTCTGCTATTAAGATGGTTAAGAATGTGTTATGAATGAGACTTAACTCCTGTAAACAAAAGTGTTTGGTAGCAGCAACTTTCAGAATTGGATAAAATACAACTACATAGAATATATATGCAGGCCAACTGATGATTAACCTCAAAAGAAATAGTCTAGGCCTGATTTTGTTTTCAGTCTAATTTAAGAATAATTCCAATTAGCAGATTTTACCAACAACAGAGTTAAAACATAAAACTAATATGCCCCTCTTAAGATCATTGTTATCACTAGAGCTATTCTTCATTTACCTAGGAAAAGCAAAAGGAGAATCAGGCTAGAGCTCTGGAAGACACAGAAATGGAAAGGAAATGAAATGAAGAGGTGGAGCCACTGAAAAATGTGGACGGGTCATTCTCTAAAAACATCAGAGGCAAACAAACGAGCATTATGAAATAAATCTTCACACATTTTCAATTACATATTTTCAGGTTTCATAAAATGAAATAAAATGATGGTTTATCGTATGTGTCATAAGAATGTTATAGGTTATTTTAAAACGCTGGTAATAACTTCTGCTTAGGAAAGCCTCTGATCCAAGGCTCCTGAGAGTTGAATAGTTTTAGATTGCCTTGTGCATCGTGCTCACCTGAAGCACAGGCTAATGAGCACTGCCAGGCAGTTTGGCCTGTTTCAGTCCTAATTATGCTTGTGGTATTTTAGGGCTCTGTTGACTGGGTTATCAGAGCTTCATTTGCATAGCTGAGAAAGACAAAACTTGCCATGAAAATTCATAGTCCCTCTGGTCTAGTGGGAATTCAGTTTCATGGTAAAAAGTCTACATGCCTCTGGGAGATATTGAAAATTATTATTCCTGGAATAAGTTTTGCTTTTTGTTAACTGACTTTCTTTTCAGCATATTCAGAGTATATCATAAGTATATTCACTTACAGAAGAAATATGAATATGAATCTGGAAGACTTCCAGGGTTACGTAGTTTCTGTTCCTGGCAGACTGGTCACACTTTAGAGGCAGGACAGACAGATAACATTTCTTCTTGATGAAGGAAAAAGACTGTTTTTCCCCATGCTATCACACTTCAAAAATTCCTGGTTTAAATTCTGGTTTCACAGAAGTTTCTATGAATTTTGACTTTGACTTCAGTGGCACTATTACTTCATCCTGTGCGCTAGATGAAGGAATGCAAAATGCCAAGGTGTTGTCAATCTGAGTGACTTGATGCACTTATTTGCCAGCTAAACTGTGTTCCTGTGGCACAGTCTTCATCTGTTGGTTGCTTAACTTCCAGGGACTAAAATTGGAGATGTTTCAGACAATGTTCCTTGTACAGTTAGATTTTTTCCTTAAGTTCTCTTCTAGAGTCTTGTTTCTGATATGGGCATACAGATACAGGTAGCTTCTTTTTCCAGAGCACTGCCAGGAGGTAATCACACCAGAATTGTTTGGAAACTGGAAGACCACTTACTTCTCTCGTTCCCAAAGGAGCTGGAATTCTCACCATCAGAAAGCACAAAGATCTGTTATCATTGTAGGACTCCAGGCTCCAGAACACAGGAGGTCATCAGTTTCCATTGAAATAAGTGCATGTAGAGAATGTTCACTGTGTCTCAGCACCAGATGCTGTATTTATATTTGTTTCTAAGATATGCTGACAGAGCTAGGTGTGAAAAATCAAATGTTTGTACACATCACTTGGTAGCTCAGTGCCACTTCTTAGTCACATCTGGAATTTTTTTTTCAGCTATTCAGCCATACATGGCCCCCCACACTTAAAATTATGCACTTTGTTACCTGCAAGTCATGTACAGGTGTGACTGCAAAAGACACAAAAAGCCAAGGGAGTGCAGAGGGAGAGTAGGCCATAGGGCTAAATCTTTCTGCCTAAGAACAGGATGTTTGAACCTAGTGTAAGAGTTAAGCTACACTGCTGTGTCTTGGAGGCACTGTGTAGTCACATTTGTCTCTAGATAGGGTTTTTGTTATGCTTAAATTAGCCTTGGGGGGTGAACCAACAAAAAACCCCAATCGCAGAAGATGAAATTATCCCCATACTGTGGAAGTAGCATCATACTTTCCAAATACGTTGCTTTTTCTCTCAAAAGAGTCAGCCATGTGTGAGGGGAGAGGAAGAAGGAGAAATACACTTAACAGTCTGCTCATTGAGCTGACCTTGTCATGTGGTGACTCACAGAGGATAGATGTTGTTTATAACAGTGCATTAGAGACCAGCATCCCCAAAATATTAAGAGGCTAGCTGAGGCCTGAGGAGGCTGCTATGCATTCAAAGCAGCTATGTAATTCATTGGCCAAGTCATCAGTGTTACATCCTCTACATCACTTCTGTGCTTATGGAAGAGCTGTGCAGTCTGCATACTACTTGCTTTTAGCAGATGAGCAGAAAAGGGGGGGTGGGGAAGGGAGGTGTCAGGCCTGTGACAAGGCTGTCCAGGGGAAAAAAATGTAAATGCCACATGTTAGATCTCCCTCTGTGTTTTCCTACTTGGTTGGCAAGTGAAGAGTTCGAGTAGTTCATAGTGAAAGAAGGCCCTGCTCCCTTTTCGGTCCTACACCATTCTCCTGACTTAATATCTCAGTAATAAAAGGAGGTCTGAAAATGTTAGAAATTAAAGCAGACTCATTTTTCCAAATGATGAGCTCTTCCAAAAGTAGAAAGAATTTATACCCCTCTCTGGGATTTTCTTCTATAATTGTTAAAAATCTGTTACTCTGCAGCCAAAAATAATAAAGAACAGCCTATTGTGGAATTTGACATACACAGGAACTGAGCTGTTGCAAAGGTTGAATTTTGACTGATGATGTTATTGCTTAAAAGTTCCGTTTGTAGGAAGGGAATTCAGAAGTGGCAAAACAGCATGGGAGTAAGCCACTGGAGAAGAGTTGGTGCCCACAGAAATTTTTTGTATGTATGGAAACCAGTGTGTATTAGACAGTAGAATGAATTGCAATATTGTGCAGGGACTGGCAGCTTTGTCTCCTAGAGGCGGGGTTTTCAAGGAAACTTCTAGCTGAAGTTTGGTAACACTCTTACCCAAAAACAACCACCTTTTTTTGAAGTGGTGATGTTCTTGATTTACCATAACCTTGCAGCAGGAACATAAAAGAAGTTTCATAATCAACAGTACGTGCAATATCCTAAGTCTTGCTGTTTGTAGTTATTGGTTGATTATAACTAATCATTGGTTTAATCAATAACCCTAATTAACTCTAATCATAATTAATATAATGAATCATCAATTTTGTTTGAAGTCACACTGGAAAGAAATGCATTAATGGTGGGGTTTTTTGTTGTAAAATTTCTGCCTAAGGATTTACTTTCTCTTTAAGCACATATACTTAATTAAATTGAAATATTTTAAAATTATTTTTAGATTATTCCTGTCTGAGAATATTTTTGTTAATCAATTTTTATTTTTTTGGTTTTTCCCTGTGTAATTGCTGCTTCACGTACATTTATTAAAAAAAAAAAGAAAGAAGCACTTCTAGGATTATCATACATTCAGCATGACTTTGAGATTTCTGAAGTAAATAGGAATTTTATCACTGATGTATCACCTCTGTTTTTGGTACTACACATACTAAGAGGTTTTTTATTAAGATTTGGCAAAAGATCAAGAGGTTTGAGGAGTTGCACAAAGATATCTGTTGTATTTCTAAAGCTAGACTCTAATTGGCAGTCACTGAACAATTCAATTAAACTCTAAAATCAATGGTAGAAATAAGGATAATTTAATTTTCAAAAATGGTAATAATAATAGATTTCAGTGACACCTGGGATTTGAAATTAAACTGTGAGTTGAAATTAAATCCAAGAGTGTTATATCTAGAAGGAGAAAGACGATCATATTATGTCTCTGCAATTAGTTTCCACAAAACTTAGACAATGGTGAGGTAAAACTCCTTTAAAGAAAAGACCGGCTCTGTAGAGCTTTGGGCCAGACC
Source organism: Limnodromus scolopaceus (assembly GCA_028565335.1). Taxonomy (NCBI): domain Eukaryota; kingdom Metazoa; phylum Chordata; class Aves; order Charadriiformes; family Scolopacidae; genus Limnodromus; species Limnodromus scolopaceus. The sequence continues at coordinate 13,862,934 of JAOXNO010000004.1, read as the reverse complement.
TGCATCCAAAACAGGGACAAGAAGCAGCAGAAACTTGAGTTCAGAGAGAAAAGCAAAAATACTTTATACAGATGCAAATTTTAGACTGAAAAGTCTGAATGCCTTCTCTTATAACCCTGAAGCATTTAAGAATTAAGTTTAGAACATTAAAAAAAAAAATCTACCTTTTAGGTCAAGCAAGTCCCCTACTCTATAGCCATCCTGTGCTTAGTACCATCTCATAGAATCATCTGGGCCGGAAAGGACCTTCAAAGGTCATCTAGTCCGACCCCCAATCTCTTCAAAATTCCTCATGACAGTCTAGTTTGCAATGCATTTGAGCTTGTGCTTGGTCTTAATCCCAGCTCCGCACAGCAGTCTCACTGAGGCTGAAGGTACAGCACTGGTGCTGCTAAGCAGGAGCTGTGGTGAGGAGGCTGGGGGTTCTCAAAAACAAGAGAAAATGGCAAAATTTGGGCTGATACCATTTCTTCTTCCTAACCTATTTTTGGAAGGTATTCAGTCATAGTCATGACCTCGGTATTCATTTCTGTCAGGATAAAAGAGAACTATCTTCCTTCCATTCTCTCCTCCTGTATTTTGTGAATCTCACAGCAAAATACAACAGGACAACATCCAGGGCGGTTGAAAGCTGCAATCACTGTTAGTAGTTGGCTAAGAATAGGAATACCTTGTCTCCTCCAACCCACCACAGCCCTTTTTTTTGTCTCATCCATCTGTTGTGCCTTGTCATTTAGACCACAAATTCTTTGGCACAAAGACTGACATTTATGATACGTTTTAATAGAATCTTCTACAATGCTACAGCCTTGCAGTGCTAACACAACACAATTATTAAGTGGACCGGCTTTCTCCCAAGCACTTGGCTGGAATTTTTCCCATGAGGAGAAACTGATGGCATCCATTAGCTATCTTTCTGAGGCAATCCTGTTTATTTACTTGATTGCTTATGAGGATTCCCTGATTCCCAGAAAACAAGAGAAACACCAGGATACAGCTACCGTGCTCAGGAACTTCTAGCTTGCTGTGCAAGGGTTGCAGAACAACCTAAAGATCTGAGAATTTCTTCGCCATCCAAGTCTAAAAATTATTTACAAAATATAAAAGATCCAAATAGCATATTGGGCATCCCTTAACCCTTTTTCACAGGTGGGCTAGTCATATTATCTTTTTTCTGCATCTGGCTAATCATGTCTTGATTTCCTCAGGAAGCTACCTACATACTGCTTCTTTCTTTTCTGCCTATGTTTTTATACACACAGGTAAACCTAATCAATTCCACAGCCTTTTTATTTGCATCCAGTCTCAAGGAAAATCACTCAAGTCATTCTGGCCAGCACACCAAGCAGTGACTTCAATATTTAACTATGATTAGAAGAGAGACATTTCATTTTCCCCCCAGTTAGCCTGACTGAAATATAGCCCAGGCTAATGACTTTTGTAACCCATATTTAAAGAGTGTCTGCTGGTAGCTGCCAACACAGCCCAATACAACACCACCGCAGGATCTGGATATGTGTTCACAATAAGAAGAAATGCCTGTAGTGCATTTTAGCAAAGCAAAGAGAGGTCACATAACTGCAACCTACAAAGCAGGTTCATAGAATGGTTTAAGTTGGAAAGGACCTTACAGATCATTGAGTTCCAACCCCGCTGCCATGGGCAGGGACACCTCCCACTAGACCAGGTTGCATCTAACCTGGCATTGAACACTCCTAAAGATGGGGCATCCACAACTTCTCTGGGCAACCTGTTCATGCCTTTGAGTATGTGACACACTCATAAAGGCCATGGATTTTAAGATGTTATTCTCCTGAAGATAAATATGGACTCTTTGCTTAGTTAAGTGCTGGCAAATACAAGAGTTAGGTATATAACTACCAGTGTGCAGTTTTATAGAAAGGGAATTTATAGAAGCTACGTATTCCCAGAGAGTTTTGAATTATGTATGTATCCACTTGCATATTCTTTCAAGGTAAGAGAGAAACTAGGGGAGTGGGTGGGGTGGTAACAGGTGCATGCTTATTTGTTGCTTTTCTTTTGGTCTTAGCCTCACTATCTCCATGGTGTCATTTAAGAAACCATCAATAATATCCGATTGCTACTGACTTGCCTGTAACGCTTGCAGAGAGAATGTCATTTTAGTGAAGCTTTGATTATTTGGAAATTCTCCAAGGGGAGCGAGCACCTTGAATTAGAAATTTAGGGCTCTGCAGAGACCCTGTGGAATAGTAAAGTTAAAGGTTCTACATTTTAACTCAAGAGCAAGCAGTTTAGTGTTTCGTCCAGAACAACAAGCTGTGTGCGTGGTGGAAGGCCAGAGACAAAAGTCAGCACCCCAGATGCTGACCTGTCCAAAGGACAACCTTGTGCTATTTAGGGTTCCATCCGCTCCAGTAAGATTTTCCTACTAAGGCTTGGCCTTTCACTGCTTCGTTTGCAAGACCTCTGCTATCATACCAAACTTCTATTCCTGCATTACAGAGGGTGCAGTGTGGCGGAGGTACAGGTGTAGGGTAAGAGATGGGGCAAATGCAGGTACTGGAGACCTCAAGGCTATAAACAACTTACCTAATGGTCAGATAAGCAAATGCAGAACTGCAGGTGGCAAAACTGATTTTAGGGGTAACAAATAGTACAAAGAACAAGCATCCAACACATGTAAACCATGCCAAAGATAGTAAATTAGAATGTAATGTGAAAAGACAGACCAAAAGAGAAAGAGCAAGGTGTAAAAGCGCGATAGCAATCATAAAAATGAACCCAAGTTGTTCCTAGAGAGAGGAAGGTTCACCATCAACATCATACTTGTCCTGACAAAGGATTTGGGATGTGTGACACTAGTGGTAACTCATTTTATACAGAATAACTACTTATTACTAGTAGATAAAGATATAAAATCATGCAGAGTTGTACCATACAGAGATATGTGAAAGGGAAACAAACCAGGCAAAGCCTAATTTCTAAGGTCATTAGAAAAACTGCTGTTAAAATTAAACCAGATAAAAATAAAGTTCCAGACAGGTCAAGACAAATACAGACAAAGCATGTTTGACAAGCCCCAGTCCTGAGTCCTTGCAAGCTCAGTACAAAATCTGTGGCTTGTTAGTAGCAATGACAATACTGTATTTAGTGGGCTACAGCTCTACAAGTTCCTCTTTTTGTGCACTTGAAGCCATGCAAAACTGATCATAGGGAAATTTAATAGAAGTGTTTCCATCTACATGGGGGTGCCCCAGCAAGTTTGGGCCTGGTGGCTAAGGGGAAACCAACTCGGGGGTTTGGGCAGCACCAGCATGGCTTCCATGCTTAGGCTGTGTCATACGACCAGTAACAAATTGTGCTGGCACTGTGGGTTCTGAATAATCTTAATACTCATAAGAAAACCAGAAGCACCCTACAACAGCCCCAGGAGCAATCACAACACAAGAGCTGTTATCTCCCACCACTGAACTCCTCTCACAGCCATCTCTTCTTTCAGTTCTCTGCAATATGTGATATATGTCTTGTGGCTCTCATCCAGGAGGAACATTTGTTACCTATCCCATCAGTTCAGAGAATTTACTGTGCTACTGAATGCTCTTTTGGTTTGTCCTGAACTATATAAGAAACATGAGGTTTTCACCTTTTATTTTTCTCCTTACAAGACCTCTAGGTATTTATGTCCTTGCTGAGCTTTTGTCAACAGAGATCATCTTGTGTCATGCTTGGAGAATTCCTAGCTCAATACAGCAAAATCTTTTAAAATATTATTAATATTAATTATTATTAATGCCAAAGTCCTATGGCTTAATAAAGGCTCTTAACTTCTAACAGTTTAAGAAAACAAAAGGAGGAAAAATTTAAAAATCTATTAAAAAAAAATAACCCCCAAATCAAATCTTTTCAGCAGCTATGCTGATTATGGTCCTGACTTTAAGACTCTAAACCAGAGTTTGACCACATGGGTCAAACTCTGCATTTACAGGGCTAAGTTACAAGCTAAAGAGGGATCTCTCTCCATAAGCCAGCCAAGGAGGTAAGACTATAAAGACTTATTAGTCGAGAGATGTGAACTGAGTTTGGGGGTTTTATTATTCTAATTAGGAACAAGAAAATTCCTATTCCATTTTGTAATTAAAACAATACACACTCCACCATCTAATTATATTTGACATTTTCAACGTGTTGGGAGCTGAAGTCTATAATTGCAGAACTACTGCTGCCTTAAGCAGAACTATTCATATATTAAATAGCCAGTTATACTGTTTAGAAGCTTTTAGAAACATTTGCTTTTTTTTTTTTTTAGAAACGCTAGACTTATAGAAGACACATTTTATATTTATATTTTAAAAAAGATAGGAAGAAAAATGTCCTGTGGGACCTGACATACTGTATATAGCAAATCGATTATAAACCTATTCATTAGTATTATAAGCAGTCATGCTGGAGATTCATAGAGTTTAGAATTATTTCTTTTCTCTTAGCAGAATGGGTAATTATAGTCAGAAATAATATGGGAACCCTGTAGTGAAGTCATAAGACAGTAAAACGCAATTCTTACAATTCCTTGATTTTGTAATTAACAATAGAATTATAGCTTACATACAGTAGGTTTTTTTAAAAAAAGTTATCCGCATATTTTATTTTAGTGTCTCACAATAAAATATCATTTCATGTATCATCTATTTTTGATAGTTCAATATTGCCATTTAAAACAGTTGCCTGCCTAAGAATACCATGATAAAAGTAGAGGTGGTCCTGTGGATAATGCAGAGCCTATTGTTCAAGGAGAGGCCTTCCTTTGCTTGACATTAGAGAAATGGAAGATGAATGAAGATGAAACTCTGAGTGCAAGGTGTTCCATGAGTCTGCCTGCTCTGTGTTTCCATTCTAGGAAATGAACCTTTGGGAACACTCAGATAAAAGGGCATAATTTCTGGAAAGAAGGGCAGTTTGCCTATTTTGTCCATTTAGCTCATTGTTATAGGTTTGTGTCCTGCTATAAGATGCTTTGATCCATGGGACCTAGATCCTGGCTAAGTCATTAGGTATAACTTCCAAGTAGTTAATAATAAAATACATTGCAAATATTTCGCGAGTTAAATGCTGTGCAGAAGTGAAGTTGCAATATGTGTGAGTTCAAGTGCTCTGCAGAATTTCAGTGTGCAAGTAAGAGCAGCAGAGACTTGGTGCAAGCTCCTCACGCACAAGGGCAGTGTGCACTGTGTCAGCCTTCCAGTCAGGAGGCCCCTGATCCCAAACAGCTCCACAGTCTCTGTGCTGGCAGGTGTGGAGAGAAGGGCAGCCAGTCCCACAGCACTCTTAATTATTCCAAGAGTATGAAGACTTTAGGAAGTCCTCTTTAACCCCTGCACATCACTATAATGACTAGAAACAGTCTAGCCCATGTTGACTAAGCATGTATGCTAGTATTATAGTCAATCAGGGACTACATCCAGCAGGAAGTGAGTAGTATTATATAATGTATCCAGCTAAAGAATTGGACTTCTTCCTGTGATGGGCAGGAAACAGGACTCAATTTAATTACATTGTATATAATTATTCCATATATATTATGTCAGATACTATATAATAGTTATGTATTCACAGAATATGTATTATATATTGTGTATGTTATATGCTATATATAATATGTAATGCGTAATATAGTATTTGAGAGCAGATGTACATCTATGTTTGGGTTATACATGTATATATACACACTACTTGCTGAAGCAAACTTAGTAGATGCCTAGTGTTATTTTTGTAATGCTCATAGCACTTAGGAATGCCAGTACACATTCCCTCGCTTTCTACATAATCACAGTCTTTATACGTGACATTACAATGCAATCATCTTGAACTCATACAACCAGACAGACAAAATTCTTCTATTTTCCACCTTCTGCAGATTTTGCTTAGAACACTTTGAAGAGACAACTCACCTTCTTCAAATCTGTCCTTCAGCACATCGAAGATAAGCTGTTCTTTTCAAAAAAAACCCTAAGCTCTATTAAAATAAAGCTTCAGTGAACTTTAGCTAGAACCGTCCTTCTTTCACCATACAGAATTGCATTTTATGCACAAAAAGTCTGCACTTTAAAAGCCCAATGTTTAAAAATCTGAAAATGACCAGTTAGTGCAAAAAACCATTGTCCCTCTGCCATATATAGTAGGCTATATTAATCATTTTTCCAATATACATGTTTATCCAGTTTTACCTGTGGTATTTTATTCCATTGTTGAATGGGATGTATGACATGAATGGGATGTTAATCAAACGATTATTTTTGTAATGTGTACTGAACATTGCAAGAAAAATATAATCCAACTATGTTTGAAATTATGTTAAAACAATCCCTGTTTCTCATAATGTGAGGTGCTTGATATAAGAGGAAGGGTTTTTTACTCAAGAGATATGATACAACCTTAGCAGGTTTTTACGATTTGATCTAAGTGAATCTATTTAGTAGTAGTAAGCTTTTACTTTCCATTTGCAACTAACAGTGAGAACAAGATCTTACAAAGAAAAAAGAAAAGGAAGGAGATAGGCAGTTCACGTCATATGACCCTTATGTACCTTCATTGCAGTAGAGACACAGGGAAGGAGTTGTCGTATCTTGGTGGAGAAGCAGGCAGTTGTTCTCATGTTACCTTGTTCAGTGAGAACTCTGGGAAATAACAAACAAAAAATGTTTCTGAGCATTTACTAGGAGGATACAGAGAATAATCACATGCTGCTGGTCAACTCTGACTGTCCCAATGCCCACCCTGGGGCAAGACTGCCGTCTCTGTTCACTTACAAACCAATGGCTTCAATATACCTTATTGCTCTTCCTTCTCTGAAACAACTACCTTCCACAGAGGTTTACTGGCTGAATTTGTGTTTCAGGAGCTACTGGCAAGATGGGGTGAATTTATCCCCGGACAGGCCAACTTCGCCTTTAATAAATTACTGGAAGTAATTGCGAAGGGGAAAATCACTAAATAGCTAGAGGATAAAAGAACTGTGAACCATAGTCATCATGGTTCTAAACAGACTCAGTCTTGCCAAAATTAATTGCTTTTTTGATAGAATTATAAAATAAACGTGTGAAGGCAGAACTCTGTATTATCATATATTTAGATTTTAGGGAAGCACTGGATACGGTTTATCATTTATTGTTACTTTGAAACTTAATGGAAACTGGCTTCGACACAAACACTATCATATACATGACACAGAGCTGCTGAAGGACCAAAAAGGATTATGAACAGCAGAACGCTGAGGCCCCACATGGGAGACTGCAGTCCTAGTACCTCCTTTTTAAAAAAAAAAAAAAAAATCAAAGTTTGTCTATTAATCATTCGTAGATGAAAAGGCTAAATTATGTGGGCTGAAGATTGGATTGGGTGTTTTGACTAGCTTGGTAGACAGCAGGGTTATTTGATATCAAGTGAATAGTATCATATCTCTAGAGAATTAATTTAAAGATGGTAAGGTGGATGTGACAAGGAGCAGTGAAATGTAAATAGCAAACATCACAGAGATTTATTAACAGACTATGTTGTCTTTGCAAAAGCATTGCTATTCCCTTTCCAAATACTAATTTGTTGCTTTCTTCTCTTCTAGTTGCCCATATTGGCATCTTCTGTTGTTAGCCTCTATTTTCTTGAACTTACTGATGTCTTCAAGCCAGTTCACTCTGGATTTAATTGCTATGACAAGAGTCTGAGTATGCCATATATTGATCCTACACAAGAGTCTGTTCCCTTCTTGATGTTGCTTAGTCTGGTTTTTGCTGGACCATCAATTACGGTAAGACTGAGGTGCCACTGTCACTTATTAAAAATTTTGAACAGAGTTTCAGTTCGCATAAAGAAAATAGCTTGTTTGCTTTCAGTTAGGCTGCAGAATGTCATCCAGGCTAATCACCTTAGAATTTTAAATTAATCTTTTAATCTTCTATAACAGAAAGAGACACACGCCTTAAAACATTCTCTGTAGCACTTCATCTACTTGCACTATCCTAATTGTTGGCATTAATGTTAAGAAACAGCATCTGCAGTTGGGTGACAATAGCTTGAATCGTTCTGTTAATGCTGTACAAATATTTGAACTCTTACAGACAGGACATCTCCCTACTCTGAGATACACCAAAAATTCAGGATTATGTTGGAAATTAAAGCCTTCATTTACAGTCCTGAACATCCCACTTTTGTTAGAACGAGCTTTATTCAGTGAGAAGGTACATCAACTGTGTCAGTGAAATCAATTACTTTCCCAAATAGCACTGGGACTCCTCTAAATTGTGAGTTGGTCATTAAGAGAAAAGAAGGCTGGTTTAATCATTCACCCAAAGGGAGGAGATGATTTCAGCAGAACAGAAATATCCTGTCAGAATATGAGCAGTTTGGTCACTATTTCTCATGGTTTAACCCCAACTAGAACCATGCAGCTGCTTGCTCACCATCTCCCTCTTTTGTCCCCCTGAAGAAGGGTGGGGAGAAGAAGGGAAAAAAGAAGGGGAAAGGGAGAAAAAAACCCTCATGGGTTGAGTTAAAGATAGTTTAATAAAAAAAATAACAGAAAAGGAAAAATAACAATAATAATGACATGGGGCACTCTCACCGCCCAATGAATTGGCACTGTCCAGAGCAGTGATTGTGCGTTCCTGCCCCCCAGCTAACCCCATTTATAAATGAGCATGACGTCTATGGCATGGAATAGTTCATTGGCCATTCTATTTTTCTGTCTATGCTTCTATGGGAAGCTGAAAAAAAGTCCTTGAGTAGTGTTAATGTCATTTAGCAACAACTAAAAACAATAGGTATTATTGACATCACTTTCACAGCAATCACTAGACAAAAATTAACTCTTTCCCAGCTGAAATCAGGATGCTATTTTACAGAAAAAAAAAATCAAATTGTTTGATACAGGTGAGTGTTATCCCTGCTGGAATTGCTGTGTCAAAATAAAATGAAATCTAAAGACTTTACCTTTTTATATATATATACTAGAGGGAATTAATTTTGTCTGATTTTAGGCAGCTCAGACAGGAGCCTTATTCTCACACCACTCCTGTTTGGCAAATGGAGCAAGAAATTCACCTTGAGTGGGTGATTCCATACACCTAAAAAGCTGAATCAAGCTTCTGAAAGGGTCTCTTCTTTCCCCTGACAGCAAAAACCACGCATCTTGGTTAGATACTTCTCTAAGGCCAGCTGCAAATGTATCTCTGCTGCCAGCTCTGAATTCCCTTAAATTCAACCAGTTCATTCCTTTCATAATACTAGCCAATTTGCAACTGCAAAATATATAAAATGTGGTGCCAATATAAAAATCATCAAGTGCTCATGTCTCTTTGCTTTCCAGGATGGTTTTTGTTTATTTCTGGTTTGGTTTTTTAGGGTTTTTTTGGTTTTGGTTTTTTTTTTTTTAAGTGAACTCTCCTTACTGTGTTTGGTTTTGGTTGCTTTAGAAACCATTTTTGAAGGATTTTTCACAACCATCAGGCTGAAAATTGTACTCATTTAGGAACTTGGAGCCAAGACTCTCAGCATTCCTGGTGTAGACACTCGAAGCAAACACCAAATACTGTGATAAAAACAAAAGTTGTTGCTGTTGCAGTTTGGCTGGGTTTCTTAAGTTTAGACAGTATTTCTGATAACATTCCTGAAACAACCGTAGAAGGAAATATATAGGCTCACTTGGGCCACAGCAGAGGGGTAAAAGCTGATTTTTACTGATTTTTACTTCCGAGTTTATGTCAAGCCTAGGTAATATCAAATACCTTCAATTGAGATGAAAGATACCCATTTCATTATAGCGTGTTTACTAAGGGCTTTGATTACAGCTGAATAATTTCAGGATTGCATGAAATTTTGCAATAGAAAATGTTATTGTTGCTTAAAATATTCTCCTACCAGCAGTACAGACAACTAACCAAAACCATTCTGTGTAAGGAACTCAAACCCACACTTGAGCTTGCCTACCAAACATAAGATTGGTAAAGAAAGTAAATCCTGAAGCTTCAAAGTGCAACTGCTTAAAAGCTGCAAGCCTTAGGAAGGTATAGTTCATTTGTGTTAGTGTGAGCATGAATGTGATGCTTGCATTAGTTGGAAAATGGGCTCTGATAGTGCAAAATACACAACCTCCTTTAATAAAAGGCACTGAAGATGGTGTAGAGCATTGGCTCTTTATTATTCAGTACCACTCCTGAAGTAAAAAACTAGGGGTTTTTTTGTCCGATTCTTCCCATTTTGTTTGTAAAAATAGGCCAAGGAAGCTCAGTGCAAAAAAGATTACAATTGTGCCATTGTCATCTTGTGGAGTTTAGCACTTTATAATTTCATTTTCATTAGCATTTCAATGAATTACACACTTTATAGGATCTGTGAAATACAGAAAACATGAGCTATGTGAGTAACTGAGGATCTCAAGTAACATAGCATATGTTAGCCTCTGTCTGCGGTTCAGGTACTTAGGAGGCAGAAGGTGATCAAGACTCAATAACATACAGTTGTGATTAGGAAACATTTTAAATATTACCAAAGTGTGTAAATAAGAAAAAAAAAAAAAAAAAAGAGGGGGTGAGGAGGGAAGACAAGCAAATTCCAGTCTCAATCTCTCCTTAAAACCTTATATAAATATTACAATAGGACTTAAATTTTTTTCTATATTCTTTTTGTTGATATACTCAGTTTTTCCCGAGAACAGAGACTATATTAAATCTATTCACTTTATAGTAAATTTTTTTTGCAACAAATCTAGCATTTCGTAATTTATTTTCCCAAGCCATTTTTACAGGAGGATCTTGTGTTGATTTGGGGCTTTTGGTTTGTTGTTTTTTTCTTTGGGTATTTTGCTTATTATTAGTGAGCAGCAACTGCTTTTAACGAGGCCTGTTCTATAGCCCTGAAGCACTGCAGAAAATTACTATCAGTATTATTGACATATGTCTTACAGCTTGTGGCATATATGAAATTTTCTGTAGGTATTCATAAACCACAGGAGACTTCAGTGTGGAGCAACTGGACTTGTATGAAATTACTAACATGGATATTTTATGCCTGGAATATAGATATACCTGAATTGCAGTATGACTTTCGTTTGTTTCAAAGAACTCTGAATCTGATCTTCTGACGTATTTTCTCTCTAGCTATTAATTCAAAAATGTTAGGACCAGTTATTTAATCATATCAGTGTAGGTTCAAACCCTTATCAGCCACTGACTAAAAACCTACTTAAAGGTAACAATGTGCTTTCTAACAGACATCACCTGGAAATTAGATCACATTGATCTGGGAAATCAATTTCCAAGGAGAAAAATTCACTGCTGGCAGTTTCAGTCCTACTGCCTCCTCTGCTGTGAGAGTTTGTTTCCTTGGAAATACCAGCCTCTGAATTTTCCTTGATATAGGCCTTGCTGTTTCCCAATTTTCTCCTCTATCAGATGAGCCAATCCAGCTCTCTGGTGTTTTTCCCTGTGCCAGACATTCCTTAGAGCTTGGCTAAAAAGGAGTTTCACTGTTTTCTAAGTTTGAAATATTACTGGTTTCTCCATGAGGTTTCAGCTGCAAATTGATCAAATGAAGACAGATAATAATGACCATGGTTTTTATCTAATTAACATTCCTTAAATAACACTTACCACTGACTTTTCCAAGTAATGAGATAACCTTCACTACTTCAGTTTTTCTGTCAAAGAAAGGAAATTTCAATTTATTACACCCTTGGCTAAAAAAGAGTTAGATTAAGCTTGTTCATCGTATCTCCCTTCTCCTAGAGTCAGGAATCTTAGCACACACTTCAATGCTAATTGCAGCAGATTCAGCATAATTCAGATGCTTTAGCATCTCGTTGCATTGTAAGCTTTGTGAATTGCATATATTAGTTTTCAGTACATCTGTAGATAGACGAGGTGAATCACCTCTGAGTGGTGAGAAGTGCCTCATTAATTTCAATATTTCAACCCAACCCTTATTCTGGACTCTGTACAAGCCTTGTACAAATTTTTAAGTTGTTGCACTATTTAACAAGGAAAACAATCAAACCTGAGACTGCAAATGTATACATGGATCAGGATTTTCCAGCAAGTAGCACCATTTTTCATGCATATTCTTCTCTTTATTTTTATTATAAACTCTTGTCTAGGGCTTCAGTCATAATCTGTTTTGTTTGGTATGTTTAGAGGGACCATAAGGACAGAACTTTTTCTACTGTTGTGGATCTGGTTAAAACCCAAGCCAAATTAAACAAACACAGAAGAGCAGGCTGCCACGTAATTAGAAGCTGTTAGGGATTGCTAGGCTTGAGGCCAAGACTGAGTGCTAAAACTACCTCAGGAGCACGAAGATATTGCAGTGGCTCTAGATTATTTTAGAGGCAAGATTTTCTAATTATTACTTTTTTATTGTAGAAGCATCAACTTTCAGCTATGGATCAAAACCTCGATTCCACTGAGCACTGTATACTGTATGCCACTTGCATTTAATTTCAGTGCCACCTTCTTGCCTGCCCTCACTCGGGCTAAGTTGCATTACTGAATGTTTGCATAGTGATACAAATGTTTTGAAGGAGAGTACATGTCAGTGGATGACAATGGTTGTGGTATAGTTATATTTCAGCCCTTTAAATTCAATCAGTGTCTTCCAAGTAACTGGTACATTTAATTTAACAGCTCCTTTGTCATTGCAGATAATGATAGGAGAAGGAATTCTCTACTGTTGCCTGTCCAAAAGAAGAAATGGGATTGGAACAGAGGCCAATATTAATGCAGGAGGATGCAACTTCAATTCTTTCCTTAGAAGAGCTGTCAGATTTGTTGGTGGGTTTCAAATGTTAGTCACAAAGAAGAGCTTTCCATATACGTTCAGTTTCCACCATGCAGATTTCCTTCTCTGAAACAGCCTTTCAGAGCAGTGCAGGGCTGTCACTGGCATAGTTCTTCTGCCAGAAAATACAAGAAGAAACTGTCAAACGGAGGGACAGAGTAGGCCCATACTCAGTAATGCAGCATCTACACTTTCCATTTTCCCTTTCCTCTCCTGTACTATTGTCAGCGTTTCTAAAAGAATAATTTGTTTTTCATTCTCTGCCCACCTTGAGCTGGCTTCCTTTTAATGGTTTCAGTATATAGTTTCCCCTGCCTGTCTTCAGTGCATAATAAGGATTCAACCCACCTGACACAGTATTCAGCATAACAGTAAAAACTTGTCAGAAACTGTCAGTAGATTTGACATTCTTTTTTGGCATGTGTTTATCTACTTCTTGAGAAAGGGCTAGAATCTGGCAACCTAATGATAGAGAGAAACACGTTCAATCATTTTATTTTACTTTGGTTTAATTGTCATTTATGGAAACTGAACTTGAAAAGGCAACTGGACTTTGTTCCCCTTTCTTACGGTTAATTTCTACTACCAATGAGTGGCTAAAGGAAAGGTTTTCTCAGTTCCAGAATTCTTTCATTAGGAAGGCCAGCCTATGCAAAGACAACCTGCAGGACAGCAGACTCAAAACCTGGTAGGAGGACTATGCAGTAGGTTTCTGTAGTCTGGCAAGCAGGGAGGTTATACAGTCTATGACCAGTAAAGCATCCTCTTAAGAGCAGCAGTGAGGAAGTGAGCAGAGGGGGCAGTAGACTACAACATCAGCAAGGAGGACTGTATATAAACCCCATGCTCTCGTCTTCTCCTGTATGGCATCACATTCTGTCACCAAAAAAGATAAGCTCAGAGATGCATGAATCTCATTCTTGATTCATATTCTGGATTTGCAGTTTCTTTCATATTTTTATGACTTTAGCATTCTTTCAATTTTAAGATGAAAAATAAATTTATTTATATGAATACAAGTAGGGAATTGAAGGTAAATCTTTAGGGGACAAGCAGTTGAAAATGCTCAGTAAAATAATTGCATTTACTTCAACTGCCTTGTGAATTTGGCATTATTAAATGGACAGAAACATTAATGGGTTACTAAAAAGACTTAAATATTTGGAATTGTGGCAAGGACTGAGTCAGACCTCAGACACACCTCAGAAATATCAGAGGTTTGAAGGTAACCAAACTGATGAGTCCCCGTAGGTAAAAAGAGAATGGGTCCTTAGAGCAGTGATTTAATGGACAGCTGTCCATGTTATTAAAAGCCTGTATCCCAGTGGGCAAGTTTAAGGACTGGATGAGCACATATGCTCTTGTCAAATAGTTGGCTGCCCTTTAGTCAGTTCAGAAAACTGCTTTCCAGTTGAAGCAACTCCAAGGTAGTTCACTTTTATGAAAATATGTTGGAGGACACCAAGCCATCAAAATGAAATGTTAAGTATCAACAGGAAAAAAAAAAGCATCGATAATCTTAATTTTTTACAGTAAAGAATTAAGCTTTGCAATAAATCTTCATGAAAAAAATACATCTTATTCTTCAGTTAAATACAACCAATGTCAAGTCCAATGACACAAGCCACTGGAATTCTGTTGAATGTATTTTGTCATAATTAACTAATCTAATTTATGCATATAATATAGTTAACAAGCTCTGTTGATTTCTTTCTTAGGTGTCCATGTGTTTGGTCTTTGTTCTACTGCTCTTGTTACTGATATTATACAGCTATCAACAGGATATCAGGCACCATATTTCCTGACTGTTTGCAAGCCTAACTATACATCCTTAAATGTATCCTGCTCAGAGAATTCATATGTTGTGGAAGATATTTGCTCAGGATCTGATCTCAATATTATCAATGCTGGAAGGTTGGTTCTATCCTTCATTGTGCACATTTTTAAGTATTCATTTTGGCTTTTATTTTCTGTCCCAGTTTCAAGACTTTTTTTTCTAGTTAAAGTCTGAATGAGTTTTAACAGGTTTTTTGTAACAAAGGTGAAAGCCTAAGTGTCTTTTTAGTGATGTTCAGTTTTCTGTATAAAGATACTAGGTCAACAGTGGGCTTTGGAAGACTTTGTCAGGTTCCAAAGTGCAGTTAGTAGCTAGTTATTTTCCCTCCTTCAAAGGATACAATTTCCTATACAATTATTAAGTATGCTGCTTTTCCCAGAGGGATGTGGGTAAGTTCCCTGTAAGAGGCAGGGGAAGAACTCACCCAAGTACTTTATCTGAGACCCAGTATAACATACATTACTGTCCTGGCATTTTGGTCTTAGTTTGTGAGGCTTGGTTTTGGGATTTGTTGGAAGAGTTTGTTTGCTGTTTTTCTAGTTGATTTAAGTTTTTTATATTGACAGCATTGAAAAAATCCCTTTATTAGAGGAAAGACCACAACAGAGCAAATCTGCGTGTTCCCAAACACATGCCTTTTCTTTCATGGTATTTCTAACTGGTGTTTTATCCTCCCTGATCATTTAGTCTTTAGGGTCCCTACATAGATAGCCAAGAGAGCAATTAATATTGTTTATAGTAGCAGGAGACATGCATCAGTCAAGGTATAAACCAGACTACACATATTACTTTAAACAAGCTCCATGTGATAAAATAGTGATAATTCAATAACTGATGACAGGTCATAGATTTAAACAAAGAATCTGAAGGTATAAGCCATTAAGTTGTACTGTTACAATACATCTGTTACTCATTAGTTCAAGGACTTCATTACCATAAAGTGTCCTAAATATAGGCACTACACTACTAAGAAATCATTAAGCTCTTCACTGAATAAAATAGTAGTCTTCTATATCTTTTCCACACCAGGTTAACTTTTGTTGCCTGATAGTCATTGAATATTTGAATATTTTGCAGTCCTTCAAAATTTTGGTGCTTTTTTAAATTTCCTGCTCTGCAAAAAAATTACAGCAAAATTATAGATTGCTTGACTACAATTTCTATCTCTGATTCAGCTGCATAATTTCTCTGTGTACCTGATTAGTAGACATGAAGCTGTGTTACTTCTGTCACATTCACTTCATTAAAACTTTGCACTCCTTTCTTGTTCTGTATGCAGCCCCAGATGCTATCTTCTGTTTTACCTTCGTGCTTCATGGCATTACATTTTTGTCACATGGATATTATTGAAGTGTTCTGTCTATATATTAAGGCACCTCTCCCCCAGTTTCTTTGCTTTTCCATTAATTTCAATGGTCGACACACTTGGGAATCATGAAATCATTCACTTTATAAGTATCTTCCAGCAAATATCAGAATCTGTCTGCTTTCACTGGGACAAACCAATTTCACTGATGTTTAAAGACCTGCAATTATTTGGTTTTAAATATGTCTAGTGGGCTAAGAATCTTAATTAGCATTGATTAATTTGCCATATCTTTTCAATTTATATATGCAGGCATGATCCAGAGATGGAATGAAGGATTGTAGCTTTATTTGGCCCAAATAATTTGGTGACAATAGTTTTGGTGAAAGGCATAACCAGAATTACTATGTCAGCCTTCACCTCATTGTCTCTTCCCATAACCAGTTGCTGTTACTGGGATAATGCCATTGAAGCCTGATGCTTGCAAAGAGTGTCTCACGCATACATGGTGTCCCAGGGAAATCGGTGTAGCTTTACATGTGAGCGAGCAGAAAAATTTTCATTATTCCATCTCATTCATTTCATTGTTGTCTCAAATATGATTCCTACTGCTCTGAATTGACTACCTGTAGACATTCCAAAAATGCTGATCATTCCTAGGTTTAAATGTAATCACTTCCAAAAAATAAGCGAAACTACTTGTAAAATATTAAGACTAAGCAGTCAGTTTTTGTGTTCATTCCCATCATAGAGGATACATTTGGTGATCTATAATATTCTGGCACCACTATTGCATTTTTCCTTCATGAAATTGTTGCTTCCTTATGCCTGGCTCAACTTTAACAAAGTGATCAGTACTTGTTACTGGTTCAATACTTCCTTCGGTCATCTACTATAAGACTTACAGTATAACTTCTCCAGCCCAGGAGGTTAATTTGACTTCAGTAATTTCAGCCTGTAAGGGACTTGTTCATCCAAGATTGCCTTCATTTTTCATTTGTACTTTCCAGAAACTTTGGCTCCAGAAATTTGCCTCTAGACTTCCCTATCGAAAGGATAAAGAACACATAATTATCCAGCTGATTCTATGAAGTAATTTTCTATAACATCCCCAAATATCCAGTAGTTTCCTTTGTCCATCTTTTCCTCTATTTATCTTCAAAGAGCCTTTTCAGTCATTTCTGTTCAGATCTCCAGTGAGTTCTCTCTCCTCGGTCATTTCTGATGTTCTGACTCAGTATGACTTTCCGTCTCAGTATGACTCTCTCATCTTTGTTCCCCCTCTACACATCCTCATGCATAAGCATTTAGAGTGATACACTGTCATCCGAGTTCAGAACATGTTTTCTAGGAGATCTTTATTCACCTTTTCAATACAGAGCCATACAAAAAGGCTACAGCTTGAATTATTTTCATTTTAGATTAAAAGATAACAAATAGAGGAACAAAAGCAGCGTCACCATTAGAGAGTGCACAGAGTGCATTTAGTGTGTAACATGCTGTGCTTGCCCTGAAAAGATAAGAATAGAAAATAAAATAAAGAGAAAATTGACTGTAGCATAGTGACACACCTTATATACTATAAAAATGCCATCAAATTAAGATTAAGTTCTGAGTGGTATTAAAGTTCATAGTCTCAAATCCACACATCAGCTCCACAGAGACTGTAAGTAGATTTATGCTTCCACTAAAACTTGCACAGTGTAAAGGAGTTGATTAGCCATTATAAACATTTACATATTTTTTCATCTCTTTATCCTCCTGTCCTCAACCCTGAAATTGTTCCCTGGGGATACTAATTGTGAAAGGTTTGTTCAGGGGAAAAAAAAAAAAAGAAAAAAAAAAGAAGAAGAATTTAGATCTGTCTTCAGAAAGGAACAAGGAATCATGCTGATTTCATCTTGGCCAGAGTCATGAACCTGCTGGAGCCATGGGCTCAAATTCAGGTCAGCAGTGTGGCATTCACACTGAACTATGTGCTCACATTTAATTGCCAATGAATTATGTAGAACAGACAAGGCAAAATGCATAGGAAAGACATTTAGAAAGTAGACTCCGATGCTTTGCAGAAAAAATGTCTTTGTCTAAAGCTAAAGGACTACCTTTCAGTCTTTGCTATTTTAAACTAGCTAACTCAGGTGCTACTAGGAAAATTACTATATGTGGAGCCCAGTTAGGGTGGCAAGACCCATCTGTGAAGCTAAATGATTGTTCAAGTATTTATCCCAAGCTGAGCTTTCTCAGGTGAAGTGGCTGGTCTGGCAGCAAGATAGACATACCCTTATTCACCAAGACAGCCAGCACATTACATTACATGTCCATGCCATTTTAAGGAGATAAAAGTACAGATATAAACTGCTATATATCTTCACTGCATATTACTTACTTCTAGAGCTCAGAGATCATAAAAGTTTTTTAGGGTTTCTACAAGCTATGAACTAAATGTCTGCCATAGAACAGGTGTTACTGAATTCACCCCCAGCTAAATTTTCCCCTCTATTGTGTAAAAACGTCTTCTTCATGTTCCCATCACTTTTCTTTTGTTGTCTTTAGACGACTGAAATGGATCTGTAAGAAGAATAATGTTTAAATGTTAGCGGGCCTCATGTGATGGTTCTGTGTAGCTGCTACTTACACAAACCTTCCTTTTCTTGGTCAGAGAAGTAGAATCTAAGCTGTCACTTTTAATTTTTACATCAGTAGTTTCTGACTCAAGACCCAGTCCACGTCATTCAATGGGTTTCAATGGGAGCAGAAGGCCCTCAGCAATTTCAAGAATAGATCTGATATTGCCTACTGTCTCACACAGTTTGGACATATTTCCATTTACCCTCTTGTTCTGGGCTTCAGGAAGGCGCCCGATAACTCTTAAAATACCCTGTAAATGTTCTTGTGGTCTCCTATCTTGTTATAATCTCTCCTATCATGTTATAAAGTGCTGAAATTTGAAAAATAAACGTGAAGACATAGTAAATAAAGATGTAGATTGAATCTCCCTGAGAAGAATGTCGCTCTGCCATCCCCCCATTATTAGAGCAACAAAGCAGGGGCACAAAGGTGATGAATTCAGTTGCTGAAGTTAGAGCCTGATTATCAAAGTGTATGACTCCTTACTTTGTAAAGAGTCCAAGTGAAGTCAGTGAGAATAATCGTAAGATCAAGGTTCATGCACTAAATAAGTTGTATAATTAGGTATTTGCTGAAAAGTTATTATGGAAATTTATTTACAGAAATAAACATATAGATATTTCTCTCAATCAGCATTCAGCCTTTATCTTGTTCCCACTGTTCTCTCTCATTCTTGTTCTCTCTCTTTGTCTCATTCACACTTTTCTTAGTACACAAAAAGAATTTAATGCTAAATATTTACTTCAAAACAAAGGCATTTCATTAACATTCGTCCTTTCTCCAGATTATAGAAAAGAAAATTATAAATTTAATGTTACTGATCCATCAGATGTTGCTTAGGAAGTGTAAGCTGAAAATGACTGTACGACCCAGTGCTTTTTTCAAGTGAACACTAGCATAGTGTATTTGAAGTAAGAAGCATAATTTGAGTCTCCTTCCTTGGCAGAAAGTCATTCCCTTCTCAACACGCCACCCTAGCAGCCTTTGCAGCAGTGTACATTTCGGTGAGTAACCAACTCTGTTGATTTTCATTTATACAAAAATCAGAAAGTCATTTGCTGTATACTGTAAAGTGATGCGTTGCCTCGTTATCCTGGATGGGTGTAAGTTTTTATCCTCTCAGTCTGAAAGCAAAATAAAACTACTAGGGCTGGTTTTATTGTAGCTGCTATTAAGAATGATATTAAGAAAAAATTCAACTGGTTCACATTCTTTGCTAAGAAACAACAAAAAGTGTAATTTTAAAGTATGTTTGATGCCTCATATTATTCACATATAAAATGCAATGCTTATCTGTCTTATAGGATGATATTTTAACTTACCATCCAAATTAACCTTTATGTGTTCTGCCTTTTCTTTATCGATGTCTTCACTTGACTTGCTGCTTTTAAACTCGAGGCATTAAGGAAGAAACATTTATGTGATGTAGTTTCATTTGACCTCCATAGAATTGCAACATGGATGAACTGGCACAATTACTCCCAGAGGCCTCCAAGGTGCTACTGCAAAGCAAGTGAATAAAAAACCATCAGTAACTAGCAAGGAATTGTAGGACATGCAGCAGTGATCACAGCTGATTTTCCACACCTGACCAATGACATTTCTTCAGTATGGGCTACAAAATTTGTATGAGTGACCACTTACTTGAAGTTTAAAAAAAAAAAAAAGTAATTCCATCATTCATGTTATAAAAATCAGAGGAAAACAATAGTAACAACCAGTTAATCAAAGTGGATAATGGAATCGTGCATGTATTGGGAGCTTGCCAGTATTTATTCTGCTGAGGGAAAGGCCAAAACTTGGAATAATACTGATGAACCACCTCCACTTAATTTTTGTGACCTCCCTGACATCATGGCCCCCAGCTGAGAAATGGATCTTTAAAGCATCTGGTGGTAGTTTTTGTTAGAACAGGTTATTGCTTTCATCTGGCATGACATCTGGCTTCTGTGTTTCAGAAGCAATGACTCCTTAGTCACATTTACAGAACATTTAGTCTCTGACTGTGAACAGTATTTAGGCATAAAATCCTAATCCTAATTGATGTCAACAAGCAACACTACCTGTGTTTTTGGAGATCCATTCCTTATGATTTCAGATCTTCCTACAGTAAGTGAGCAGATTTATAACAGGGCTATAAATTAAACTGATTATTTGCAGTATTACTGTGTAATAGTGATCTATGTGTGAAAGAAACATTGCATGCCAGAAATTAATATCCTTCAAGTTTCTTCAACTGCTTCTTCATGTCTTTCTTTTTTCAAGATGTACTTCAATTCTACATTAACAGACTCCTCAAAACTTCTGAAACCACTCTTAGTCTTTGCTTTCATCATCTGTGGAATTATATGTGGTCTGACTCGTATCACCCAGTATAAGAATCATCCGGTTGATGTTTACTGTGGCTTTCTCATAGGAGGAGGAATTGCTCTCTATTTGGTAAATATAATACTCATGTAGTTAGGTTTTAGCAAATAAAGCTGATAAGGCTGTAATAAGAGTATTTTTTATTAAAACCTTTCATCATGGTCACATACCATAATTAAAAATATAGTCAAAATGTGCTGAAGATGATGATGTTAGGGGTAATCACTTTAAAAATAAATAGGAAAAAGCAAATATGTATTTCAGTTTAAAGTGCCATAACAGTGCACAAAGTGGTATGTAATCATCTGGCATTGTATACAGAAACAGCTCTGACATTATGTGCTTCATTAAGTACTTAAAGATACTCATTTTTTCTACTCCACACTTACAAGCATAATGCAAGAAAAATATTGGATTAATTGGTATTTGTTGCCAGCCTGAGTTTTTATTACAAACGTTAGCTTTATGATCTCAAAAAAATGGTTGAATTAATATGCAGCAACTCAGATGAGTAAATTGCTGATCCTGCAAGAAATCAAAAGCAATATTACACCCTTGTGGTTCTTTGCAGCTCTTGGGGAAATTATGCAGGGGAAACAGAATGCCCAAGCCAGGTTATTCCTATACTTTTCCTCTGTACTTGGTTGAGACAGGGAGCGGCTCAGAAGGGAGTAAGGGAGTATGTAGGATTGGCCTCTTTGTAACTGTCAGTAGGAAGCTCATCAAGCATTTGCTTTTTCTTGCTGCTCTCAGTATGTCTCCAACATAACTTGCTGCCCTAGCTGTTCAGCACAGCGTCAACCCAGATGCCTGTGAGCCATCAGGAACTCCTACTGGCAACATTTTTGCTCCAGTGTGGGCAGGTGAACAAAAGAGTCTTAGCAGCCAGTGGGATGGTTTTGACCCCTAAGAAGTCAATGATGAATTTCAGTATAATACTAAAATAAGTTCATGTCCTATCCCCCTGTTACCTGTGATAAGATAATGTAAGGTACATGCAAATGGTCTTCAAAGGTGACTGGGGGAAAAATGGCTTTCACAGTGACAGAAGAAACAGCAACCAGGGTAGATAACAGAAACCCCATGAGCTACTAAAGACAGTTTGTACGATTGCACTATGAGCAGATAGGCACTTTTTATTATTTCAAATGATTAAGCTGTTGTAGACTCTGATAAATACAGCTGTTGTTCCCATGTTTGAAACCTGCAACAAGTATGTTCTTTGCTAAGTCTTCTCCATATGTTTTCGGATGACAACATACATCAGAGTACATTGTCCTGGATAGCGAGTAGTCAGTAAATCCGCCCTGAAAATTTACACACCAGTAAGGAGGGCAGGGGAGATAATGTGAAACTACAAATAACTCCTGAAAGGAGTGTAAAGAACAAGCAACCTAAGTGATTGAGTCAAGCATTTGAACCTTTCATGGAATATTCTGTCTCGGTGGAGTCTTTTTAAAATGACAGCATTTTACAGTGAGTCTGCTGAATAAGAAAATGTTGTATAACTAAATCTTATTACAGTTCTGCACAGCTTGGAAAGCAATTGATTTAAAGTTGATAAATTGTTCTATCATGTAGATATTGTATTACATGGTTATTATACAGTAGAAAGGGCAGAGTCACAGGGTAGAGAACAACTCAAGCTGTAACAAGATTCAGTAAATCAGAGCAGACAGTAGTGTAGCTGTAAAATAGCTTTGCCTAGAAGACTGCAAACATTTATTTTGTTATTTTCATAACAAAACATTCCTTCTTCAGCTGTATCTGTTGCTTTATAAAATGAAGAAAACTCGAGGCTAAATCTCCTCAACTATTTATTGCTGTGAACTATGTGCCCTAGTTATCCTACTGAGGCTAATTCATACGTATCTAGATGTAGCATATTGAGGACAGAATTTGGAATAAGCATATACTGGTGAGGAAAGGAAAGTGAGCATACCTTGTCAGTTAAGCTGGATTAATTATGTTGCTCAATATTTATTTAACAGCAGAAGAATATAATTAAAATACTTTAAAATGTATCTTTTTTTCCATAACTCATTGTTGATGCTTCTGTTCAAATACCAGGGCCTTTATGCTGTGGGAAACTTCTTACCAAGTGATGAGAATGTGTTTCACCCAAATTTTCACAGAGAACCCCTAAGGTCTTTGACAGACCTCAGTCAAGATGCCAACAGAATCCTGCCAGGTAAAAATGGTAGCAGCAGTGATGGCATTGTTTCTCACCGTACAGAGAGTATCCTGAACAGAAACCACAGAGATACAGGGTCTCTGACCAATATCAAGAGAGCAAATGCTGATGTAGAAATAATAACACCACGAAGCCCCATGGGAAAGGAAAATATGGTTACTTTCAGCAACACTTTGCCAAGAGTCAACACACCATCCTTGGAAGATCCAGCAAGACGAAATGCAACAATACATGCATCAATGGATTCTGCCCGTTCCAAACAGCTGCTTTCCCAGTGGAAGAACAAGAATGAAAGTCGAAAGTTGTCACTGCAAGTAATAGAGACTGAATCTGGCCAGTCACCACCAAGGGCTATTGAAATGAGGTCAAGCTCTGAACCCTCCAGAGTGGGTGTAAATGGTGATCATCATGGTCCACCTAGCCAATACCTGAAAATTCAACCTGGCAGTGTACCAGGTTGTAACAACTCAGGTCTTTCTGGTGGGCCAAGGGTCTCTATTCAGTCACGTCCTGGCTCATCCCAGTTAGTGCATATTCCTGAAGAGACTCAGGAGAATGTGAACACATCACCCAAAACTAGTTCAGCTAGAGCTAAATGGCTGAAAGCTGCTGAGAAGAGTGTTGCGTGTAGAAGCAATAGCCAGCCAAGAATCATGCAAGTAATAGCCATGTCTAAGCAGCAAGGAGTGCTTCAGGGCAGTCCAAAGAGTTCAGAGGGAAGCACGGTCACCTGTACAGGAGCCATCAGATATAAGACCTTGACAGACCATGAGCCAAGTAGCATTGTCAGAGTTGAGGCCCATCCAGAAAATAACAGACCTGTAATTCAGATGCCATCAGAAGGTGAAGGAAGTGGGTCATGGAAATGGAAAGGTCCTGAAAAAATCACTCTTCGTCAGACATATGAGCTAAATGATCTTAACAGAGACTCTGAGAGCTGTGACTCCTTAAAAGACAGTTATGGGTCAGGTGACAGGAAAAGGAGCAACATAGATAACACTGAGCATCACCATCATGGAATCACTACAATAAGAGTCACGCCAGTGGAGGGAAGTGAGATTGGCTCAGAGACTCTGTCCATTTCTTCTAGCCGGGACTCAACACTTCGAAGAAAAGGTAACATCATTTTAATCCCTGAGAGAGGGAGCAGTCCAGAGAACACCAGAAACATCTTCTATAAAGGCACATCCCCCACACGAGCGTACAAGGAATGAAAGGAGACATATCAGTTGGTCCGTACCACCACAAAGTAAACACATCTTGACACAGGTTCTGCTTTCTTTGGTTTGAGCTGATAGTTACCTTTGATGTGCCAGATTATTGACCAGCAGCCCAACTGTTGTTGAACACTGCTGATGTGCAATGTGCATGAGCCTGTGAAAAGCATGTGGTGGGGGGAAAAGCACAACGCTCAAACCTAACTAATGTGAAACATTTTCATGCAACTTGTTTCTTCAGACTTAAAACGTTTATCTGAGGGTGATGATGTCAATCAAAACAATGGTCTTGAACACAGACACTTTATTTCCTGAATGTGCCAACTTTTAATTTTATTTATATTTGTGTCCAAAATCGACTGAATTTTTCACAGCAAAGGCTGTATCAGTGGTATATATTCACCTTTGCAGAATTTGCACCAAATCTTTAATACAGGATGGTGCTGATGATAACTTTAGATGTTTTGAAAAATTGCATACTTATTAGACTCTACAAACACATGACATATTGATGTGCAGTTACTTTAAAAGTAATATTGCTAATACTATGATGATGCTGGCTGCATTCATTTAGCGTAGAAAATATTTACAGCTTTGTTATAGTGGATCTGTCACATTCAAAGATTGCAAAGGTTTTGTGTAGTTCTTTAAGATGTCTACTGCAACAAAAATTGTGTGGGTGACATTCCATTAGAATGGAATAACTATCTATTTTGAATAGTTTTGCTGCTACTGCTCAACTTTTGTTTAAGAACAGGTGCTACTAATGAAGAGGCTGCTTCTTAGTGGGCTAACTTGTAGATTGTTTTAAATTATGTTTTTTAAGGGGTCTTTTAAAGTACTATAAGTAATTCAGATTTTACATTTTTAACCTCTTATTATGTCCTTCAGCAACCCTTCCATTTTTCTATTAGTTTTTAACTGTATAATGCAGGACACCAATACCTGCAAGATGTGCAAATGTGTCGTGGTTTGGGCCAGACTGGCCACTGAAATGAACGACTTAAAGGTGAGCCATGAGTAAATAAAAATAAACAGCCACTTTCCCAACCAGCTTCCAAGAAGACAGTAATTAATATCATAGCTCACACTTAGAAGCAGTCATTCACCTCACTTGCTTAGCATGCCACTAGAACAGTCACAAGTTTCACCCCAGTCACCATCATTCGGGGGATTTATGCTTCACTTTCAAAATGGAATGCCTTGGTATTGCAGAATCAGAAATGAGTGTTGCATTGTGCCACTACTACTGTTCACCTTTCCTGAGACACCCTCCAGCACCTTCTTAAGCATTATATTTTTCCCACCACTGCCACTTAAGAATATGGAGCGTCTCTGCACCTAAGAGAATATGGATTATTTTAGTAAATTGAACTTCAAATATAACAAAAGAACTTGCCTGCCAAAAATCTCCATTGCCAAAAATTGTTGAAAGGATAAGCTCTGAAAGGAATAAGCATAGCGTGTCCTGGGCATGCTAGAAGAAATGCCTCATTACACTTCGCTCTTACTTTAGTAACTTCAACCATGAAAGAAGTCAGGGACAGTGCTTGCCCCATGCAGCTCCTCATTCTCTGAAAGAGAACTACTATCAGACACCTCCCAGTTCCCCTGCTAGAAGGAGGAGGGAATGGTTTAGCAGTCCCCTCACTGAGTAAGTCGTAGCACATCAGGTCTGTTCTTTGGCTTCTTGAAAGGAGTGTTTTGCTCCAAGTCCTCTTCTGATTTAGGGTATCAGAGAACATGATAAATACTACTACTAAATAGTCAGAACGTGTCTACCCCACAGACCCTACCCCAGAGAACTCTGAGGAAAAGCCCGCCCTACCCCAGCCAAGTAGTAGGCAGAAGAATTATCCCATCCCAAGAATATAAATAGCACAACACACACACAGACAAAAAAAAAAAAGTCCACAAAAATCTCAAAACCAAAACAAAATCCCAAACCCAATCCCATTCCTAAGTAATTTCAGAAGTATGAGGATGGTGTTTGCTAATCTCTATAGAAGGGATTTGAGTCAATGGAAGCTTTATATACTTTCCCAGTTATACAGGTGCTCCAGGCTTAGCTGAGTGCTGCCAGCCAACCCTGTCAAGCAATGCTTCCCTCACCTGCCCATCACCCAGGGCTGTTGAAGGGCATTGGTCCTTAAGAAAATGACCACACTTTTCCTGCTAGTCGTAGAAGATGACCTCATCATACATTGGATGATTGGGATGAAGTATTTTGCAGGTTACATGTAAGAAGCTAACCAGTAGGGTTGCAGCATATTGTGTATGTCAAAGGCACAGTATATTGAAGACACACTTTAAGGCACATTAGCTGGGAAAAATAATCATAGATGCCAGGGAAAAACAAAAAAAAAAAGGTAATTTTTTAGAAGTATGTTCTCAGACTCTAGTATTTACAAGTCAGGATTTGTTTTTTCTTTTTAAAAGGATGAATCTTTAGTCCTTGGTATTTAATATCAAATTTTGTACAAGGTTCCTAGGAATTACAAACACTTGGATTGTCATGAACAAAACCCTTTGGATTTAGTTTAGTCTAGGTACATGATAAAGCAGGTAGGATTAGCTTTAAATGAATGGGTAAGACACAATCACTGTTGGCCTATCAATGCAGGGAAATAAGATGCAATCATTTGTTAGTTTGTAAGTGCAGGGCAAAAGAACATAAGTAGATGAACCTGGAAATAATGGAAAATTGAAATGGAGAATAATGGCAATAAAGCAAAGATTAGAAGATGTTCCCTCTGGCAATTTAGCTGTTTTGGAAACAGCAGGATTCCTGGTGGGAGTGTTTGTTCTTTATTCCTTGGTTTTAGTCAGATATATATTGGCATATGTGTTGCTTTTATTACTCTAAAACTTGCTGCACTATTTCAAGTGCAGTGTGATATTTTTCCTAAAGTTTCCTATTTCTTAACAAAAGATTTTAAAGCTCTTGTGTAATCATTGAAATTGTGTTCTTTACATAAATATTGATATATTCTTTTTTACTCAAAGTGCCAAAGGCTACTGTTTTTAATAATGGCTTATCAAATTATATTACGTTAGAGAGCAGAAATGTAATAATATATACATTGGAACTTAGACCTCTGCATGTATATTTGATAAGGAGCCTTTTGTAAAATTACTCTTTGTTTACATTCCACTGATACCTTAATTTAAAATTAATCAAATAAATTGACAGGTGACATCTTCTTAGTGTTCTGATTTTCTTACTTGCTAACAGGCACGAATTTCTTTGTTAGGCTGTGCTTTACTGAGAAAATAAAATACTCAAAAATAAAATATGTTTTTAAAGGAGAATTCTATATATAAAGTATTGTGTTTAATAAAATGTTATGCAATGTTTTCAAATGGAAAAGAATTTGTAAATTGCTATAAATGTATTTTGTTAAATAAGTACAGATCAATGCTACTGTGTGAGTTTATTGTGCTAACATCATGAAAATAAAGATAAAATTCCTCATTAATGTTCAGTCATCTCTGTGGTGAATCAAAGTCTCATTCACTCCAAATTATTTTAAAATACCAGGTATCTCATGACATGTAAAACTGGTCATCAGTGGGTAGCTTCAAAACCTTGTGTATGTAGTTGTAAGTTGTGAGGAACAGTGTCCAAGCAAGCTTGTCTCTGTTCAAAAATCATTTAACAGAAAAAGAAAGAAAGTGAAGTGTGAGCTTTAGACCATGTGAGGACACATATGCTAGATCATTCTGCAGGACCAGCTGCATTGCTAAGCCCCTAAGGCCTCTAAACTACCTTGCTAGTTTTGGGTAGAGCTCCCGGACATGGTAAGAACCACCTTGGATTTGTGAATAAGAAGAGGGCAGATGTCAGGAGCAAACCTGAAAAGGAGGGCTCTCCCCAGGGGAAGAAGTTACAATGCAGGAGTCATCAGGTGACATACACCTTTTGCTGGCAGCAGTGAAAAAGTTATGCAGAGCAGCACTGTGTCAAAACCACTGTCTTATCTAGAAGCTGCACAAGGTATCTAAGAGCAAACACTGTCTCCAAGAGTGTCTTGAAACATCCTGAAACAGGGCAACAGCAGGTCCCCAAGTGCCTGGGATGGATGACACTGCTGTAGCTGAGGCATGCATGGACATTGCCAATGGCATAATAAGGACCATAGGGTCTAGCAGGGCCCCTGCAATATGTGGCAGCCAAGCAAACTGACTCTGAGAAGCTTTCCCACGTGCGCCTGGGCCTTTTTGCAGGCTGCTGCTTTGTAGTTGCACGTCCTTCTAGCCGGTGACTTGCCTTGGCTGGGGCGGTGGTGGGACTGGGCAGCTGGTGGCACTACTAGCTCCAGTCTGGCACCGCACTGCTGAGTGGTACAGCAATATCATACACATGCCGTGCTGCCAGCAAAGGCATGCTGGGGCTGACTGGTGTCACCCCAAGCTGTGGTACAGATCTGTGTCACTTGGCAATCCCTGTCCCAGGACTTTCATGGCAATTTAAGATGGGGGACCTCAGGTGAAAGAGAATCGAAAAACAGTATGTTGTCTCTCAGAGAAAGGGAAGTGTACACACAACTGTGATACTGCTCCCTCTGCGGTGACTGAAGGAGCTCTCTGCTTGTAGCTGGGGCTGGAGAATGTTCTGACCCCACTGCATAAATAGCCAGTTTCAGGAGAGGCCTCTCCTTTGGGCAGCAGCAGATGCTGGTGTGGCAGCAGGTTATCTGCTGCAGCAGATTGTGAAGCATGAGGGCTGGGGATCAAGGTTACAGTGTCCCACCCTCTAGGACACGTATTGGTAGCCTGGGAAATCTACAGGCACTGATGGCACAGAGACCCTGGGAAGGAAAGAAAGGGAGTAAAACACATCCTGCCAAGGTATGACTGCTGAAAGCTGACGTCTAATACAAATCTGATGAGTTCTCTGGGAATGGCCCCTTCCATGGACTACAAAAGGGCCTAGACCATTAGTTCAAACTAATTTTAACAGGCACATTTTAAACATCTAAAGTTAGGCTAAAAATGAAGTGCCCCTCTGAAGGGGGTTATGTTATAAAACTTGATACAAGATGAGCAATTACCTCTGCTAACAAACCTTGTCTTATTCTCTTAGACCATTCAGGCTACAGCAACACTGTCAGTAAATTAAGAAAGCTCACTGTGATCCAGACTGATGACTCTATCTAATTATGCAAAGGAGTTTTCAAAGGTATGAGTGATCAGATTGAAAATTAAATCTATTTTAAAAGAGCTTCAGAAGTGTTGATATAAGAAGCCACATAAGATTGTACTGTAATCAGTTTGGTATAGATTTATGAAGACCTTTTATATGACAGATCAGTGTACAGCTAATTTGGCAGGAACATTTTAAAGGCATTCCAACCCTGGGCCATAAAATCATGAATAAAATTTCTTAACAAACCTTATAGCACAGGTTTGTGCAGGATGTATCAAGTATTGGACAAAACTACTAAGTGTCTCTATACTGCACATTCAAAATGAAAGTACGGGAACTCCAGCTGCATATAGGTGCATACACACACAGCACAAAGTTAATGTGTTCAAGCCAGGCTTTAGAAAGAGAAAGCTAACAGATAATTTAAATAGAGGAAGAAATTGTGACAATGCTGCAAATACTGTCTTTAAAATTTTTCTGCTTTGCCTGCAGTAATCTCTCCAGGCATTCCAAATATGCATAAAGACATCATTTGGTTATACCTCCTATAGCAGAAATCAGTTCCTCTAGTGGTTTGCCATAAAGGATAATAGGAAACTTGCCCGTTCCATGGCTTTACCAGCACAGCTCTGCTAAAAAAAAGAGCTAAGATGAGAACTCACCCAGAGCACACACAAATCTGCTCAGACCTAGAAAGAACCTCTTATGTTTGAGGAAAAAAACCCCACTTTTTTTCCTTTTCGTGGGGGG
>JAOXNO010000004.1:13796016-13832675 GCA_028565335.1 Limnodromus scolopaceus | reverse complement strand
TTTCGTCCCCCCCCCCCCCAAAAAAAAATCTCCCTACCTTCAAAGGCCAACTGTCATTCATCTTTTTCCATCTATATTTTCCAGTAATGCTCAGACAGAAATGAGAGTCATGGGGATTTGTGGATCTGTCAAGTCTCTGCAGCTACTAAATGATGCATACAGGTAAAGCTCTTCTCTCTCACCAAATCATTCACAGGAGACTGGAGCATATCTGCATGCGATGTGATCAACAGAATTTGATTCTTTTCCTATTTCTGTTCCTACTTCAAACTGAGCTTGTTGATTACAGTGACTGTTCCTACACTGCACTGGGGCAAGAAAACTAGCTCTGCTAAGAGGATAACATCACACAATTGGGAGCAATAGCTTTGCTCATTTTTACTTGTGAAGTATATGAAACTATAATCAATACTTTGGCAACAAGTCATATTTGAATTTTCCCTAAAACTAGCTATAGGATTTTTTTTGATTAGTACAGCCTATGTTTATCAGTCTTCACTATGCATTCTTCTTATGCTCTTTCATATACATATTCATGTGATGATTGCCTGAGCTACAGAATTCACCTTGAGGGCCAGTCACCCTGGAACTTGTTTGCCTTAGACCAGAATAGGTGTGGATACTTGGCAGGGTGCCAGGTGTGCACTTTTTTTAGCTGAGCACTATCAGGGGCTGAAAATCTATTCCCAGGCCCAAAAGAAGTATTAGCTAAAATCTCTGCACGGTATCAGCAGGTCAGGGGAGGTGATTCTGCCCCTCTACTCTGCTCTGGTGAGAACCCACCTGGAGCCCTGCGTCCAGCTCTGGACCCCTCAGCACCCAAAAGACATGGACCTGTTACAGTAGGTCCACAGGAGGGTCACAAAGATTATCAGACAGATGGAACACCTCTCCTCTGAGCAAAGGCTGAGAGAGATAGGTTGTTCAGCCTGGAGAAAAAAAAGGCTCTGGGGAGACCTTACTGTGGCTTTTCAGCACTTAAAGGGGGCTTGTAAGAAAGATGGCGTCAAACTTTTTAGCAGGGCCTGTTGTGATAGGACAAGGGGTAAGGGCTCTAAACTAAAAGAGGCTAAATTTAGACCAGGAAGATAAGGAAGAAAGATAAGGAAGAAATTTTTTACAATGGGGATGGTACGAAACTCTGGAACAGGTTGCTGAGAGCAGTGGCAGATTCCCCATCCCTGTAAATATTTAAGGTCAGGTTGGAAAGAGCTCTGAGCAACCTGATCTGATTGAAGATGTCCCTGCTCATTGTAGGAGGGTTGGACTAGATGACCTTTAAAGGTCCCTTCCAACCCAAACTATTCTATGATTCTACACAAGTAGAGGAGTTCAGATATAAGGTAGCAAAAATAAAATCTTATAAATTACCCAAGAAAAGAAAGTCAGTCAGGAGAAAGTTTAAGGTGCTTTCCAAAATGGAAGATTAGGCAACACTTAACAAAGCAGAAAATCATCATTTGTAAATTTGTGCATGATGTTTATCAAGTGGAGTAGGCAGATAATTAGTACAATCAGTGCTTTCTTAATCCCTCTTCAATTATTCATCAAATAATTGAAGACTGGGTCACTGTAAAACAATTAATTTCCTCCATAGTTAAGATACAAAACGTGCCTAGTTTACAAAGCCCCTCAAGCTCTTGACATTGAGGGGGAGGAACCAAAGGAATTGAGGAGGGCAGATTTTAATCTGTGAAGTGATACAAAAGCTACATGGATACTTTATGAGATTTAAGATTAAAAATTTGGTAAATGATAACATGGAAGGAGAGTAGCTAATTCAACACTGGACATGGAACTAATGCAATCAAAATACTTCACAGCTCATGAGAGGAGCATATCAGTAGGACAAGCTCACAGAACAGATTTTTAGCAAGGATTATAAATTGGGCAGTAGTAGTTGCGTGCCACTAAGCAGTGTCAGACTGTATAAATGGGCTGTCCTTACAAAGAAAAACCTGTAGGGAGAAACGGCAAGAGATCTGCTGCCATAGAAACAGATGTAGCTGCTAGACATACTGCATCGTTGCTACACTAAGGACAACCCGTGGATCATCAGAACACCATGAACTTCATCTAACTTGCTTTGTTCAATAGAATTTAAAATCTGGAAGAGATACATGATGATCAATTATTCTGTGTAAAACAACATAGCTGCACAGACTTGATATACTTTCTAACAGGACTTACTAACTAGTAGAAAACTGGAGATGAAAAACTCTAAAAAATTAAGGATTAAATATCATTCAGAAGCTTTAATCTGATGTCCAGAGTGCTTTGCACCTTCAGAAAAATGAAAAAAAAGCTATAGTGCTTGATTCTTCATTTCTTACCCAGGTAATACGCTGTAGCAGTTACAGGGTGCTTTAACCTGTAGTTTTTGTACCTATTTCCCACAAAATGAAGTTCAAATTCCATATTTCTAATGCAAGAGCATCTCTCCTATTCCAGCTGATGGTACTTCCTTGTACATAAGGAATCGAACTGCCAGAACCATACATCACAGCATTGCACATATCTTCTATCATAGCCAGTCTTGTATAAGTCTTGTAAAGACTTACCAGCCTGTTTCACATAAAGTGTGATTTCTTTATGTGCAATCAATGAACAAATGAAAATAAGACATTGTCTAAATCACTCCAGAAACTGGTCTTTAAAGTCTACTTTTAGAAAAAATCATAACGACAACAGTTCAAGGCTGAAATGCAATTTCTGTGTAGTCAGCATCTCATTATTCATAATTCTGTAGGGAACTGCAAATGTATTTCTGCTTTAAAATTATGGCACCATGCAGCATGAGACTATCCAGAGAGAGTTTAGCATTGATATATAGCTGATACAGTGAATTCTGAACCCACCTGATTCTCACTCCCTTAAAAGCATTTGACTGTATGAAACAAATCAGTAGTATAGTAACTTACAGGGAGAGATGTAATATCTGTTATGTGTATTATATTTAGGGCAGAAAGATGACATTTGGTAGATGTTTTTCATACAATTGTATTAATCTTGACTGAGTGCTACTTCTTCCTGGTAGAATTCTGATGATATCACTTAAATGGGAAAAAAAATATGTGTTTCAAAATTATTCAGTTTTTCTCTCTTCTGTGAGACCAAAATAACATGTTCCATTTAAATGTACTCCTACTTGGATTTGACTGCATAATGGTACTCAGTGGCAGCAGCTTACACAGTAATGCTGCTTCATATTAAAAAGTGTGAATTGACCTTATGTAAAATTCAGTAATTTTTTCCTGCATTGATGAAAAGATCTTTCATCTTTCCAGAACAGGAAATTCAATGGAATTAAGAAGCTATTAATCCAGATATCCAGATATTTGCAATGTTTACATATCTCTGGTATCAATTCCATAGAGCAACCTATGCAAGCAGAAGCCTCTGGGTATGAATATCCCAGATCTATCATGTTAAGCATAAAAGCATTGAAAGTATTTTCAATGTATGTCTTTTTAAGAAGACACATACTTTCCAAAAATGGAAGCAATACACATTTTTAGATGTTTTACTGAGCATCCATTTGATTCTGGTGACTTCACCTTTCTGAGAAAAGGACTGCTTTTTGGTTCACTAGCATTGATCTCTGGGAATATATTGTGCCACATCTCTGTTGACTATATTGTCTCTGCACTGAACACAAATTTCAAATCCATGGGTCTTCTGCTCCTAACTTCCTGAAAGGAGTCTTAAGAAAGAAAACTCTAATATTTGGGCTAGCCTAGTTTTTACTCCTTGAGAGTGCTTGGTACATACCAGATTAATGAGTGCTAATTAAGAATGTGAGATAAAAGGACGGAAGGTTTGTATATTGTATGCTGTTTCTTCTCAAACTGTCATCTACATCACTTAAAAAAAAAAAAAAAAAAAAGGATGTAGTGGCTCTTGGGACAGTGAAGACCCAATTACAATGAAAAAGATCCTTTAACTATCATACTGGATAGTAAAAATTTCTGCAAATCTGTGTTAGCTAACATAATCACTTAGAGGTTTTGGGATCTGAATTCCATTGAATTCACTAGAACCAAATAAATGTGGGGGAAATGTATACTGCCAATTCAACCCAGGATTAAATAATCTCATATGTTAAAATCTAACAGGGAATCTTCTAGCTGCTGCTACCACTTACAGATCTGTCCAGGGAAGCAATCCTTACATGACATAATGTCAAAATATAGCACACACATGGACACATATATGATTGCCAGGTGGATTAAATTAACTTCTAAAAGATTAAAAAAGAAAAAGAAACATTCCCTTGAAATGACGAGAATCATTTGATAACTGCCAGTAAGAAATGAGATGGACTATGTATGTACGAATTACTATGTAGAACATGTGGATTCACACAGGCTCAGTGAAGCCCTGACTCTCCTTGTTCAGGCACAGGTGTCTGTGTGAGGCTTTGGGCTTTGAAAATTGTTAGCAATAAGAGCCTGTGAAACGAAAAACCTGGGGTAGTAGCAGCGGGGGTCAGTGATTAACCAGCATGGAAATTGCTGGCAAGCAATAGAGCAAGAACAAGAGGAGACGACAACGAGGTCTGGACACCTTTGCTGTCTCCAGTTTATTCCATTCTCCTTTAATGCTCTTAGAAAAGTGGAAATCCAGGTATTTTTAAAATTTTATACTATTTAGCACACAAAAACTAAAACTCCATACAATAGGTTTTGTTTACCTATCTCTTCCTTCCCTATCATTAATTCTATTTTTCCTTAGATTGTACATGTTCTGGAAAGCACAATCTCTCCTTGTGTTTGTTATTACACAGTGAGAAAGATAGTGATTGTAACCTATATAGATGGCCATATGTCAAAAAGTGACCCTAGAGGCTAATCTCTGCCAAGCGTTTATGTGCTAGCAGTCAGGACACCGGGGAAGGCTCTGCCTAACCCAACATAAACTGCTATGCCACAGCCCACTGAGACAGTATTGGGCCCTACCGTATTGGCAGCATGAATCACTGGCAGTGTTATGCCCCTTTGTCTACAGACACAAAAGCTGACTGACACACTTCTGGCAGGCTGATACTGCTCCAAGATACCTATTTTTAATGCGCTCCAGTCTTTCTTTCCCTACTAAGAAAGGACAAAAAGTTTCTACAGAAGGGAAGTGCAAATAAAGTACAGTACCTCACATGTAGCTTTCAAAACAGGAGAGTGTCTTCCAAAGCAGATCGAATAATTAGCAATAACAAAACCATCAACGCAAGCAGGGGCTAATTATTAGCCCACACTAACAAATGAAAGCAGCAGCATTTCAGCTCTCCTCTTAGTGTTAAAATTCAAAACCTTGAAATGAGAAATGTTCTAGCTGGAACCTAGCAAATGTCCTAACCTTCCCTTTCACCAGTCTGTCTTTCCTGCCCATCAAATTCAATTGACTGACAGGCAATTTGTATGAGCCTTTGTACTATGTAAGCTCCAGTAATTCCTTCTTTTAGAAAGCTTTTCATTCCTGCTCACTGTAAGAGGCAAAAAAAATGTGTCTGTGTGAAGAGAACAAGTAAATTTGGCAGAAAGCAACCCATCAACTCCCATTAGCACTACTCTTGGGTATGGCAGCTGGGATGGGCCAATGGCCATAACTAGCCACTCTCTCATCATTTTACTTAACCTCTAGAGAGACAGTGATGAGATCTTATTGGCCCAATTAGCATCTAAGTCTTGTCAGGCTATCTTATCTCAGACTTAGTCAAGATTGTTTGGACAGATGAAGCTATGGAGCTAAAAAATACTGAGAATGACACATTTTATGATATGAATTGGTCATTTCTTCAAGGAAGAGAAAGGATTATTTCTCTCTTACCATTTCCCTAGCAACAGAGAAAATGAGGGGTTCTTTTTCATTTATAGAAGAGCCTTGATTTCAGGACTGCTGGAAAATAGAAGCATCTGCTTGTAACCAAGGTATCTTCTGAATAGCATAGGACTTTCAGTTAAGACCCTAAAAGCTTTTTAGACCTTATGTCTTATCACGGCAATTATTTGAGATAAAAGGAAATTACAAAGCCTGAGGTATAGGAAGACTTTCATCACACCATGTAGTCCTCATATTATAATCCCTACCTGGGAGAGAATTTACTTGACAAATACTATAAATAGGTGCCTACATAAGAGGATAAATAATTATTCATCTGCTGATAAACTCTTACAGATCATCTTTCCTACGCAATTTGAGTGAAAGACATAATCAGAAAGTCCTTGATCTGTTAATAGGCAAATAGCTCCTAAATCTAAACTACCTTGAAAAATACTGAAAGCTTTCAAGCGTTAATTTCCATTTTTTTCTTTGTCAGTGAGGTAGTATCACTGAACTCTAAGCATCATACCGACATAGGATTGTGGGGATTTTATTTGTTTTTATGTTTTTTTTTTACTTTTTCACCCTATTAATCCTTAGCGGCATTATATTCATTCTAAATTAGCTAAGTTCTAAGCATGAATTCTCAAGCATTGCTTATTGTCAGGGTGGCTGGCCACTCTCTGTTGAGAGAAAGGGTTAAAATGAATCATAGTTAATAAATTAATAAATACACAAAACCAAAAATTTCTTTCCACCAGCTACACTTGTTCTTCAGTCAGAGTCACTGTGTCAATTTCAAATTGCCACGCAGGTAATATTGGAGAAAAAAGCAAAAAAATTCTGCAACCTCCAACTATAATCCCATTATGTAATGACTGCTAGAGTCTCCAAATTAAGAATTTCAGCTAGTCTCATTCCTACACAGGCTGAAGAAATTTTTAAGGCAAGGCACTTGGATGACTATACAAATATATGTCATTAAATAGAATCCAGAAATGGAAACAGACACAGTCTCCACAGCTTCTTGCCTTCTGTCCTCCCAGTTTGCTGGGAGAGAAGGTTACTAGTGCTGAAGATGAATGAGAGAAGTATTTCTCATTTTCCACCAGACCAATTATTTTTAGAATCACTGTGCTGCTGACATTTTGGGGCATGCTATGATCTGAAAAATCAGAATAACACATCTCTAGTGTACAAAATTATAATGATTTTTAAGGGATTTAAAAATACATGAATGCATAATAACCTGTCTTCCAAAAGTCTTCCACTGAAGCCATGGGGTTAGGTGAGGGGGGAGAGGGGGGAAAGTAATAAAGGTTTTAACCATGTGATATGGCCACATTTTTCAGATATTTATAGATATTTTGCGGAACAGCTTAGGAACTTTTTTTCCCCTCCATTTTTGCCCATGAAATGAAACATTTAAAATAAAATTACAATAGTTTATATTCAAAAAGAACCCTCCATGCCAGATCTCTGAAGAATAATAATGCTAAAAATAAAACGTTACCAGGGAAACTGAATGGAACAGAAATTAGCAATAGGGCCTGATCTAAAGCCACTGAAATAAATGGGAACAGGATCAAACTACACTGAAGAAAATAAGTCTGTGTTCCAGAATTTCCTCCTTTCACATTTTATTGGCCTCTGTTCCATCTTTGTGAAGAAATCAGTGTGAGAGGAAATAATACATAACCTGCCAATAGAATACAGGTTCCTAAGCTTCGCTGTGCTGGGTACTGTGAATTCAGCAACAGGAGCTTTTGCATGGGCATTTTTAAGAGGACTCTGGTCCATTTTTGCTCCCTTGTCCTTTAAGGCTACAGACTAGAAATGAGAAATACACTTCAGTTGAGGCAATACTAGAAACGAGCAGAGAAGGAGACAATATACTTGACTTCATAGGAAACGTGCAAGGCACATCTTAGCTTGGACTTTACCTTGTGGAAGAAATGCAAGGACAGGTGGCAGGCACAGCTAACACGTGGCCTCCCAGAATGACGAAGGAGAATACACTGGCTGATGGAGGAAACGGGCCATCCCTTTGGTTGGATGATGGGCTCAGCAAGATCGCAGAAAAGGAGATTACTTCATGGGAAGGAGGAATAAGATTGAAGTCCAAGTTCCAGTGCCCAGGGTGAGGCAGTAACTGCAAAGGAAAATCAGTTTTAAATTGGTCTGTGTTTCCTCATAAATATAAAGAAAGCAACAAGGATAAAAAACCAAACTGGCTCAATTTACTCTCAGAACTAAAAGGTATTGTCCTTGAGAACATTACTTACCAACTTCATTTTTGTGCCATTGACATCTGCTTCTATTAATTACTAATATATCTAATACAGGCTAATACACCCCGGTCCTGGGGCCATAGGCCATAACTCTGCTTTTGTTGAGAGGGAGAATATGAAAAATGGGGGAAATCTCACTGAATAAAAACCACCTCACTTTGTTCCATTAGTAATAGAAAGGCACAGCTGAATGCTAGTGTTCTCAAGACCGCTAAAACTGTATTCTTACAGCACTGGACGAAACATACAAATCTCATGCAAAAGAAGTGGCTTTTGTTAAAATCCCCACCATTGTCTTACTACAAAACCAAAAGCCCAGATGCAATCTTTGTACAGGAACACTCCATTATCAGCCCAATAGACCAAATATTTGTACATATAAATAACATTATTACTATCCATAGGAATTCTTATATAATCATGCCCACGCTAATGTGATCAAGATCCTGCTATTTTACTCCTGACAGAAATCTGTTCTTGGATGTCATATTACTATCTATAGCTTGTTTGTTCTGCCTTATTATTCATTACTAATTTTCATACTGGTATTTTGTTTTCCAGTGCAAAGAGTTTCTTAGCAAGTCTGGTTTAACATTTTTTTCTTCTAGCAATATAGGAAATCTCAGAGTACCGTATTTCACTACAGCTGATTAGGCTACTCTTTACATTTGTTCATGCAAATTTCTTAATTTACCAGCAGGGTATTGTGGAAGGAAAGACAGGAAAAAATTCTTGTTAAGCAATTCAGCATTTCCTATTAAATCAAGAATGAGGTAGACTCTGCTCTTGTTTACATTGGCACAATCACATTGACGTGCAGAGGGCTTTGCACAGGCAAAGGCAGAGGAATACTTCAGCCATAAGTATATTACACTTAAGCATGATTTTTAAGCAGTAGTTAAAGGGGGCTTTTAAGAAAGATGGGGTCAAACTATTTAGCAGGGCCTGTTGCAAAAGGACAAGGGATAATGGTTCTAAACTAAAAGAGGGTAGATTTAGACTAGGAAGATAAGGAAGACATTTTTTTTACAATAAGGATAGTGAAACACTGGAACAGGTTGCCCAGAGAGGTGGTAGATGCCCCATTACCTGGAAACATTCAAGGTCAGGTTGGACCAGGCTCTGATCTAGTTGAAGATGTCCCTGCTTATTGCAGGGTGGTTGGACTAGATAACCTTTAAAGGTACCAATTTATTTATTAAACACAGTTTCAAACTCAAAACAGGACTGCTTTCATGTAGATTTGCAGTAAGGTTTATTTTAAAGCGAGGGAGAATGTTGAGAATGTTGACATCTACAACTGAAATAGCTGAAATAGAAGCTGAAATAGATATCTGATCCATTTCTTCATAAGAAGCTCAAAGGTTGGTTATCTCTGTATTCCAAATTCCCTGTTCAAAAGCCAATCTCCTATTTAGGAGTCAGTCATAGACTTCCATATAAGGTTATTGCAAGTACAATCCTTCAACAGCAAAAACTTTACTTTGTTAGTATCTCTGGTTATAAAACAAAGCAAAAATACAGCTCCTGGCACAGCCTTTTCAACTGTTTGAATGTCCTCATATGGGGGGTGAACAAGACTCTTAACATCTACTTTGAACAAACTGGCCTCAAGGGGTCCCCAAGCCTGGCCTTTACTGCATGGATCTCCCCCTTCACATAAGAGTTAATAACTTCAGTCAGTTTTACATAACTAAAATTTAATCTGTTCCTTCACTTGTATTAGCAACTCTTCCATTTTATGTTTCTAATTCCTTCTGAGAAAGCAAAAAGGTGGGAAATTATTCAGGATTCATTAAGTGTTTAGATACTTCAATTTCAGCATACAGATACACACATACATAAGGAGTATATAGTCACCTACCTCAAAGGAAAAAAACCGAACTCCTCTATTTCTGCTGCCAATTAACTATTTTCAGACAGAAGACAGTACCTCAGGATTAAATTATTTACAGAGAAGTACGACTCCAGACTTGACATCTCCATCCCACAATTGCTAATTTTAGCACCAATCTCAAGCTTATTTCCTCACTTCACCCACGACTTCACTGTAGTATTGGTATCAGAGATCTCTGCCACGATATCCATTCCTACTCAGTGATGGCAGAACGGCTCCCCTATTTGTGCTACTGCTCCCCAAATGAAGAATTCTTAATGTCTATATCCTCCTTCAAAAGAGCAAAAGCTTAAAACTTACCAAAGTATTTTAGAAACAAAAACACCAAAGAAAATCTATGCTGTCTGTGACACTGGCAGCTTCACACAAATCAAGCCAGCCAGAACTCACAGAGGGCACACTGCCTGATAGGATCACACTGCCACATTTGAAAGCAGCCTAATTCCACATAGCAATGTCTAAAGCACATTGCACCTTCAAAGCACTGGTGTAGCATAATTATTCGACCTTTGCAGAACAGTGGTGAGCTAACAAAGGATCATTATACTACTAGATACATAATATATAAATAATAAACAAGAAGAGTGAGCTATGAGGCTTGCTATGTTTACAGGGTCTTCTCAGACCTCTGATCATTTAGTTTCTCTTCTGTAGTTCAGAGGCTTACCTCTCACACAGGTATAATGTAGGCTGTACTTGGTATAAAAGTTTTTAAAAAAATCTGTAGTACTGAACCCCACATTCTGAGTTGTCTTACTTCCTACACATTTAGGAACTTAGTGCCATGCTTTTTCAAGGCATTACTCATCAACTTAATGGTGCTTTTCACTGTCCCAATAAAAAATAAAATAAAATAAAAAAAGAGACGCAGAACTAATCACAGCAGATCATCAGCTAACATTGAGAAGCTTTAGGGAGTTCACCTAAATCAGAGTTCTGAATTTTGCTGGAGAAGTCAACATAATCAGCCAGACAGAGAAGAGAACAGAACAGCAGCTTTAACTGGCAGTGCAGAAAGATACTGGCACACGACAAAAGCTTAAAGTAGAAGAAACTCAGTGCAACTTTTCCTGCAAAGAAATTTTCCTTTTTCATGAAAATTCTAAAATTAACACCTCCACTTAAAACAATCATTAAAATATTCAAGGAGCAATCTATCTGGCACCAATAAACACAGTATGACTCCATCAAAGAACTGTCTCCCCTATTGCATTTATAACTCTACTTGCATTTATAACTTCCTCCTCCCCCCTACATAGCTTGCTTTTTTCTTTCCTTACTTTAATCCATGGATTAGACCAGGGTACATTTGCCATGAAGAACACTGGCAAAAATCTTTAGCACAGGTAGTGGCTTATGCATTCATGACACCATGACCCCACTGCAGTGTTGGGGCTTTTTGGTAGTAAAAATTGTCACCACTCTCCGGAAGTAAAAAGTAAAATTAGAAAAGGTCAGAATATTTGAGGCATACAATTGAAATCCTGGTTCAAATGTGTGCCTCACCAGATGTAACTTCTTTATCTAAGTCTAGAAAATAGAAGTCTTCCGTTTTGCAAGCAGTATAAAATATTTGATGTTTTAAGAATCAAATCAGACAAAAATGGCCAAATTAAGAATTAATTTATCCCAGCGTAATGTGAAGTAACTTCAATGCAGTCAGTGGAGCCCTACAAATAAGACTGGCTGTTATACCAGATGTATACTCAATGATTCTGCAATCACTTTCATTTAGTCACCCAACAAGAAATGATGCTGACAGCTCTCTGAGAATTATTTCCTCTAAATGTTATTGATTTTTGTTTTCTGGAATCTGACAGAAATGTTCACAATATAGGTGTTAATCAGTGATTTTTAATGGGTATTCATTTTACACACATCTTTTGTTCTCAGGCCAGATTTCTATATCCAACCCAAATGCAGCTCAATATTATTATTATTATAATTAATCATTTATTATTACTATTAATCATTTGTTCAGAGTTGTCATTGTAGGCTAAACCTTTTCAAGTTGGCGCCCCGGGTTCATGCACAAATTTGGAAACTCAAGGATGGATTTTCACGTGTTATCAACAGCTTTTGCATCTTCTGTGCAATTACTCTAGCTCAAATAAAATGTAGGCATAAGGACACCAGAGTACAAAATTTTTCTTCCTTACCTCTTAAACTATTTCTATTGACTTTCAGCAGAGTAGATATTTTTTAATCAATTTAACTGCAATTATTTTTACAGAAACCCTATTTTAGATTTACAGACGTAACCATTTACTTTGGCTTCCATGCCAACACTCCTGCTCGGCAAGAGAAACAACAATAGATGATTTATATCTCCATTCTTGCACCTTTCTCTCCTGCGTCTCCCCAACACATCTCTCTGAATGCCGGGAACCAAAGCCTGCATGATATCAGTTCAACACATTAAGTTAAATTAACAAGAAAACAAAAACCCCATCTCCAAATTGGTCACTTCTGAGTCATATACATATCAAAATGCTCAGCAGCCATGTTAATATAACTTATTTCCTAAGCATTATATATATTGCATTATTGCTACCAAAAATAATTATTCACTACAAATCATGGAATCATAAAATGGTTGGAAGGGACCTTAAACATCACCTAGTTCCAACCTCCCTGCCCTTGGCAGGGACACCTCCTACTAGACCAGGTTGTTCAAAGCCCCATCCGTCCTGGACTTGAACACCTCCAGGGATGGGGCTTCCATAATTCTCTGGACAACCTGTTCCAGGGTCTCACCACCCTCAGAGGAAATATCTATATCTAATCTAAACTCACCCTATTTCAGTTTAAAGCCATTACCCCTTGTCCTATCACTGCATTCCCTGATAGAGTCTGCTTCTTTATCTTTACAGTATAGACGCTGGAGCCTGTTCAAAATTTTAAAACTATATGTGTATAGCTGGGGGAGAGAATGGATTCCGAAGAGCTTTGTCTCAGTTGCTATGGTCCCTCTTGTAAGAAACTGAAATGACAAGTTTAGGATTATTCAGATGTGTTCCTCTTTCAGAAACAGTCAAACACTGAATACCAACAAGCTGTATCTCCTGCAAGATTTCTTATATATCACAGCTGGTTGCAGTGATGTCAGGAAGCTAAACATCAGATGACTATTTTCAAATGCAGATCCTTGTTTGCTCTTGAAAATTAATTAAGGCTGAATTTACAATTTTGAGGCAGGTCACCACGAACTCAATGAGCCCGGTGACACTGCTCACATGCCCAAAAAAAGTCATGACACATTTTGCATCTCCCCGCTGGGAGCCCAGTCTGATGTGCCCTACTTCAATGACCTGTTCTTAAAGAGGAAAATAAGGCTGGATCTAGACAAAGTCCTCAAACTTTTAAGTCTGTCAATAGTATTATTTTCTGAAAAGCCAGTGTTCTGTAACATCAAGTAAAACTAAAAGCTCACATTGCAATTAAAAACAATCAACTAATGAGGAGGTAGGCTTACAGTATTCTGAAAAGACTTTGAAGGATTGTAGGATTTACACTCTTAAATAAATAAGCATTGTT
This sequence comes from Limnodromus scolopaceus, assembly GCA_028565335.1. Lineage (NCBI taxonomy): Eukaryota > Metazoa > Chordata > Aves > Charadriiformes > Scolopacidae > Limnodromus > Limnodromus scolopaceus. The sequence continues at coordinate 13,819,133 of JAOXNO010000004.1, read as the reverse complement.
TTGGGCAAGATTTTGAAATGAATAAAAGTAATCAAGATCCTGTATATTGCACGTGGTTTGTACGTGTCAGTAACTTGTGATACAGATGGAAGTTACCATTCAAAGGAAATACCCTGCAGTCGTCTGCAATAAGATGAAAGCACATAAGGGAAAACAGGCTGATGAAATTTTATAACTTCATTTCATTTGATACAGACAGATAATGAATGCCTGTAAAATGCCACTTATACTATATAGATTTATTTCCCTGTCTAAATGTAAACTATGGGTCATTGTCATTTTCTGTAGTCAGTTCCGTTATCACTGACTGTTAAGGGCATTCATCTCCTCTCCTACCTCTTTTCCATACATCTTTCCATACACAATACCTACATCTTTTTTTTTTTTAATTGTCTGTAGTGTGGGTCTAATCCACCAGTTTCAGAGGGTACTGGATTATACCTTACACAAGGAATTTCAGCCAAGTGCAGTTTAAACACATGAAGATCTGAAAAATTTCCACGAGGTGAAGCACCGGCAATGCAATGGGGTACATCAGTACACTGAAGTTGATGGCATTGCATTGAACAAAATCCACATAAAAGAAGAATTTAGAGCAAGATTCATAGGAAAGATGGCCATGGACAAAAGCAGATGCACTGGCCACAAAAAGTTAAACTATCATGAAATGAAAACCAGGCAGTTTCACAGGTAAACTACTGTGCAACTTCATAGCTTCAAATGAACTGAAGCCTACTACTCTATCTTCATCCTTCCATCCTCCCTATATCTTCCATATCTGTGAAATAATGTCAAAATAATTCCTTTTTGCTGTGTAGTAAGTAATTTTGTTCACTAACACCACCTCATCTTCTTGCACCAATTCTTTTCTTTCATTTCACAGTTCATGGCCAATTACAGTTTGTTCCATTTCTTCTTCTAATTTACCTTCTCAGCATAATCTTCTTTACTAGATGTATTAAACAGTAATTATTCTTTACTTTTAAATGTTTGTAACAGTGATTCTATGGAGCCTGCACGTATTAATATAATGGCCTGTCAAAAATAAAGTGCATAAAATAAGAAGTATTTATAAAAAGAGAAATAACTGTTCACCATTATAACCTCTAAACTCTTTGTATTTCAGGTAGCAAATATTTGCCGCAAACTTTACTTGTGCTTGAATTAGGAAACATTTTTTCAGGGGCTTGTGTGAATGTAGAAAGCCTGCTCTAAATAAATAAATTGCAAGTTTGGGACCAGCGTTTTGATTGACTTGATGCCAAGGAAGAGAACTGTCATGGAGACAACTCATTCCATGAAAAGCTTGAATTCTTATTTTATTTTGTTTTAATGTTTTGCCATTTAGGATATGCTCTTGGAAACGTCACTCAACACAACTATGCACATTAGACCACAGCCAGTACAGCCAGCAATGAACAATTTTGCACTAATTCTTGCTCATAATGTCACCAGTAGGATCCAGGTAATAGGGATAACACCTAAATGTCAACTGAGTAAAATACTGTCAGCAGCTGCACTTCTCCTTTTCCATGCTATGGATGCAGCAGCACATCGTGCTTCGGCTTGCATGTTCACACATACTAGGACATGATGTTGAATAAACTTTACCGTTTTGCACAATGCATAGTAAAAATTCAAATTTAAATTGTTATTGCGTTCAATAATCTTTTAATCTCTTTGACACTTTTCTATTTTATTTGTACCTGAAATTGTTGGCAGTTACTGTAGCCTGTACTGTTGAAATCAGTATTTATCTAAATCCCAAAGAACAACCTGAAGTAGTTTGCCTGAGAAGCAGCTCTGCACACATAATATTTAACACAAGATCAAATAAACTTTACCTCCTCCCCCTCAAAAATTCACCTCAACTGCTGCCACTTGCTTCATCTTCTCTTCTGTGCATTCTACTGGCAAACTACAAACAACCTATTTTCTTCAAGCCACATTTTACCTTACAACAAATCCATATGCTTCTGTGACATACAATGACTGTATAGAGAATGTCTACTAACAACACTTGAAAACATTATAATATTTTGTCACACATGCAGATAATAAAAAGGTACAGAAGAGGATATTACTATTTTGTGATATAAAATATCATTAGTATGCAAAATACAAAGTTATAAAAAAGAACAGGCTGCAGCTTTTAGTACAAAATTATAGCTGCCTATAATACAAAGTTCCTAACCAGCAAGAGTTGTAGAAAAAGCCGTATATTAGCTTTTCTAAATGGCTTAACTAAAGTTCATGAGAAACAGGAGATACCTGCAAGAAAAGCAAGCAATAGCACAAGTCTATGTAAATTATCAAACATCACATTTAACACCTAGCTTGCACAGCCTCCATCATTTTCACTTAGCTATAGAATCATAGAATCATTTGGGTTGGAAAAGACCCTTAAGATCATGGAGCCCAAACATAAACCTAACACTGCTGAGCCCACCACTAAACCATGTCTCTAATCACCACGTCTTCATGTCTTTTAAATACCTCCAGGGATGGTGGCTCAACCACTTTCCTGGGCAGCCTGTTCCATTGCTTCATAACCCTTTCAGTGAAGAAATATTTCCTAATATTCAGTCTAAACCTACTGCTGAGCAACTTGAGGCCATTTCCTCTCATCCTATCTCTTGCTACTTGGGAGAATAGACTGACCTCCACCCTGCTACAACATCCTTTCAGGTAGTTGTAGAGAGTGATAAGGTCTCCCTTAAGCCTCCTTCTCTACAGACTAAACAATCTCAGTTCCCTCAGCCACTCTTCATAAGACTACTTCTTTGTTGCTCTTATTTGGACACACTCCAGCACCTCAATATCTTTCTTGTAGTGAGGGGCCCAAAACCAAACACAGTATTCAAGATGCAACCTCACCAGTGCCGAGTACAGGGGGACTAATCACTTCCCTAGTCCTGCTGGCCACGCTATTTCTAATACAAGCCAGGATAATATCAGTCTTCTTGACCATCTGGACGCTGCCAGCTCATACTCAGCCAGCTGTCTACCAGTGCCCCCCGGTCCTTTTCCACCAGGCAGGTTTCCAGCCGCTCTTCCCCAAGCCTATAGCACTGCATGGAGTTGTTGTGATGCAAGTGCAAGACTCAGCACTTGGCCTTGTTGAATCGCATACAACTGGCCTTGGCCCATCAATCCAGCCTGTCCAGATCCCTCTGCAAGACCTTTCTATCTTCAAGCAGATCAACACCCCCACCCAACTTGGTATTGTCTACAAACTGACTGAGGGTGCACTCAATCCCCTCCTCTAGATCATTGATAAAGATATTAAACAGAGCTGGCCCCAATACTGAGCCCCAGGGGACACCACTCATGATCAGACACCAACTGGATTTAACTCCATTCACCAACACTCTTTGGGCCCAGCCATACAGCCAGGTTTTTACTCAGCGGTATAGTTTTTTACTCCAGAAGATACAGCTCAAGCAGATGGAAACAGAAAAAACTTTAAGTGGCCCTTCACTGGATTTGCAACATCTGAAGGCTGAGACAAGCCCAAAGGCTAGTAAATCTAAACCTTATCCATTCAAGCTGGTTCCAGCAAAGCTCTTTGTTACAGAGACTTCGTGCCCCAACCTGCTCCCAGATCTGGTCCACCGCACTACTTCTCTTCTAAGCGACTTCTGTCCTGTAAGTTGAAGGCTGAAGCCAAAGAAATAGTGGCCTTTGATGGCAAACACCAAGATCTGACATTGTCACAGGGAGAGGTCATCTCTACTTCAAGGCAATATTATAAAGGAAAATGCATACCTCTGTTTTTGATGTAAAATGAATGTAGCAGTGACACTTCTATATTGTGTTTGTAAGGCATAAAGCAGATTTAATCTTGAGGGTTATTCTGAAGCACTTGAAGACCATTTTATTTAAGTAGGTGGTTTACTATCATGCTAAAGAGCACAGGATAGCAACATAGTAAACTGCATTTGCCTTTAAAAGTTCACTTGGAATGGCATCAGGTTTCAAAACAGCAATCCTCTGATTTGAATAATTCTCTTAACAGCTCATTTGTTACTTCACTATTAAGGGAGTTAATCTCTTCTGTCAAAACTGATTTTTAGAAAAACAAAGGGGGTGATAATAAAAATTGATTAAAAATATATACATTCCCATTTGTTGTTTAGACTTGAATTTATAAGTTTGCTATTTCAGACTGTTATTCATATAAATACCTTTTCAAAATCCTGAAATCAAATGCTAAAACTGAAGTATAATTAATTTCCATTATATGGAAAAAGTTTTTTAAAAGTGCCTTGTTCTAAATTAAAATGAAATCAAAACACACTTTCCTTTACAAAATGCAAATTAAGAGCTTTAACCAATGCTATGCAGGGGCTATACAGGAGACTAGGACAGCGGGCTGCATAAGCTATATCATAACGAACACTAATATACAGCTGAAATGCAATCAACAGATATTCTACAAAACATCCAAAAAAAAGTGCTAAAGCTGATCAAACCTGACCTCAGACTAAGCGATGCTCATGTGGTTTTCAGACTTTTATTACCCTAAATGCAAGTGCAGCTGCTGAATACGTCAACGTAGCCAAACGGCAGCAGCTGTCTAGATTCCACTCCTGGAAAAGACTACTGGGAAGGGGGCTTAGAAAAAAGAAGTCCCATGATACCTATGTTTTATTCTCTGCATTATTTTTTTTAAATACTGCAGTGCAGTGTAGTGGAAAAAGAAAGCTTACTGAACATGATAAAAACAGATTTCTGCTTCAGATCAAAGCAAAAGTACAGTCTGCAATGGAGTAGCTTTGCCCTTCCCAATAAGCTCCGTTGATGATGGAAAATATCTACTGCATGTTCACAAAAATGGTCTGAGGAAAAATAACTGATTTCTGCAACAGATTGGACAGTTTGAAAGAGGAAAGGCATTGATTGCTCATTGAAAAATATCTCTTTCTAGACAGCACTGTAGCAGTATCCTGGCTGATGGCAGAACGGACAGATGGCTGCACATCCACCTGGTGGCTGAAATAATTATATCACCAAGTATTTCTGAGTTACAAAGAACAGCACGATACAAAAACATCAATTAAAATGTATCCTCCTACAAATGCTTTAACTGAAATGTAAGCCTGGTATAACACACATCCAGTGTTTGTGATGACCAGCTGGCTATAATAAGAGATATACAAGAAACAATGTTTCTGTAAATCCAGGACTCACCTCCCCCTTTTACTCAGCATTCTTCAAAATCTGTAATTCAGCAAAACAAGCAAAGCATATGGAATTTTATCTTTACTGTCAGCTATGGCTGATAAACACAACACATCTAATGTACCATATTCCGTTTTCTTGAAATTTATAAAGTTCTTTGAGATTAATAATCCTATGTGCTTGTGTATTTTGTAATCAGGACTGACTGGAGCTTCAAAGTGAAAACCAAAACTGTTAAAAGAATTAGTGCTTGACAGAGAAAAATATCTCAGGATATGGAAGACCAAACAGAAATATTAATACAATATCATAAGAAAAATCTGAACTGCTCAACTTTCTATGGTTCAGAGAATTCTCAAACAATGTATTTGTGGTAATACATGGTGCCTGATGCAAACTGCACTTAATGTAGGCCATATTAAACAACTGTGATGTTCTAAACCAGAGCCACCTTTTAGTAGTATCTGATTTGAGCCCTCTCAAGAACATACACTGTGCAATTTCCTCACATTTTCTATGCAATTTATTGTCATCTACAGTTTGGTTATGGATGGGAAGATGATAAAAACTTTCTTCTTCAAAATGTACAGCACTGCTGCTCTTATGTTCTTGCTATTCTGTTCTAAGAAAACTGCAGCTGCCGCTATGAATACATTAAGGCTTCATAAAACAACTGTCCTTAAAGATCTCATCACACCTCTCCATAGACAAGAATGGCACAAAGCCATATTTTTTGTTTTCATTCTTTTCATCCACGTCAGTTACAAATGAACAAACTCAACAGACATTTTCTGATACCTCTGATGAACCATATTACTCTGCTGATAACTTTCACTCCAAAGAGAAATTGCAAAGCACCCAAAATAAAGACACTAGGAATAAGAATTATCAAAACTGACATCATATTTCTGCATGGTTCCTAATGGTTAAAAACGAAGACTGCTTTAGGTTTGCACCAAAATATTAATGCTAACTTCCCTTTTCTAGTTTCAGATGAGACCTTGTTTATACATCCTCCTGCAGAAAGCCTCTAGAAGGCAATTTAGGAAACACAAAACACTAAAAAGCTGTTTTTCATGTCTCATTTGGAGCAGCAACACAATATTAAAAGCAAGTCAGTACCTGACAAATTAAGGATTTACAAGAAAATTACTTCAACCAGTTACTGTTTAAAAGACAGAGCTTCATCAAAATACGACCTAGCTTAAAAGCAAATATAAACTGTGCATTCACCAAAATGTAAAACTCATTCAAACTAAAGAAAGAGAGCAAGTTTATTTTTCTAAAACTTGTCTAGTATTTCCCTGCAAAATTAGACAGAATTCTCAGGAATCCATTAGGAGGACAGGGAGCATGCCCACTGCATGCCTTATCTCATCTACAATATGTGATGACCTACAGATTCAGCTTTAAACTTTATAATAACCCTAATGAAATAAAATTTAAAAGAAAGAGGAAAAAATAATATTTTTTAAATCAGTGTAAGATAGTGAACACAAAATCCTTCAGTGCTTAGACTCAATATCAAGACTGCTAAAAGCAGTATTTTCCAAAAATATCTACAGCAATCCTGCAGGCAATTTGTATTAGAAAGAAAAACAAAAAGTCTTACAAGGAGAGCATGCAAAGAGATACAGATTTAATGTTTTCACAAAAGTCTAGTAACCTTCTATCTTGGTCCAGCTGACATAATCACCATTAGCTACTGTCAGTGCAGAATATTGATTTAATGTGGGGTAATGTGCCCCATAACAATATTATTTATGTACTCTCCTCCTTTTCATTTTTAAGAGATGTTTCAGAATTGAATTAATGATATGCAACAAGAATTTAATGAAACATTTGATATCTTCATCATAGGTTTGTATCTTAAAATTACATCTGTCATGGGGTTAATTTTTATAGTTACAACTACACAACTCAACATTTGTTATCTTTTAACTAGTCTTAGTTATGATTAAAATGGTTTCTAACTGTAATTAGCTAATGATAAAAACCCTTTTATGTACGGATGGTTTGAAATCACATTTGCTTTCCCTGTGGCTTTGTCACTCATTTCTGCATAGCAGGAAAAACAAAACAAAGCCAGCACTTCCATGTGACTGCTGAAAAGATTTCTCTTCTGGTTTTTTTTTTTACTTTCTCCGTCTCCAGAGATGCCAGCTTCATCCTAACCCCTTGCTTCCACTGGCAATGTTGATCACAAGATTCAGTACTATAGTTTCTAGAAGTCCAGTTTTCCGATGGGTTGCCATTCAATACAGCCAAGTAGGAGGCAGCCATGATTTAAGGTTCCCACTTTCTAGAAGAGTATTTCCACACCATAATGTGAGAATGAAGAATTTTGCCTGTTTCTCTTCAGCATACTACATTGCTTCTTGCATTTCAGCAGTGGATTTCACACTAAAATCACACAGAACTTCAGAAAAATCTATTCTAAATACTTCTCTCTTTTGCAAAAAGAAACAAAGAAGAAACAAAAAGAAACACATGATAGTCCCCTACTTTCACACTACAAACAAAAAAACCCCCAAAAAATCAACAAACCAAACAAAAAACAGAGACAACAAGATTAATATATATTAGTTGTGTGTCTGTGTTTTTTTCACTTAAAACTTTTTTTCTAGTTTTCTCAGGGTGACTTTTCATGTTCTTCCTTTACTTTTAGAATAACACATAGTTTATATTTTTATTCAGTGGTTTTAAATAAAACACTCACTGAGGTGAGTTATTTCTTTGGCAGACCAGATGGCTCATTTAGATACAACATTTAATTTTTAAAGCTTTTTAAGCACTTCCAGAGGTTCACACAGATTCAATAATATATCTCCATGGATCTCATCCATGAAGGACAGACAAGGGCCCATGTACAGGCATAAACAGGCTGCTTTGAAATGATATACAGAGGTAGTCAAGCATAAACCAGAAAACAATTCATAGATAAAATTTTCCTCCATCAGTGGAAAAACTCTGACTAGCTTCAGTTAAAGCAGCATGGCTGGAAAACCAGGACCAGAACAGTATTCCACCAGCACACACACTACCAGTCCACCTCATTTAGATACCAGTCCCTGTTGAATTTTGCCTTGAAAAATGGAAGTGCAGATATGATTTGAGTATTCTAAACTGCTGCAGTCTGTTGTCCACTATCCTTTGTCAGAGTGTGAGTGCTACATGTGGTCATTAAAATATGGTATGTCACCTAAAAGTAAGAATTCACACAGTTGAGAGAAAACTGTAGTGCCCAGGATGTAGCTGTTGATATCCAACATTTCACTGTAAGATGATTTACATCATCATCATCCAAATATAAATTTCTACTTACAGATCACTTTATAGTTGAATAATCCTATATTAGCAATGTTCCCAGTATTGCCAGAATGAGGAAATAAGGCATGGATAACATGCAGTTTCTAAACAACAAGAGAGGTGATTCTCCTTTCCCCTACACTTTGTACTCAGTCGCTCTCACTGCACACAGCAGCTGTCGAGAGTAACTATCTCAGATTTTGAATAAAACTTTCACAAAAGACTACCATAGAAAACCAGATGCAGTGTCAACAGGAACATCAGGGCTTTCAATACTTCAATGTTCCTCTCCAAAAATTAACATTAAAAATTGTGTCCAATAATTTATGCACACAGTTACTTAGTACCCTGTCATATGAAACCTCAGCTTTGCTGAAAAAGAGATCTTAAATGCCTTCTCTTCTGCTGTAAGAACTCTCCTAACAACAGCAGTCTTCCTTGGAAACAATAACACTAAAAGCACAAGCCTGACAGCTCTGTAAATGTAGGTGCCTGTCATATGCAATGACAGATTTTCATCCCTTCACCCATCCATAATGACACAGCCTAAAATTATTATTTTTAAAAATCATTTGGTGCTGTTAAAATGTCTTATAGAGAAAGAAACATAATTAAAAAACCTCAGTGTTAAGAGCTAGTTAAAACAGAATTCAATATAGTACACAACTGTTCTCAAATTAATTTGAAAATCCAGAAATCCAGTGAAAAAAACATTTTCCTTTCAGCTTTTGTGAGGCTCCAATGTGTTTTCCCTTCTCTTCTTCATAACCACTGAAGTGATCAGAGCTATAGTAATATTATATCAGGTTGGCACGTCTTAAGAGCCTTGATTATTTCCATCAAAGTCACTGTGGAAGTTAAATGTAATTTAACAGCCAAATAGTTCAATATTAGTGCTAAGATACAGTGGTTTTGACCTTAATCATTTCCCCATAAAAGAGATAACAGTAAGCCTCCAGGCAGAGGATCACCCTGATAATCCAAGAAAAGTGTTGTAGCTAAGGCAGAATGCTGTCTTCAGCCTAAGTTGTCACAGGCTGAAGTACCCAATCCTAAATTTTAATTGTGCTTGAAATGTATAATGCTGCCTTAAGACAGTGGATGGAGCTACTCCAAAATTCTCTCCACGAAGGGGATACAAATGCTGATTATGATTGTGATAATATTTCTTTTTAGAAGCAGTGCAGCATTATCACTAACAGTAAATATAAGCCCATTTTGGGGAGTAAGGCTTGAAGAGGACAGTACTTGGGACACTTTTACAGCTAAGAGTTTTTAACCTCAGTTCCATAGAAGAAAAAAAAAAAAACAACTGCCCCAAAATGCTAACAATCTATCAATGATGTCACTTACCACTGCTACCTTTTATCACAGCTTCACTAACAATATGTGTAAAGGACGTTAGAAGTAACATAAGTTAAAAGTGGAGTGGGAACTTTAGATACAGCAGAAAGATCAAAATCCCCAGCATTAGGAACATGATTTAGGCCAGCTGTAATTCCTCAAGTCTTACTTTTTTTCCCTCAAAATACATATGTATTAATATATACATATTAGCATATATAAGCACAAAATGAATAATTAGTACAATATGGAGATGCTGATTTTCATAAGAATAAAAGAAAAAACATTAATATATTTTAGTCTATAATTAAAAATAAACTTTGAGACTTTTAAATATGTTAGCAAGTTACTTTTTATGTGTGTATATGTATGCATGAGTGTTTGTACCCTTGGTGTCTTAAGAGTTAGGAATAAATGCTCATTTTGAGCCAGCATTTTAAAATTTTATAACTTTTATAAATAAACCACATTTTATAATTAAATGGAATTGTAACAATAGCATTTCTATTTCAGTGCAGAATTTGCCATAAGATATATATCCGTGACTATACTGTACCTGTGTGGTGTGAAGAGAATATTCTTTAACATTTCGATATCATTAATATTGTTTTAATACAATATTATATTGTATATTTAATTGTATATTTATATTGTATATTTATGTTGTATATTTAATACAATAATACAATAATAAATTGTACCAAAGCTCTGAAATATGAAGAATACTAGCATGGAAGCCCACTTTTAGATATTTAATTAGTAGGTTGTTCTGCCAGTTAGGAAAAATTCCACATTTTCAGACCTGGGTTTTTGAAAGTGGGTTATGGGGCCAAAATTTTAAAACACAAATGGCACACAGACAGCTGTTTTCCAGGCTCTGGTACAATGCACATCTAAATATCCAGATTGGATTAATGGCTCAACTAAAGGCGATTATATTTTAGACACCAATTTCAATGAAGCACAACTTCATTTTCAAAAGCACTGGATGTTTGCACCTTCTGTTGAATTTTATGAAAGTATTGGATGACATTTAGGTTATTGATTTAGAAACCTGAATTTTCATTAATTTTGAAAGCAATGAACTTCAACTTAAGAAAAACTAGAAAGGATTATCTGAATTGAGAAGACAAAGAAGGCGAGATTAGAATTATTTTACAAGATTTAGTCATTACAGGACTTTGCCAGGCACTTGGCAAACGCAAAATAATTATGATTCCCTACTCAGGGAACCATATAGCCTAAAGTCACGATAGATTTGCTTTTCACAGTGGGCTGTCCCAACAAGCTGTGATGAACTAATAAAATCTCTCTGTGCTGTTTCTTAAAAGAAGGTACCTGTGGGCAGCTGTGATAGGCCAGGGAGCAGAGACTGAAAGATTTATGCTAATCAGAACTCATTTTAATCTTTAACACCCTTAAGTAAGGATTTACATTAAATCCTCTTGCTAGCATTTTGATTCTAAGCCAAGGGGAACAAATTCTGACCCATGGTGTCCATGAGACAAATTTAATCCATTTGAACATCAGAATTTGTCACACCTAGAAAATACTGACCATGTTACGGTGCGAAACAGCAGAACTTTTATTAAATATGATTCTTTGGCAGAAAATTTGGTATCAATATGTCTGAGAATCTTTAAGGTCCATCCCAGGGTGATATACTTTGAAGAGAGCCTACTGAAACTATAGTCCATGGAGCCCGACAAAGTGACCGACAAGACCTGACCTACAAGAACTTCTGTTATTCCACAAAGACACTAAAACACTCCTTGAAGAAGTCATCCCCTTGTCACAACAAGCATGGTATTAGCAAGGCTTTGTGCCTAAGGGAGCCATAAGAAGTGAGTGTAGAGCAGAAAGCCAGAGCCCAGCATTGCCACACAAACCAAGCACTGATGCCTCAGAAACATGATACATTTTTGAAGCAGAACACACTTGATACGTTTGACACATTTTTTGTCCTCCTTCACACAACCATTTGTCTATAAAATACTTAAGTGATGCTTAAGCAAGAGCCTGAAGCTTCACTTTTCTTAGAAGTACCATAACTTAAAAAAAGTGAGGAAAAAATTCTGATATCTGATGGACTTTCACTGAATTTCACTGAATTTTTAGAGTTGGAAGGGACCATAGAGATCATCTAGTCCAATTCCCCTGCCAAAGCAGGATTGCCCAGAGCTAGAGCATGTTACTCAGGACTGCATCCAGGCGGGTCTTGAAAATCTCCAAAGAAGGGGAATAACTTTATGAACTAAAATATCAGAAATATCTGCTGTAGCAGAAAAACAGAGACTTTAGAGCTAGTTTGTGGGTGGCCTTACGTATGTATGTGGACTGCAGGCCACAGTATACAGCTACACAATACACACAAAAAATACAACTGCAATTCTGGCTCTTTTGTTTCCTATAGTAAGAAAACTAAACTAGCTATCCCAACAGTTACCTAGAAGAACATGAAGCCATTGCTAAGCTGCAGAAAGTATAATGAGAAAAAGGGTTGTCTCACAGTACACGTCAAAGGCCTCCGGGACCCAGCCCATATCTCAGGTAAGAGATAGAGCAGTAGCCCATCTGGAAAGTAACGACAGTGAATGCCCAGAGAAACTGCTATTGTACTGCATAAGTTGCCTACTAAATGCAACCAGATTGAATCACGTGTGCACAGGACTGCCATATGTCCTTGCTCTCCTGTGACCTACCGATAAAACCCCCAAGGTTCTCAGTCTGTCAGGGTCTTCTGCAGCAGGATGCCTGGTAATCTATATAGGTATGTTTATTCCCTCACCTATGGGCTGCAGATCATCCTAAACTTTCTATGGTCAAAGGAAAAATGTAGGTTTGTATAGTAGGGAATTCTGAGGTCCTGCCTCAAACAAGCTGCCTGAGAGATCTGACCTCTCTCTGTGTCCAATACCAGGAGCCTGTGGAGATCCCACAGTTCAGCGAGCAGTTACATTAGGTGGTCAACACTGAGTATGGCATCCGTCCCCTTGCTGCCAAGTAATTCTCTTTGCTTGTATGTCTGATAAGGCACATTGGCCATGGAAGTTACTGATCTGGAAACACATCTGCCATTAAAATTTTAAGTGCCTATTTAGTTACTTGTGAGGACATTTACTCACATGAGCAAAATCATGGTGTACAGGGGGATGCCTGCTCTCTTTTATAGATGGGATTACATTCTGGACCCTCAATTATTTTGTATATGTCAAGCACTAGCATTTTTGTATTCAGCATAAAGACTGATACAGGAATAGGCATAGTCTGTCCAAGAAAATTCAGCACAGTGCCAATGTGAAAGCTCTTATAGAAGTTTTCAGAATAATATTTTGGTGACTACACTGCTACAAAGATCAATAAAACAGTAGGTCTGCTTGGTTTACTGAAGTAATTTAAAATACAACAAATGTCCTATATTGCCTTTTAATTAAACTGAAGTAAACAAATCCAGTATTGGTTGGTTCAGAAATGGATATAAGGGTAAAGTCTGTACTGGAGGTAGATGAGAATTATTTGACTAAATATTTTCAATTAAAAACATGGTATTGTCAGAGCTAAAACATTTTGTGGAAAAGAAACACTTAAACAAATTTCTTCTTTAAGAGAAATGAAAAAAACTCTATGGATATCCAAATAGTATATGCTCATTTTTCAAAGCATTACTAGTAGAAAATACTACTTTTGTTTGGAACTTCCTTTTATATCTGAAAATATAAATTTGTAATATAAAATAAGGATAAAAAATAAATTAAATATTCCAAGATCATTTGAATTAAATGTCTCAATTTTCCTGACTGTGTTTTTTCCATAATATAAGTTCATTAATATTTTCAATAGTCCAAATTTCATTACAATAAAGAAGGTATTTAAATAGTGAATATTTATAGGATGGGAAAACAATTTCCTGGCCTGCTGTAAATATATTGCTTTTAGTAAAAATTGCTCAGCTTGTTTTAAACCATATATAAAATCACGGTTTTATTCACGCTAGCTAATGCATCATTAAATAACTCTATCTCCACAATCATGACTTGTATGGAATAAATGTTACATGCAGTAGAGAAAATTGTCACAAATGCAGAATTGTTTTATTTCCAGCAGGTGAGTTGCCTATAAAGTATCTTATACACAAAAAGCCTTTTAAATTGCTTCTCTTTTGCACTTGTGTAAAATGCACAATCATTGGAAAAAAGCTGAGGGGGACAATGACAGGCAGGCTAAGCATACAGCAATTGGCAGAAAAATTTCTTTTCCAAATCCAATGTATTAGCAGGCAGGTCCTTGGAACACACGTATTAGATGGCACTTATATTGGAAATCAGAAGAGTGTTCTGGTAATAAGTACAATCTTTTACATTCTGTCAGAGCCCACAATATTTATTTTGTACAGCCCGATCATCCATTTCTCAAACATTTTCTGTTAATATTTCCTGAAAGTTAGCTAGAGGCCCAGCTGGTAGACAGAGCAACATTTAAGCCAGGTAGAAGCAATAACAAAAGAGCTGAAAACAGCAATAGAATAAAAAAACCCACACAGTTTTACTAGTGAAAAAGTCCAGCTGAGTTTTCAAAACCTTCCTGGTTCAAAGAATAGCATGAAATATTTAGATTTTAGAAACACAAGGCCAATTCCCTGAGATCCATAAGTTAATAGTCATTCATGTAAATCAGTCCAAAGTTCTCAGTTGGAATTTTCCCACATGATGGTAATGAGCTCTATAAAGACTTGGTGGATTAAGAACACAGATTTTTAATCATGTCATATCTGTCTAAATCCATACAGTAATTTGGGTCCAACATGCCATTCACACCCTCCTTTTCCTTCCAAATATTTTTTTTTTTCATCTTTTCACTACTATTAAAAAAAAAAAAAAAATTCCATACTGGGATCTCCCACCACGCTGTCTGCACTTGACAGTGTGCCACCCGCATAGTTTTATACAAGTGATAAGCCTACAGCGTTCATAAGCTCACTAAACCACAATTCAGAATATTTTCTACAGCAGATGTTTTTCCTTGCTTCTGCTTTCATATTTAATAAGATTTAAAAAAGAAAAAAATCAGCACAGATTAAAATGAAAGATGATAGAAATATAATTGCAGCCAGCTGAAGACTGGAAGAAAAACCTCCATTCAAGAACTTCTACATGATCAGCATCTAGGTCTAAACCCAGATGATAAGAAGTGAGAGCACCTTCTACTCCCAATTTTAACTTCCACTGAAATGATTAAGAGGTTGGGGGCTGTTTGTTACAAGTCTTCCCTATTTGCATTGCTCAGGTGTTTTGATGTGACATAAGATGACTGAATTTATGTGTATGAAGCAAATAACCAAAGACGGGCCAACATGTGTTATGTGTGCACAGTGACATGCGTGAACATTGGATTTAGTAGGGGGGGACAGTAAGACTCCTGTTGTGCCCTTGAAAATGTGATCCACAACTCTTGTGTGAAAACAATTTGTTCATCTTTTTATATGATGAATCTTTGGGTTTTTCCCATTGAGCTCACAAATGTTCAAAGGCGAAGGCATTTACTGCATGCACTTAAGCATTCATGAGTAAACATGGTCAAAATACATGTATCACTTTGGGTACTCAGACTTGATATAAACACTTCCTTCTTTTGGGGGGAAGGCTACCAGCAAATCAGCCAGATTCTGTTGTAGAGTAAGGTTAAAGTCTCAAATCCATATTAAAATATATTGGAGTGGAGCTTATATATGTCAGCATTTTACTTTCCCTTTGTTACATAACTTTGTGTTGTTAATATATTGCTGTATATCAAATTCATACAATGTGTTACTTGTTTCATTCTAGGTAATATTTTTGCAACAAGTATAAACAGTTCAGCTGATAGTGATGAACTTTAAAACCTGTTAAAACAAAATGTGTTAAATCATTAGAAAAGTAATATCTAATGTTTAGTGACAGTAGTAACCACAGAATCTCCCTTTTTAAGATGACAGGACAAAGTACTCCATTCACATTGTAAGACTAAGAGGAAACCTGCTGGTTTTGTTGTCTAAGATATTATTTAAGGAACCCTGAAAACATACAAATGTAAATATGACCAGTAAGAGGAAGAATGCAAATAGTGTTAAACTAGAGGGGAGTGCCAATAAATAAATATAGCAGGTAAGACTTTTGTTTGCAAGGCCACTCAAGGGGGTCAGAAAGAAGCAAAGACTAAAAATTCCTGGGCAACCACATACTGTCAGATAATGCTGGTCATTATTGTACAGACAACACAGGGATCTTTATCTGTAACTTAGGAGGGATTTAAAGTAATATATTACTCCATTTTTGGGCAGGAGGGTAAAAATATCCTCAAAACAAACATTCTCTGTGTAAAAGTATCCATGACCATCTCTACTGAATTTCTCACACAAATTACTTGTCCTGTAGCTCAGAGTTCTCCAGGTCAAAGGCTAAACAGTGCTAAATTGTGAGCTAGAACAAGTAAACAGATAGACTATTGTCAGTGCTAAGATGTGAGAGTCAAGTCAGAGCTCTGGTTTAATTCTATTAACTTCTGTGGAGGCTACATTTGTTAGGAAATTTAGCTAGTGGATTTCAAAATAAGGACCCTAGTATACTATGGCACTGCTTAACCTAACAGTCTGACAAAACAATGTTAAAGGTTTAACTAGGTTTAATCAGCTTTAACTAGGAACCACAAAAAGTAAAGCAAAGAAATGGGCTTTGAGGAAAACTGGGGAAGATCTCAGAATAATGTGCAGGAAACAGAAGTTACTGAACCAAATAACCCCTCACAGCACTTTATTGAAGTGAGTATAGCTGTCATTTGGTCTCTAACTGCTGGTCAGAAAGTTACCAAAATTTTAGAGGTTCAAAGTAGAAGTGCTGTGCTGAAAAACTAATCTGTTACTTGCAAATAAAGAAAAGAAAAAAAAAAGCTAACATTTGCTGTTAGTTGATACTGTTACATGCATCGATGCTGTTATTACTTAGCTAGAGGAACAGATTCAACACTTACTGAGAAGCAATTTGTGCTCCTGACACTAATGTGCTCTCATTGCCAGCCTTATTAGACATCACAGAAACTTATGAGAACCCAAAAGTTAAAAGTGAAAGAGCAATCAACCAGAAGAGGGAGTCAAAAACCCTCACAAAACCAAGAATCGATTATCTGAAATGTAAATGTAAGAGCGTTTGAATTAATACTGACTCTCAGCCACTCATTTCCTAGCAATGCATCTAAAATGGGGCAGAGTCCAGACAGTAAGCCTGGTCTTGTGCTTCCCCAAGCCAATATATTAGTAGTGTTTGCTACAGTCCTGAGAGTCAATTTTTCCCTTTGTCATGGCTACAAACAGCACTGGAACAGTGCAGCAACAGGTGGGTCTGTATCCAGAGGACTAGATAACCATAAAATGGTTTCCTTAAAGTAAGCAACTTGAATAAAATTGCAAGAGAGTATTCTTACTGCTCACACAAAAATACAGTATTCCTATGCCATATGTACAGCACTCCGTTTCCTAAAGCTTCCATGGAATTTCATTGTGCCTGTTGTGGCTATCTTACAGCCAACCCATAAATACAAACACATTCAAGAAAAATCATATACGTCTCTGTTTGATCTTTGAACCAAATTCCCTTTCTATTCAAACAAGGTCCCCACTGATAGCAGCTGAACAAGAACTCCTAGAATTATCTTCCTTTGTCTTTCATCTTGTTCTAAGAGGTTTTATCAGAACTGCCTTCCAAAAGATATTGATTACCCTTATTAAATGAATTCCAAAATCCATGGTACCACACCCAGTGCTGATTTAAACAGTTGCAATTCATTAATAATAGATTTAGGAAGTCAACCACTGGTATGTGACAGAAACTAATTTGTCCCATTCTCATTCCAATACTATTCTTTATCATCAAAGATATAAAATTTCAGCCCTGGAATAAGTGTTGTTTTCTATTTCATTGTACATTTTTTACTGGGGAACAAACAGTTCTAGAGAGTTAAAATGTAAAAAAAAAAATACATAATAGTCATTACTTTGCCATACTCAGGATCCTAATTTTAAAAAGTCAGCCTTACATTCCGGTGCATCTAACGGTGAAGGGAAGCAATAAGACTTCATTGATTGTGAACGTATCAATACCTCTGTAAGGAGTTTCACCAACACTCTCTCATGCACACTTCACAGCCAGACTGAATGTTATGTGAAGGGAATTAGAAATCCAAGAAAAATAAAAACTTACCTTTTTTCTTTTTGGGGTTGTATTTTTTTGGTGGGGGTTGTTTTGTTTTGTTTTTTCATTTCTTTACCTCATCTCCAGGAGTTTTAAAAGTCAGTTTTGTAAGAAAAAACACTGCACACTTATTCCTCCCATAAAATCTGAATTTATGAAAGCTTGAGACTTAAAAAGCAAAACTACTCAGGGATGCTTCAATACATCTTGTTGGATCTAATGCTGTTTCACATATTATTATGTGACGTTCAAAGAGGAACACACAAATACAAACGAAATTAATAAACATATCTTCCAGTTCACTGGCAACCTGCCAGCGCCTGCAAGGAGATTATGAAGGCCCTTCATACTGGTGCATGGCGGGAGAGTGAGAGGCAGCGGGGGTAAGCTGGAACAAGAGAGGCTCAGGCTGGTTGTAAGGAGGGACTTTCCCACTGCGAAGTAGCTGGGCAGTGGAGCAGCTCCCCCAGGGAGTCTGTGCCATCTCCCTCCTTGGAGGTTTTCAAGCAAAGCCCTGAGCAACCTGGTCTGAGCTGATAGCTAACCATTCTTTGAGGTTAGACTAGATATCTCTACAATCCTAATCTTTGCAATAAAATGCTATGATGACAAAGTCTTTCCTTTGCAGATATAAAGATCATATTTAAGTTTTCCATACATAAATCAGACAGCCAAAAGAGGTGATTATCCTGCTCTATTTAGCATTGGTACAGCCTCACCTTGAGTACTGTGTGCAGTTCAGGTCCCTACAATTTAAGAAGGACATTAAGGTACTCGAATGTGTCCAGAGGAGGGCAATGAAACTGGTGAAAAGGCTGGAAGGAACGTCCTCTGAGGCGCAGCTAATGAATCTGGGTTTGTCTAGTTTGGAGAAAAGGAGGCTGAGGAGAGACCTTATTGCACTCCACAGCTTCCTGAGAATGGGACATGGGGAGGGAGCTGGTGATCTCTTCTCTGTAATATCCAGTGATGGGATGCATGGGAATGGTTCAAGGCAGTTCCATGGGAGGTTCAGACTTGACATTAGGAAGTATTTCTTTACCAAGAGTGTGGTCAAACAGTGGAACAGGCTTCCTAGAGAGGTGATCGATGTCCCATGCCTGTCAGAGACATGTGGACAATGCCCTTAATAACATGCTTTAACTTTTGGTCAGCCCTGAAGTGGTCAGGCAGTTGGACTAGAGGATCATTGTAGGTCCCTTGCAAGTGAAATATTCTATTCTAATTCAAAATGCCAAAAGTCATAGAATCATAGATTCAGTCTTCCTGATCTTAACTAGATTGCTGTATTAGTACACAGCTAAGACACGCCAGTTTGTATGGCCAACTTCACGCAAAGGAATGGTTTCTTTTAGCATCAGATATGGTTACTTTTAGCTTTCCAGCCCAAATGACAGACACCCATTTGCAGATAGCTCATATAAAACAGTCCTTAGCACAAATCCAGAATGAGGCTTGAATCATAACAAGAAAAATTAATCATTCTGCCTCGTGCACTTCCATATGTAATTACTATTACAGATCTGAGCTGAAGGCAGCTACACAATTTATCTACACATTTCTCTTCCATGCCTTCAGTGTCAGCCTTAATTAACAGAACACGAGAGCATTGACTGCATTTGATTTCAACTGCAAAAATACCCTGTTTTGGGCCTGGCCAAGTCCCTCCATGTCAGGGAGTTGTATACTTATCCTGGAATTGTAATAGAAAATGTATGCTTTAAGTGCCAACAGGACAACAGGCTACTGACACATCCATGTAACTGCATTACATTACTTATGGTCACGTCAGCTTACACCAAGTGCTTTTGCTGTCACATACACCTTCCTGCCAGACAACTGATCATATATTTGCCTAGAATTCTTCAGTGTGCATTGTATACCATCTTGCCCACATGCACAAGCCACTGCACTGATACTTTAAAATCCTAGAGACAAAAATTACTATAGAAACAAGTACCACTTGCAAGCACAGTAAACTGGAGAAGAATTATCATTTCTTCTCATTCATGCTTGTATGGATTGGCTATGCAAACACTTTAGATGTTTATTCATGATGGTTCACAATGGAGCTCATAATGGAGCACAAGCTCCTGTGAAATAAGGTCTACAGAAAGAGTAGTGAAGCTGAAGTACCATAAGAAAATCTCAGGTATTGCATATTTTATGTCTCTGTAGAGCTACCACACAGTAATGCCTAGTAGAGAACTGCATAGAACTCCTAAATGTCTCCTGAATATTTCATTGGAGATGTCCATCTCAGAGTTCTTAACAAATTTGGGACAATTGTGTTAAATTCATTTATAAAGTCATCCCTGTGAAATGTATTTCAGAAGACTTACTCTGCCTGGATGCCTAGATAAAACAAAAATGTACAGTAACATGTGAAACTGAGTCTAGAAGCATTATTCACATTAACGGGTAGTACTATTCTACTTGACTGATAAGCATGTGGCTACTCATCAGCTCAAAAAGACCCATTTACCCTAGTTTTTTTGTTACTTCTTTCACTTTAGTGAAATAAAATGATGAGATTAATCTGGTACAATGGAAAACAAAAGCCAAGGAAGATATTTAGACTAGTAAAATACTCAGAAGTGGGTACAGGTCTTTGTGAGAGTTCTCACTAATCACTGCCAGTCTGATCTTTTTTCATTGCCAAGCTTCAATTAGCACCTCAGGAAAAAGCAACTCATTGCAAGGTTTTCATCAGGGGACACCTGCCCTTCTCTTCACACATAACTGTAGAGCTAACCAGTGTACTATTTTCTAGCAGGCCTTTCCTTTCAGCTTCTACACAGAGCAGACAACGGCTACTAAACTAAAACACCACGTTGCTAACTAATTATCAATTAAAAACCACCTCTTAGCAATTTATAATATAAATAAGAAGCTGTATTATGTCAAAACATTATCAAACAATGGAGTTGAAACCACCCAGCTTGACAATAGTATTATTATAATGAAACATAAATCTAGATGTTATACAAATGAAAAATAGGGATACCATCAGAATAGAAGGATCCAACCAGGTTAAAATATTGCTTCGTTCTTAGGAAATCATATTCTAGAGCTTCTCTTGGGATACAATTCCTGGGTTCTGACTGCTTATATTCAGGATTTTTGTAGATCAAAAAAAAATAAGCAAGCAATTAGTAAATTACCACTGCAATTACATGGACAGGAATTTGAGGGGAAAATATAGTCAGAAACAGTATCTCTTTATTTCCATCTGTAAAAGCAAAAAAGTTTTCTACAGTGCTGGACAACCTTGTATAAAAGACCTGCAGCAAAACCAATATTGCTGATTAATGCTGTGCTAAAAATTTCTTTTTTGGAAGACTGTAATTGACATAAGCCTTCTCTTACTAAGAAACAGCTTCAAAGCACAAGGAGAAAAAGTAATAAATGAACACAGCTCAAAAAGCGAAGTAGTCCATCTTGCTTGTTGTGAAGAAAAATAAGATTTCTTTTCAGTAGCTATGCAAAAGGATCAGCATGGGTCTAAGTATGCTACTGAATGTCAAGAAGGAGTATTGAAATACCTAAGTGTGATCTGTTCAGCCAGCCATAATGGTGCATCACTGCGTTTTCTTACAACAATTATTCTCATCAGTATAAAAACACGTCCTTGAGAGCTAACTAGTATATGTCTTCATAACCACCATTGGTAAAAACATAGGAAATTATCATCTGCTGAATCTCTTACCACAGTTAGAGAGACAGCCTGGCATTCAGTCTGTAACAGTATGATGACCTAGAAATGCATACACATCTACTCTCTTTAATACTGTAGAAAGCACTTAAGTACTGCATCTTCCATTCACCGTGTCTTTTGGGAAAGGCTCACAACTCTTTGTGTTCAGTCTGTGCCTATAGGAATGGAGCACAATAGAATGGAAGATCCCAGCATATTTAAGATATTTAATTCCATATCCACTCCATACCATTGCAGGAATCTGAACACATTTTGCACAAGGAGGGACCATATGGGCTGGCTTTGTTTTGCTCATTTTCTTTTCCCAAGAGCATCTCCTAGGGAGAACAGCTTTGTGCATACTGCTGTTCAGAACAGTTCGTCCCAACAAGAAAAGATGACACCAAGGGAAGAATTGTTTGCTGCCATATAGAAAAGATTTCAAATGGAGTGTCTTTTAATGAAAGCAATCTTAATAAATATCAGCCAAGATATCCAAACTGACAAAAGCACGGCCACAAAATTACTGAATTTAACAACACATTTCTCAGAGATCAAAAATTAATTGGCAGATGCCAAAGGGGAAAAAAAAGTGATGTGGCATATTGCATCTTTTTATGACAGATGGTTTCAAATGGATTAATGAGGTGAGTGCTGAATTTCTAGGCTGTGGTTAATATTTCACCTCTAGCCAGCAGACACTTCTAAGATTTTTACACCTGAGTGGTAAAGAGGCCTACCTAATTGAACTGTTGGAAACACTGTGCTAATTTGAAGAGTATCTTCCAAATGAAAAAAAATGAATAGATATTGGAAAGTATGGGGGGACGGCAAAAAGTAGAGAGACCTTGTCACAACACTGGTATGGAATTGGAAATTCAATATTTTTTTCCCCTGTGAGAAGGTATGATGAGGAGAAACACACAGACTACATGAGCTCATATTATACTATGTCAGTCAAATGAAGAAAAAGAAAAGGACCGGTAAGATACATAATTTTTTCCCCTTCATTTCTAGGCAATTTTAACGGTAAAAACTTACCTTTCCATAAAAAAAGAAAAGACCCAAACCAAAAGAAAGTTCATCAGCAATAATTAATCTTGTCACTGTAGTTAGGACATCATAGAATCTCTTGCTTGATACAACCAGCAAACACGGCATATCTTCAATACCTCTTCAATATCTCCAAATATTCACACCATTTGGCTAAGAAGTTACAGAAAAGTGTATCACTTTACAGTAGGCAGAACCTTTCAGACACTACACTAAACCTGAAAAATAGTTAACAATAGTTATAAGCACAATCTAAAGTCAGGGTTTGTGGCTATAAAACACCTTAGAATCGGTTTATACGTGTAGAGCTG